>NMRB01000127.1:280823-306248 GCA_002633025.1 Notospermus geniculatus | reverse complement strand
GAATCAACCATAAAGGTTCAACTGACAAATTTAGCATTTTATAAATGTGGACAATATCCCTTTAAAACCCAACAGATTTGCATTCTGACGTTTCCATGTGATAGGCAAGACCCTTCTGCACATTCACTGCAAATTTTGTTGAATTCCGACTAGTTGATCTTATGATACAAAAGGTCTGAATTAATGAGAACCCCACGAACGATGTGTGTTCAGGGTCATCGGTGTACATTTGAATAGGCTGACGTACATTTGTACATGGAACACTAATTGTGCTGAAAATAGCTCAGTTATCGTCAGAAATGGAATTCAAAGCATCATGTTGGCAGGTTCATGTACCTCTTCACCACAAAAAAAGTTGAAGCTCGTGCCTATTACGTAAAGCCAAAATTCAGGCAGTGAGAGACATCTGGTGGCAACAAAGGAAGTGTCTCCCTCAGTAAGCTCATCGTTCGCAGTTAAACCTTTATGGTTGATTCCTTTATGATAGGATACATAAACAAATATACATTATGTATTGTGTGTGTCGACCCGAAAATGTCCGCAAAGCACAACGCATTTATCTCGCGTAGGTCCGGCTGCGAATTTTTTTCCCTAACCGGTATAGATTCCTAACCTACCAGTACATCCATTACGAAATGAAATTAACGAAGTGAATGGTGGGTTAATGCTTGGAGGAATTATAATAGTATAATTCCTCCAAGGTATAGGCCTACGACATGTGTAAAAATATAATACACACAAGACAATCATGACAATGGGGGCGAGCACACAGAGTGCCTAGCTTGGATACCAGCGGCCTGCTGACCAACTATTGAACTTACACCAAAATGGCAGTTGGAAGGTGTCACAGAGACCTGGCTTTGCCCCGGGGATCTAGCTCCCCAACATTATCACATCAAAAGCATCAGTGTCAGAAGCTTCATGTAGGCCTAGTAGATCATAACACGGTCACCATACTGCCAAAGATTCTGGCTTTATACATGCCATAAACGAAATGCATGATGGCCAGGAAACCTGACAGTGACCTCATACAACTGAATTTAGAGTATTGCAGAAAGTCGGGGCATGCAGAGCGTTATTAGGTTGAGTACCTTGAATGGGGTGACATTGGTATTGCTATACGAAATCCATAATTTTTTAAATATGTACAGGGCCAACTGTCACCCCATTTTAAGGTACGTTGCTGCATTTGGTAACAGAGTTCAATGCACACTTGGTCCTAAGACTGAGAATCAAAATTGATATACTGCAAGAAATTTGACTTACCGGTGTTCGGCGATGCGCTCGATGCCGTTTTGCGGGCTGCTCTAGACACGGCTGGTCCTGGCGAGTCATCTGACCATCTGAGTTGTGAGAACAGATATAAGGGTCGGAAACCCTAGCAATGAATGATCGTGGGTGTTTAATCTTCCAGAAAACAGGACGATACATGAGCCAAATCTACACAACGATGCTCGACCAATCTGGAATGTATATTGCTGAAACCCCAGAAAATGGACTCGAATTCGGGTTTGCCATTTTCTTTGTTGTATCTGGTGTCAGGAGTTTGTAATTTGTAGAAGAAACCATATGACTTTAGTTCTTATGAGGGAAACAAATTGCCATATGAATAACAGGAATGCAACAATCGCAAGAAAGACTTTATTGGAAGGATTCTCAGTCGGCCCAGGTTCCCCGAACTTGACTATAAATTCTTCCCTGGAAAAATCTCTCTTGGCGTTTTCGGAAAGACGTTGGTGCCGTGAAATTTGTACGGTCACCCCATTAAGTGCAGAACATACATGTATGATTAGTAATGTGCACAACGTCTACCCTAATATCACAGATGAGTGTTACATAAATGCGTTATTCCCATGCGTGCCCTGAGAAACTGTGTCTTCCATACAATAAAAGAGCGAGTTCACTGTCTGTTTAGCGTTTACCTTCGAATTTCCAGTAGACTAAAACTAAATAAAGGCACCTCACTAGGTAAAAATAAGTGAGATAACGGAACATAGGTTTTCACAACCGATTTGAGGACCAGCTCATACTTCATTGCCGACCATAGCTTGGCGAGAAAGAAAAAAAGCCGTTTTCCGTTTAGGCCTACTAGTGGGCAAGGAACTATGAACCAGCCTTTGTAGTAGGAATAGTACCACTCTTGCTTAGCAAAATCATATATGATTTTGCTAAGCAAGATTGGTACTATTCCTACTATTCACTACATTTGTATAGTGAAACTCTTAAAGCGAATCGACAGCGGATTTTTTTTTACATTTGGCTGGTGTTTGTAAACACAAAATTCAGCCAATCAAAATGCACGAAAATTTCTTTGTTGACATTCTGGAGAAGTTTGTTTACATTTTTTCATGAAAATTCGTCCCCTTTCAAATTCTATTTCTAAATCAATTTTTTTCGCTTTCGATTCGCTTTAACAAAAAAAATCATGGCAGAGTAGGAAGATACTGTTGGTCAAGCCACTGGTTACATTTTTCCTTAGCTTTCGCCGTGATGGATGCATCAGGTTCCTCGGCCGGTTGTGGCTCATATCGGGGTAACTCGGCGTACCGCGAGTCGTACCCTGGCGGCGTGATCTTAAACGTCTTCTCGCGCATGCGCGGAAACCTGTAAGTTCCTAATCCGGGGATATTTTGCCTGGATGGCACGGAGGATTCCGTTAATCCATCATCGTAGGCATAATACGACTCCATTTCTGCATGAATCAATGGAAATTTGGTAGGAGTTCTGGATCGGGTGGGTTTAGGCCTGTATCTCTCAGAATTTGCAGCACATTTCAACAAATCACCATTTTTCATCGTGCCGAGCCCATTAGAGTGCCTTTCTCCATTTTTGTGCAAATCCTCCGACCCAGAACTGCGCGAGTTCACATTTTCCATGTCCTGAAATCCTGAATCTATTCCGTCATCAAAAGATGCGTTCATCTTCCCACAATTCTCTCGGAGTATCGTCTGCTTCCGGTCACGTGACTCCTGCTCCTGAGCTGAGTGTTTCACCACCTGTCCACCTTTCTCCTGTTCCATTTCAGCCAATATGGCGTCGATGGCTAATTTAGCTTCCATTGACATATCCGACAGGACCTTTTCAATCCGTGGTTTCTCCGTACACCGTTCCGAGCGACGTTTCCGCCTCCGCCGTCGACCTGAGGTGTTTCTCTTAACCCTAGCAACCGCCAAATCGCTGTCGTCCCGAAAAACCGGTGGTAGCGGCACCCACTCAGATTCCTCACCTGATAAACCAGCCCCTTCCGGAACATCAACTATTCCACGAGGCCTTCGCTTCGCCTGCAGTAATCGCTGTCTTGTTTTAGAAGCCGACTGCAGGCAATCGCGATCCTCAGTAGGCCTACGAGTATCCGTGACGTCATCGGTGACGTAACCGTTATCATTTCGTGAAAACTCGATAACATCAATTTCATCCGGGACAACTTCCACATCAACACCCGGACGCCAAGTCCTACTCCCGGTGTGTTCGCTCTCCTCAAACTCCATCTCTTTACTCCGATAGCCCGTCCTGTCCGATAGACACCCTGTATTCCGGATAATACCACGACTAGAATTCAACGACTGATCAGTGTCTGAGATCACACTGTCCGCATAATGTTTCCTTCGTCGCCAAACAGTCGAACCACACTCATCGGAAACTTCACCCAAATCCAACTTAAATCGTACAGAATTCGTCTTCTTTTTGGTGTTTTTCACGCTCTGCGCGATGAGCAACGACCGGTTGAAATCGTCCTCTGAAATATTTTCCTCCAAATCCTCTTCTTTATGAGTATATTTGTCACTTGAGTTGTCATACCGTGGATTATATCGGAGACTCGACCGCCGAGATAACTTCGGTGCCTCCAGTCTTACTTTACCACCGTCCTGTTGTGAGTGCTCAACGATGTAATCCTTGGCACGAATGTTTTGATAACTGTTACAATTCTCCTGCCCTTGGCAAATATTTCTGCTCGAGCTGTCCTTGTCATATTCGCCGTGTTCCTCACGTTGCAGCGTACTCTGCCTACTGTCCTTACTCCCCGGAGCGTCCCTTTGACCCATCTGACTTGCTCCCCACGTCAGCTCGCCCCGGGAGCGTTCCCATTTCTGCGCCGCCATAGCGACACCGTTCAGTTTTTCACGCAAATATTGAATTACCGTGTAATCAGTCTTCGTGTCCGATAAAGACAAGCACGTATATAGAATACAAGCTATTGATCAGCCGAAATGTTTATAAAAGCCGTTCTTGGTAAAGTGTATACACAGTTTCCTAACTTGCATAGTTGGTTTTTTTAAACAAACCGGTCACATCCTACGATCGCCCAGTTCGGGATGAGACCTTGACGCGGCCTTGTTACCTGAATTATTCCGATTTTTGCATTCGTGAATCATTTGCTTTGCCCGTGTTGTATTCGCATTGCATTTTATAGTTGCTTCACCTGAATCCTGGCAAATCATACCAATATCCTCGTTTCCAAAGAAAACAGGAATAAAATTGACTTTCGACGTCACTGAAGGCAAGATGCGTAACCGTTTTTGAATGTCTCCCAAATGGTCTTACAACGAATTGTATCGAAATCGCTTCCTTCGGAGAAACTCACTTTCTATTGGCAGACCTGTGGCTAATCACCTCAATTGGCCCCAAGTGAGTCGTCCTTTACCCACGTTCACCACTGGTTATATAGACGAGCTAATGGAAATGATGCATGGCTAGCTCCTTTGTGTCCTATCTCTCATTCTAATAGCCTGGGAATCCGCGGCCAATTAATAAAGCCCACCACTACAATATTGAATCGATCAATATGAATTATTTGTCAGAAATTGTCTTCAATTATGTATGGTGTTCAACGAAAGCCATAATATGTGGCTTTCCACTTGAAATATCATTGTGCAGATCTGTACGAGGTGCACTCTTGGGGTCATCTGTGCCGAAGATTCGAAGATCCTCTATGTAAATGCAACACCTATATGAGACAACCTATATAAGACAACAAGGTTGTCCTGAAATTCGACACTTCTGGTGTAAGCTAACTCCCTGCTAGCCTTTTGATTCTGCCTCGCCAAAGGTTGCTGATTGAGCTGCAGATAACCCTTTTCTAAGCCACGAATTTTGGACTGCAAGTAATTCCAATTTGTCCGTATCAGCATGTTTCGACAAAGAGCGACAATCCATGATTCCTATCGGCCACGTTCAGTGATAGTCCTTTCCCTTGTGTTTCCTTTGTTGGCCAGTGTTGTTGACATACTCAGTACTGAAAAAAATAAAAAATACAATGTTTATTTCCAAACGTTGATGGTAAATTCGCAGTATATTATGCCACTTGTACTTTTCCAGTGAAACCGTGACGAAATTAATCCCTGGAGAAATGACTTCTGCAACACTGAAAGCTTAATTCCAAATGGATATCATTCGGTGAAAAAAACAACTTTTTGTAATGTTAATTTAATTACGGATCGCAGCATCCCAGTACGTTGAAATCAACACGCCAATGTGTTGAATCGATGAAATTAGATAGATGACTGACTCCTTGCGTTCGTGTTGTCGCTGAAGTCAGCTATCACTGTTGTATGTTCAATTTTGTTTTGTTTCGACACGATTGCTGGCGTACTTGCATCTCGTAGCAACGTCAAGATTTGCTGGCAATTTAATCACTTCGCAACATTGATATGAAAAGTGATGGCTGTGGAAATGTCCTGACACATCCGACAACAGCACAGTTAGTATTATTTTGATCGCTCGTATCCGATTTGACACTTGCTAATGTAAACTTCTGAATATATTGTCGTTGGCCTAATGAATTTTTGATGATGATAATCTATCAAGCGACACAGTTTGCACAGTTACCAATATTTTGATCGCTTTTATCCACTTTGGCTTCTGTTACTGCAAACCAGTCCTGTGAATTACTGACTCAAGATTGATGAAGTTTTGAGATACTAGCTGCTCATTCTCTGGTTGGCGTCAACCTGCCGACAGTAGGGAGCTTAAGAAATCAAACGGTAAACTTTAACTTTACGACAACGTTATTTTTCATACTGCGAATTCGCGAGGTTATATATTGCGTTTTCGGTACAAAAAATAACGTTGTCGTAAAGTTAACCTTTATCGTTTGATTTCTTAAAATCCCTATTAAATCCATTTACAAAACTTGCCAGGCCTTATGGTGTTCTCAACGAAAGGTAGGCCAGCAAAGACCTGCTGGCTATTGATCATAATCAGAACTTACGAGACGCCGTGAAAGTTTACGGCAGTTCCCTGTGGTGTGAACTTTTACTGTCGATTGGTGTCGCACAGCTTGTTATCGAGGCTTATCGGCATTGTAAACGGCGTGATTTATTCAATCCATCGACTTGGGACAGATCTCTTTCGATGCAAACCCCATGAAATTCGCTGTATGAGAGTTCAAAACACGGTGAAGTAGAACGTAACGATCGTCCAATATGAAAGCTATATCCTTCCTTTTTTCAACGTTGGAAAATTAGTCGTGTTTGTTTGTTACACTTAGGTTTGCACCAGGTGAGCCTAGATGAATAACCATTTTCGCCTGATTGGCCGTTTTTAGCCTTCATAAATACATTTTGCAAATTTGACGTCTCCAACTTGTGACGATATATAATACCTTAAGTTCATTGGCTGGCTGGCGATGACGTCATGCAATTGTCAAATTGCCAGCGAACTGGGCCTCCTCGAGACAGCCCTCGATTCTGTTGACTGAAACGTTGACGGTGCCGTCTGCTACCTTGCGCAGATCATCTGCGTGTTTCGAAAATAATGGAACCCTGAAAACAAATGAAAATTTAAAAAGGTTGTCATATCATCATATCATATCATTTACCGGCGTCGTAACCCTCAAACACACCATAAGTATCTCCAATTAGACCAACACCATTCATTCCCCTTTTGCGAGTTCTTATCTGAGGCATACGCTATTGGTTTCCAGGATTTGGTTAATCAATTGAAGCGTCTTTAACAATATAAAGAGCAAACATAAACAGATGATCATTCAATTTCCTATATCAACTGCGTTATCCATTCTACACGTGTTGGTCTCGACGGTCTTGTGCTAACCTCAAGCAAACAACCTTGGATTAAAGGCCTATGTAATGTGTTTAAATAATCCTATATCTTGACATCGACTCGAGTAATACCAATTAGCCTGATGTGGCTTTGGGTGTAACGATATCTGAAATCGTTGGGGCACACGTTTTTGTAAATCATTGGTGGTTTTAAATGAAAGCAACGGATGTATTTGTACTACCAATAAGGAGAGAGAGACGCTTGGGTCAGAATTAGCCAATCATGCCATGATATTCGTGAATTTGCAAAACGGAATGAAGAGATCGAACCACAGTCATGATTCCTCGAGCTTCCTAAGGTCAAATTGGGTCAAGGTCGAGGTCAGAGCAAGTTCAAGGTCGGGCTCAAGGTTATGTTGAAGGGGGCATGTTGACAGCGATAAACTGGGCTTGTCGTTCTTTATTATTACTGGGCCTGAAAGTCTTCAAAACCTTGTATTTCTTCGTCTCAGTAGGTTCGAGTTGTTTACAATTCTTGGATATATTTTGTCCATGTTGTGTCCATGTCCTGTCTCTGTCAATCACGTTCTCCCGAGTAGGCCCAACAACTGGCAGCAAAAGTAGACGAGACTGACGTCTCATTGCGAACCTCCCGGTGGGAAGTTAAGAAAGCTTAAACGGTCCCTGCCAACGTAACTGTAATGATCACGCCCAGATTTGGCTGTAAATCCTGTGTAAGACGGATTTGAGTTCGTCTTAAAATGATCTGATCTTATGTCATTAAGTTTGCTTTGAACATTGACCAGTGTGAGAATTGACACTCCTCTCGGGGTGATTTATGAAAAATTTCCAGTCAAACTCTGCAAAATTGCTCGTAAAACGTCTTGATTTTTAAATTTTGTTTCAAAATCCATGTCTTGATTTTTAAATTTTGTTTCAAAATACATGTACGTGTCCCAGTTGAATAATCGACGTCTTTCGCTTGCAGTCGATTCATCGGACCTCCATTCCATATTTGCTTTCACCCGTCGTGAAATATCATTAATCAAGAGTATATCCATTCTGGGTTCAATTAATGACGACATCCCGTTTCTTCTGCAAACACATGCTGGGAGCATTTATTGAAATACAGAACATTGACATTTGATATATCAGGAACTATGGAACGTGCCGGATGGTCCTCTCGTACGTACATGTACGTCACAGTTTCTCGCACAAACGAGATTTTGTGCGAGATATCAGTCAGTTGCCGTGGTTGCCACGCGATATCAACCGAAACTAGCTCAATAATGATGTGAAAGGCGGTGAAACAGCGTCAATCCAAGCCGAAAATGATTAACGACCAAGGGTCATAGGCCTAGATGGCGAGTGACACTTCAATCGTATCGAAAGATATATCCATAGAATTTTAAATCGTGGAAATAATGGCTATATCACGACGATGAAGATGTCTTTTATATGTGCCAACAAAGGGGTAATTTCGAACAAATTATGCTGTAAATTTGATTTCGTGGTATTTTGGATTAGCTGTCACAGCAAGACTGTCATGATATTGAGAAACTGTAGGCCTATTAGATATCGACATTGTAGAAGAATGTACCAAAGAAAGAGAAAGCACAAAAATTGACACACAAAATGATGAAAAACAGGAATAGAAGTCAACTTCCAGAATCTTGCAAATTTTCTACCCCAACCGGGATCTTCTTCAGGCTGTCACTTTCAAGTCGAGATCCCAGAAGTGTAAGTAGAAGAATGTACCAACAGAATGTACCACTAGTCCAGCCCCTGCCCCAGTGGCCATGTCAGAATATAGGCCCCGTGATACACGGGTAAGGCTATATGAACGAGCTGCTCCACGTGGAAGTTTTCTCCTGTAAGTTTCCTCCCTCCCTATCGGCAATTCACCGTTGCCTTCCTCATGATGACTCTACGCCGAGACCATGACACGCTAACGACTGCCCATCAGTTTTCTATGATGTGTTTCCAAATGAAGAAAGTATACTCACGCGAGAAACCCTCAGGTGGAGCAGCGCCCTAAGAATAAAGGAAGAGTGAGTGAAGAATCTTACCTCGGTCATCTTCCGCCTCTCTCCGATCTTAGAGCTGGGTTCATCACCGAGACATCCCATTTTAGCAGGCGACCTCCGTCTCTGTGAAATCCATGGTTCCAGTGGAACCACGCCAACTGAGCTCTCACTATATCGTCAACTACACTAAGCCAAGGTAATAACTGTATTAAATTTATGTGTACATAAGATTCATAGGCCTTTTGGCCAATTATTGTTGCCTGAAAGAGGATTTATTAGAAGACCTAGATCCCTAACCAGACGTAGGCCTATAGCATACAGTCTTACACTAAACCCCACAAGCTCAGCCATGTGGACAAATAAGTATTAGACATATACAAGAATGAATGAAAATGGAAATATAGGCCTGCATATTGGACTCAACCCATCTTGACCAAAGGAATCGGTACATCATAGTACTCTTCACTTTTGTAGAGTACAATGATTGTGTTTTGTCGTGATGAAACGAGGCTTGGTCTAAACCAATAAAAAAGTGAAAAAAGCTGATTTTTTTCATCGATTAAGATTAAACGTAATGAAGTGCGGGGTGGTATTAATCTTCCTCTTGGCACAAAGTTCCCACGACTGAAGTGACTTCTACAGGATGTCCCACCACTTTATTGATCTCCAACGCCCCCTATTGAGTGTCTGAAGATGCTCTTGGTACTCCATGCAGGGTTACGAATACAGCGTCCCGTACGAAGAGATTGGGGAAGGCACTTCCAACTTTTCGCACGTCATATAAGAGCACATACATATGTACAGACTGATATCGTCGAAGAAATACAAATGTAGAAGGCGTCGTCAGGAAGGTAAAATACGTACATGACGTATTGTCAATGAATGAGGATGACAACGAGTTGGTTACAAGATTTTATTCTATCGAACTCAGGGTAGTTACAATAAGGTTACACTATCTTGTAAGTTGTTTAGTCGCGCTACTGGATCTGGTTTGGGATTAATAAATCAAGTGGCTCTTATCNGGTGGTCAGACAAAATGTTCCTGAACACTGAAGCAACTGTTTCCCTGTAGATGTTCAGTAGACAGTTTTGCTGAGCAACCGTGTGACTGTCGAAGGTGGCACATGGAGGATAGGAATGACACCTGAAAAGCTAGGAACTACCGAAAAAATCCACAGTACGTGTAATGCCGCTCTTTTAGCTTTATCTGCCAAGGGGTCACCAATTGCTGACCGATGAAATCAAACATGGTTGACATGATCGGTTGGCAATCGGTAAACCTTCGACAAAAATTGACCGTCTGTCTAGCGATGGGAATCATTTTCGCTATTATCAGCTGGATATCAGCTGAGCAGCAAGATGGTGCTGTGGTGGTAGAGTGTCGCACTCGTGTCTGCCTTTAACAACACTTTAACAACATGTTGGGAAACTTCTTTCCTCTGTGCTCATGTGTCGAACGTGATGTTTCTGCTGTGAATGATGTAAAACATATTGCTGTGCCCGTGTACACCGACCTTAGAAGGCACGACTCTATGGTTGCTTTGTAAATTGCTCAAGAATCAGCGTCAGGCCCTTCTTCTGAAATACATAAAGGCAAAGGCCTATCTCGTACCTTCCTGAGAGAACACAAGTCTTGCTGCCGACTTATTTCCCTACCTTCCCTCTCACATCAGACAAGTCAGCAATCCGCCATCGGCCTGCTGCCGAGAATGAATGAAGCTTGCGGAACAGACGAATTGCATACAATCATGTAAATCACATAACATTTTTTTAAAGTAAAAAAGGCTCTATTTGAGTTGTCGCATGCAGATTACTTTGCCTCCATTTAGAATGTGATATTTTATCCGCTTTGATGCAAAAACGCCATGTAGAGAATTTGTACTAGTGGTTTTATTTTACTCAGCGTGTACCTTACCTGTTCATGGATTGATACGCAGGCCCTACATCAGTACAAAGCATGAGATTAAGCCAGTAAGACGTTGTGTCCATACTAATTCAATGCAAAAACCTTCTTCGAATACATTCCCCAACCTGTGTGCCAAGGGGTACACAAAATAAACTAGAATATTATAGAGTGTTTTCTCTGCCAGTGTTTGATATTTCATGAAAATAGTGCCCTACTCCTCAACATCACGACCTGTTCCGATTGTCTTATCCAACGGTCCCTCCAGGGCGATGTCTTCGAGCGAGTACCAGTCCTCGTCAGCGCGGTTCGCCCTCCTTCCCTCCAAACTCATTGGCTCACTCCAGTTCTTTTCCCCTCTTTTCTCGAACTCGCTATTACCGTGAACGTTGTATCTGTTGTGGTTGTCGCAAGGCCTACAGATACAATCACGGGCATAACGGAACGGCCTTCGGAACTTTTGCCCATCTTTACAGCTCATGATGACGACATGGATGGCGAAGGATGTCGGTGTACAGCAACTAAAAAAAACAAACGATGGCACTTAATATTCCGTTATAGATTCCGGCGGCAAAGAAAAACTATTCAGTTGGTTTCTGTTTAATTTCGGTTTACTCACCTGCATGATCTGGTTAACGCGTACGGAAATGTAACATCGACTTTAGAGTACGAATTGCAGTGCCCCCTACAGCCGATAGTTGGAACTACCGTTCTGGGACATCGGTCAGCCATCATTCGAGGTGGATACAGTATTAAATTCATCGCCGTCTTTTCGCATGTCGGGATATTTCGTATCAGTGGTTCGCCTAAAGATGGCGTTAGCAGTGTGATCAGCAAGAATCCAAAGATTTGTAGAACAGGCATCTTCCCTGAAGAAACAAAGAAACGGGAAGAGTGGACTCAACCGAATCAGTACGTTGGGGAGGGGGCCTCGTCGACTTCGAGCATGATGATCCCCGAAATCATTGGTTTAGAAATTAAACGGTTAACGTTAACGTTAACGAAAACGTTATTTTTATACCCAAAATGCAATACAAAATCTGCTTAATGTGTAGTATGAAAAATGTTGTCGTAAAGTTCATGTTTATCGTTTGATTTCTAAACCTCCCTAATTAACCGTACACTTGGGAAAGCAGAATGCCTTGCTTGTGAACCGTAAAATTCAGTGGTCAAGAATTTTTGTTGGGTCATTTAATAGGGTACATAAACAAATAAATATTATGCATTGTGTTTCTCGACCCGAAATATCCGCAAAGCACAAAGCATTTATCTGCTTCCAGCGTCACTGTAGTCCTTCCCTATTCTGCGCTGAACATACCCGCGTTAAGGGAGACCTCTATTGACAATGTTGTTAAACCGCTTAACAGTCTCGCCCCATGCAGAGTAACTCTCGTTCTTAAGGTAACCACGTGATGCATTTTATTGTAATCATACATTCTCCAAAACTGTGGCGAAAGGCAAGACTACTACGGTATTGGAGAATGATGCAATCACCGCCGGTGGCGCCGACTTTCGACCAAAGGTGGCAATATCTGGCCCTTTAATAGACTTCTGATGCACGCATCGGTGGACGGCCTAACTGTTGTAGGACAAGAATCGGCAATGGGGGCAAGCACACAGAGTGCCTAGCTTGGATACCAGCGGCCTGCTGACCAATTACTGAAATTACACCAAAATGGCAGTTGGAAGGTGTCACAGAGACCTGGCTTTGCCCCGGAGATTAGCTCCCCAACATTATCACATCAAAAGCATCAGTGTCAGAAGCTGGACCACGACAATAAGCTACATGGAAGCCTAAAACACGGTCACCATACTGCCAAAGATTCTGGCTTTATACATGCCATAAACGAAATGCATGATGGCCAGGAAAATTGGCAGTGACCTCATACAAATGAATTTAGAGTGTTGCAGAAAGTCGGGGCATGCAGAGGGTTATTAGGTTGAGTACCTTGAGTGGGGTGACATTGGTATTGCTATACGAAATCCATAATTTTTTAAAAATGTACAGGGCCAACTTTCACCCCATTTTAAGGTACGTGCATTTATTTGGTAATAGATTTCATTGCACACTTGGTCCTAAGACTGAGAATCAAAATACATGTACATGTAATTGATGAATACAGCAAGAAATCTGACTTACCGGTGTTCGGCGATGCGCTCGATGCCATTTTGCGGGCTACTCCAGACACGGCTGGTCCTGGCGAGTCATCTGACCATCTGAGTTGTGAGAACAGATATAAGGGTCCGAAACCCTAGCAGTGAATGATCGTGGGTGTTTAATCATCCAGAAAACAAGAAGATACATGAGCCAAATCTACACAACGATGCTCGACCAATCTGGAATGTATATCGCTGAAACCCCAGAAAATGGACTCGAATTCGGGTTTGCCATTTTCTTTGTTGTATCTGGTGTCAGGAGTTTGTAATTTGTAGAAGAAACCATATGATTTCAGTTCTTATGAGGGAAACAAATTGCCATATGAATAACAGGAATGCAACAATCGCAAGAAAGACTTTATTGGAAGGATTCTCAGTCGGCCCAGGTTCCCCGAACTTGACTATAAATTCTTCCCTGGAAAAATCTCTCTGGACGTTTTCGGAAAGACGTTGGTGCCGTGAAATTTGTACGGTCACTCCATTAAGTGCAGAACATTATGATTTAGTAATGTGCACAAAGTCTATCCTAATATCACAGATGAGTGTTACATGTAAATGCGTTATTCCTGCGTGCCCTGAGAAACTGTGTCTTCCATACAATAAAAGAGTGAGTTCACTGTCTGTTTAGCGTTTACCTACCGGTATGAATTTCCAGTAGACTAAAACTAAATAAAGACACCTCACTAGGTAAAAATAAGTGAGATAACGGAACATAGGTTCTCACAATCGATTTGAGGACCAACTCATGCTACATTGCCGACCATAGCTTGGCGAGAAAAAAGCCGTTTTCCGTTCCGCATAGGCCTACTGGTGGGCAAGGAACTATGAACCAGCCCTGTCTGTAGTAGGAATAGTACCACTCTTGCTTAACAAAATCATAGTGAAACTCTTAACAAAAAAAATCATGGCAGAGTAGGAAGATACTGTTGGTCAAGCCACTGGTTACATTTTTCCTTAGCTTTCGCCGTGATGGATGCATCAGGTTCCTCGGCCGGTTGTGGCTCGTATCGGGGTAACTCGGCGTACCGCGAGTCGTACCCTGGCGGCGTGATCTTAAACGTCTTCTCACGCATGCGCGGAAACCTGTAAGTTCCTAATCCGGGGATATTTTGCCTGGATGGCACGGAGGATTCCGTGACTCCATCATCGTAGGCATAATACGACTCCATCTCTGCATGAATCAATGGAAATTTGGTAGGAGTTCTGGATCGGGTGGGTTTAGTAGGCCTGTATCTCTCAGAATTTGCAGCACATTTCAACAAATCGCCATTTTTCATCCTGCCGAGCCCATTAGAGTGCCTTTCTCCATTTTTGTGCAAATCCTCTGACCCAGAACTGCGCGAGTTCACATTTTCCATGTCCTGAAATCCTGAATCTATTCCGTCATCAAAAGATGTATTTTTCCCACAGTTCTCTCGGAGTATCGTCTGCTTCCGGTCACGTGACTCCTGCTCCTGAGCTGAGTGTTTCACCACCTGTCCGCCTTTCTCCTGTTCCATTTCAGCTAATATGGCGTCGATGGCTAATTTAGCTTCCATTGACATATCCGACAGGACCTTTTCAATCCGTGGTTTCTCCGTACACCGTTCCGAGCGACGTTTCCGCCTCCGCCGTCGACCTGAGGTGTTTCTCTTAACCCTAGCAACCGTCAAATCGCTGTCGTCCCGAAACACCGATGGTAGCGGCACCCACTCAGATTCCTCACCTGATAAACCAGCCCCTTCTGGAACATCAACTATTCCACGAGGCCTTCGCTTCTCCTGCAATAATCGCTGTCTTGTTTTAGAAGCCGACTGCAGGCAATCGCGATCCTCAGTACGCGTATCCGTGACGTCATCGGTGACGTAACCGTTATCATTTCGTGATAACTCGATAACATCGATTTCATCCGGGACGACTTCCACACCAACACCCGGACGCCAAGTCCTACTCCCGGTGTGTTCGCCTTCCTCAAACTCCATCTCTTTACTCCGATAGCCCGTCCTGTCTGATAGACACCCTGTATTCCGGATAATACCACGACTAGAATTCAACGACTGATCAGTGTCTGAGATCACACTGTCCGCATAATGTTTCCTTCGTCGCCAAACAGTCGAACCACACTCATCGGAAACTTCACCCAAATCCAACTTAAATCGTACAGAATTCGTCTTCTTTTTGGTGTTTTTCACGCTCTGCGCGATGAGCAACGACCGGTTGAAATCGTCCTCTGAAATATTTTCCTCCAAATCCTCTTCTTTATGAGTATATTTGTCACTTGAGTTGTCATACCGTGGATTACATCGGAGACTCGACCGCCGAGATAACTTCGGTGCCTCCAGTCTTACTTTACCACCGTCCTGTTGTGATTCATGCTTTGAGTGCTCAACGATGTAATCCTTGGCACGAATGTTTTGATAACTGTTACAATTCTCCTGCCCTTGGCAAATATTTCTGCTCGAGCTGTCCTTGTCATATTCGCCGTGTTCCTCGCGCTGCAGCGTACTCTGCCTACTGTCCTTACTCCCCGGAGCGTCCCTTTGACCCATCTGACTTGCACCCCACGTCAGCTCGCCCCGGGAGCGTTCCCGTTTCTGCGCCGCCATAGCGACACCGTTCAGTTTTTCACGCAAATATTGAATTACCGTGTAATCAGTCTTTGTGTCCGATAAAGACAACCACGTATATAGAATACAAGCTATTGATCAGCCGAAATGTTTATAAAAGCCGTACTTGGTAAAGTGTATACACAGTTTCCTAACTTGCATAGTTGGTTTTTTTAAACAAACCGGTCACATCCTACGATCGCCCAGTTCGGGATGAGACCTTGACGCGGCCTTGTTACCTGAATTATTCCGATTTTTGCATTCGTGAATCATTTGCTTTGCCCGTGTTGTATTCGCATTGCATTTTATAGTTGCTTCACCTGAATCCTGGCAAATCATACCAATATCCTCGTTTCCAACGAAAACAGGAATAAAATTGACTTTCGACGTCACTGAAGGCAAGATGCGTAGCCGTTTTTGAATGTCTCCCAAATGGTCTTACAACGAATTGTATCGAAATCGCTTCCTTCGGAGAAACTCACTTTCCATTGGCAGACCTGTGGCTAATCACCTCAATTGGCCCCAAGTGAGTCGTCCTTTACCCATGTTCACCACTGGTTATATAGACGAGCTAATGGAAATGATGCATGGCTAGCTCCTTTGTGTCCTATCTCTCATTCTAATAACCTGGGAATCCACGGCCAATTAATAAAGCCCACCACTACAATATAGAATCGATCAATATGAATTATTTGTCAGAAATTGTCTTCAATTATGTATGGTGTTCATAATATGTGGCTTTCCACTTGAAATATCATTGTGACGGTACGAGGTGCACTCTTGGGGTCATCTGCCGAAGATTCGAAGATCATCTATGTAAATACAACACCTATATGCTCACAAAACAACAAGATTGTGAAAAAATTCGACACTGGGCCTTCTAGTGTAAGCTAGCTTCCTGCTAGCATTTTGATTCTGCCTTGCCAAAGGTTGCTGATTGAGCTGCAGATAACCCTTTTCTAAGCCACGAATTTTGGACTGCAAGTAATTCCAATTTGTCCGTATCAGCATGTTTCGACAAAGAGAGACAATCCATGATTCCTATCGGCCACGTTTTCAGTGATAGTCCTTTCCCTTGTGTTTCCTTTGTTCGCCAGTGTTGTTGACATACTCAGTACTGAAAAAAATAAAAAAATACAATGTTTATTTCCAAACGTTGATGGTAAATTCGCAGTATATTATGCCACTTGTACTTTTCCAGTGAAACCGTGACGAAATTAATCCCTGGAGAAATGACTTCTGCAACACTGAAAGCTTAATTCCAAATGGATATCATTCGATGAAAAAAACAACTTTTTGTAATGTTAATTTAATTACGGATCGCAGCATCCCAGTACGTTGAAATCAACACGCCAATGTGTTGAATCGATGAAATTAGATAGATGACTGACTCCTTGCGTTCGTGTTGTCGCTGAAGTCAGCTATCACTGTTGTATGTTCAATTTTGTTTTGTTTTGACACGATTGCTGGCGTACTTGCATCTCGTAGCAACGTCAAGATTTGCTGGCAATTTAATCACTTCGCAACATTGATATGAAAAGTGATGGCTGTGGAAATGTCCTGACACATCCGACAACAGCACAGTTAGCATTATTTTGATCGCTTGTATCCGATTTGACACTTGCTAATGTAAACTTCTGAATATATTGTCGCTGGCCTAATGAATTTTTGATGATGATAGAAATCTATCAGGCGACACAGTTACCAATATTTTGATCGCTTTTATCCACTTTGGCTTCTGTTCTGCAAACCAGTCCTGTGAATTACTGACTCAAGATTGATGAAGTTTTGAGATACTAGCTGCTCATTCTCTGGTTGGCGTCAACCTGCCGACAATAGGGAGTTTAAGAAATCAAACGGTAAACTTTAACTTTACGACAACGTTATTTTTCATACTGCGAATTCACGAGGTTATATATTGCGTTTTCGGTACAAAAAATAACGTTGTCGTAAAGTTAACCTTTATCGTTTGATTTCTTAAAATCCCTATTAAATCCATTTACAAAACTTGCCAGGCCTGGCTATTGATCATAACCAGAACTTACGAGACGCCGTGAAAGTTTACGGCAGTTCCCTGTGGTGTGAACTTTTACTGTCGATTGGTGTCGCACAGCTTGTTATCGAGGCTTATCGGCATTGTAAACGGCGTGATTTATTCAATCCATCGACTTGGGACAGATCTCTTTCGATGCAAACCCCATGAAATTCGCTGCATGAGAGTTCAAAACACGGTGAAGTAGAACGTAACGATCGTCCAATATGAAAGCTATATCCTTCCTTTTTTCAACGTTGGAAAATTAGTCGAATTGTTTGTTTGTTACACTTAGGTTTGCACCAGGTGAGCCTAGATGAATAACCATTTTCGCCTGATTGGCCGTTTTTAGCCTTCATAAATACATTTTGCAAATTTGACGTCTACAACTTGTGACGATATATAATACCTTAAGTTCATTGGCTGGCTGGCGATGACGTCATGCAATGGTCAAATTGCCAGCGAACTGGGCCTCCTCGAGACAGCCCTCGATTCTGTTGACTGAAACGTTGACGGTGCCGTCTGCTACCTTGCGCAGATCATCTGCGTGTTTCGAAAATAATGGAACCCTGAAAACAAATGAAAATTTAAAATGGTTGTGATGTCATGATGACCTCAAACACACCATAAGTATCTCCAATTAGACCAACACCATTCATTCCCCTTTTGCGAGTTCTTATCTGAGGCATACGCTATTGGTTTCCAGGATTTGGTTAATCAATTGAAGCGTCTTTAACAATATAAAGAGCAAACATAAGCAGATGATCATTCAATTTCCTATATCAACTGTGTTATCCATTCTACACGTGTTGGTCTCGACGGTCTTGTGCTAACCTCAAGCAAACAACCTTGGATTAAAGGCCTATGTAATGTGCTTAAATAAGCCCTTGTTACACTACATAAAAAACCCGTGTCGAACCCGGGTTTTTTCTGTCCACACCTGTTAAAAACGCGGTGTAATAATCCTCTCCGAGCTCGAACGGGTTTTGGAGACCTTAATTTAGGTCCCCCTCACAAAATTTGAGTAGTGTTGGCGGGCACCGGGCCTCAGGAGGGATTTTTCAGAGCCGGGTGTCAAAAAACCCGGGTATTTCTATGTAGTGTAACCACGGCTATAATCCTATATCTTGACATCGACTCGAGTAATACCAATTAGCCTGATGTGGCTTTGGGCGTAGGCCCAACAACTGGCAGCAAAAGTAGACGAGACTGACGTCTCATTGCGAACCTCCCGGTGGGAAGTTAAGAAAGCTTAAACGGTCCCTGCCAACGTAACTGTAATGATCACGCCCAGATTTGGCTGTAAATCCTGTGTAAGACGGATTTGAGTTCGTCTTAAAATGATCTGATCTTATGTCATTAAGTTTGCTGTGAACATTGACCAGTGTGAGAATTGACACTCAGCTCCTCTCTCGGGGTGATTTATGAAAAATTTCCAGTCAAACTCTGCAAAATTGCTCGTAAAACGTCTTGATTTTTAAATTTTGTTTCAAAATCCATGTCTTGATTTTTAAATTTTGTTTCAAAATACATGTACGTGTCCCAGTTGAATAATCGATGTCTTTCGCTTGCAGTCGATTCATCGGACCTCCATTCCATATTTGCTTTCACCCGTCGTGAAATATCATTAATCAACAAAGTATATCCATTCTGGGTTCAATTAATGACGACATCCCGTTTCTTCTGCAAACACATGCTGGGAGCATTTATTGAAATACAGAACATTGACATTTGATATATCAGGAACTATGGAACGTGCTGGATGGTCCTCTCGTACGTACATGTACGTCACAGTTTCTCGCACAAACGAGATTATGTGCGAGATCAGTCAGTTGCCGTGGTTGCCACGCGATATCAACCGAAACTAGCTCAATAATGATGTGAAATGCGGTGAAACAGCGTCAATCCAAGCCGAAAATGATCAACGACCAAGGGCAATAGGCCTAGATGGCGAGTGACACTTCAATCGTATCGAAAGATATACCCATAGAATTTTAAATCGTGGAAATAATGGCTATATCACGACGATGAAGATGTCTTTTATATGTGCCAACAAAGGGGTAATTTCGAACAAATTATGCTGTAAATTTGATTTCGTGGTATTTTGGATTAGCTGTCACAGCACTGTCATGGTATTGAGAAACTGTAGGCCTATTAGATATCGACATTGTAGAAGAATGTACCAAAGAAAGAGAAAGCACAAAAATTGACACACAAAATGATGAAAAACAGGAAGTCAACTTCCAGAATCTTGCAAATTTTCTACCCCAACCGGGGTCTTCTTCAGGCTGTCACTTTCAAGTCGAGATCCCAGAAGTGTAAGTAGAAGAATGTACCAACAGAATGTACCAGTCCAGCCCCTGCCCCAGTGGCCATGTCAGAATAGGCCCCGTGATACACGGGTAAGGCTATATGAAGGCGCTGCTCCACGTGGAAGTTTTCTCCTGCAAGTTTCCTCCCTCCCTATCGGCAATTCACCGTTGCCTTCCTCATGATGACTCTACGCCGAGACCATGACACGCTAACGACTGCCCATCAGTTTTCTATGATGTGTTTCCAAATGAAGAAAGTATACTTAGGCGAGAAACCCTCAGGTGGAGCAGTGCCCTAAGAATAAAGGAAGAGTGAGTGAAGAATCTTACCTCGGTCATCTTCCGCCTCTCTCCGATCTTAGAGCTGGGTTCATCACCGAGACATCCCATTTTAGCAGGCGACCTCCGTCTCTGTGAAATCCATGGTTCCAGTGTAACCACGCCAACTGAGCTCGCACTATATGGTCAACTACACTAAGCCAATGTAATAACTGTATTAAATTTATGTGTACATAAGATTCATAGGCCTTTTGGCCAATTATTATTGCCTGAAAGAGGATTTATTAGAAGACCTAGATCCCTAACCAGACGTAGGCCTATAGCATACAGTCTTACACTAAACCCCACAAGCTCAGCCATGTGGACAAATAAGTATTAGACATATACAAGAATGAATGAAAATGGAAATATAGGCCTGCATATTGGACTCAATCCATCTTGACCAAAGGAATCGGTATATCCTAGTACTCTTCACTTCTGCCGAGTACAATGATTGTGTTCTGTCGTGATGAAACGAGGCTTGATCTAAACCAATAAAAAAGTGAAAAAAGCTGATTTTTTTCATCGATTAAGATTAAACGTAATGAAGTGCGGGGTGGTATTAATCTTCCTCTTGGCACAAAGTTCCCACAACTGAAGTGACTTCTACAGGATGTCCCACCACTTTATTGATCTCCAACGCCCCCTATTGAGTGTCTGAAGATGCTCTTGGTACTCCATGCAGGGTAACGAATACAGCGTCCCGTACGAAGAGATTGGGGAAGGCACTTCCAACTTTTCGCACGTCATATAAGAGCACATATATGTACAGACTGATATCGTCGAAGAAATACAAATGTAGAAGGCGTCGTCAGGAAGGTAAAATACGTACATGACGTATTGTCAATGAATGAGGATGACAACGAGTTGGTTAAAAGATTTTATTCTATCGAACTTAGGGTAGTTACAATAAGGTTACACTATCTTGTAAGTTGTTTAGTCGCGCTACTGGATCTGGTTTGGGATTAATAAATCAAGTGGCTCTTATCTAATGAACACCTTTCAGAACTACCATCACTAGGAGGCGCTGTGAGTGTCTGTACCTTGGTTCGACGTTTCCGTCCTGTGTTGCACTGCGTCAAGGACGTCGTGACGCGACTTTATTGCAATGCTTTGCTCTGTTTATAATGTCTTCGGTACAACCGCTCGCAGCGCCGCCCTGTCGGGATAAAAAGTCAAGCGGAGTCCTTTATTTTTCCTTGAATGAAAACCCTGCTGTTAAAGAGCGACTGTTCCGTTAATGTTAGCAACTTTACATGTATTCTTATGATATTACTCATGAAAGTTGCAGCAACTTCACATCGCTTCTACGTAATTTAACGGCAGCATTCCGAACTGTCCTGTCCTCTGGTTCCTCCCTTGCAACCAACCTGCATCAATAATGTTTACATCAATGATGATGTCACCCTCGTTCACGCTAACTTCGTCATCATCAGCTGCAGTGTAGTCATAGAGAGCTTTGTAGCTGGGGCCACTCTGCGGCGCCGGAGGCTGCTGGTCCTGTGAGGAGAGCAAGAGAACAGTTTATTGCATCTATGATGTGTTGATGTGCAGACTCTTCTGTGGAAACTGTGGAAAATGAAATATTCCGTTACAAATTCGCCAGGAGGAAAAACTTACCGGTACCGGTACGGGTACGGGGTGTGACGGAGGTGGATTCATCGTGGGCCTGGCTGGCGGGGTAGAGTACCCACGGTCTTGTTCTTCTGCTCTTTGTACTTGGCCTACGGATGGTCTCATGGCCGCAGCTTTCTGATTACGCACCATCTCTGGGTCATCCGCGACGGCAGTGTATCTACCTTTTCCCGCTTCGAAGTCTTTGTGGTATTCCTAGCGTGAGGTAAAGTGTTAAAATCAAATCAGAGGCTGGTTTGTCTAAGTGTGGCTGTTTCTTTGCGATTTTAACGGAAATGGCTCGTTTTTTTCCTGGACAAATTCCCAGGGTTGCCACAATACAATATACTCCTACCTGATTCCTTAACAAATGCCCCACTGATGCGACTGTCTGTCAAACCGGAGCAAAGCTGGTACCAGGGGACTTAGTCAAATCTCAGTGAGATCATCGATGTCTGTGACCTAAGACGCGTACTACCTCAATGACCTATCTCTGCTATGCTCTTGGACATTATGCCCGCACGACACGGCAACAGACATCGATGATTTCCAATCTCGCTGACATGAATTTGTCAGTGTGCTGCCAACCTTAGGAGCCATGTCAGTGAGATGCAGATTTCACAGACATTAACATGATTAATGCCAACCTTTATCGTTAATATTAACATGGGGCGTCATCTACATTCTCTCAGTCTCACTATACCGGTAGCATGATTCTAACAGTAGCTTGACATAAGCTCTCCTATTGGTGAGGTCGGCATTGCCTACCGCACTTCAGGCTGTTGATATCTTCGAATCGAAGTCCTGACACCACATGCTTTTGATATATGATGTTGGAGGAGCTGCGATTTTTTGTGTATATTACGGAGCTTACTATGTTAGATTGTTTTTTCGTGTTGGCCGCGAGTCGCTTGTTTTCAGGGGTATCTGCGACAGCTGTGAACTTGGTGGTCGGGTAATGGCTGCAAAAGGAGGAACGTTCAATGGACACTTTATTGAAACATTCTAGATGACGTAGAGCAGCCATTCTCTACTTAGTAGAGGCATTCGGTGTTTACGAACAATGACGGAAAGACCCGAAGTGTTACGAATGGTGGAATACGCTCCACCTGCAGTGTTTGTACGTGCCCACTGAAGTGTAGGCAGCGTTTACTTCCTTATAGGCAGGAAGGCCTACTTTTATTACGAGCCACAGCTGGGGACAAGTACATGTACATGTAGAGCACGGCACCTTATACCAAGAATGTATTAGGATGCATGTTTCTCCTGATATATTTGTTGTTACTAAATTGAACACTGTGATACTCCTTCGCGGATCACTTGTAGACACCATTACATGTGTATAGGCATGCCATGGGCGTGCTGAAATGATCTCTCAGAAGTACGGTAGTCACAAGGCAAGGACCGAGATTTTAATATCTTTTGTATGGCGTTTTCTGTAAAATATTAGGGAGGTTTCGAAATCAAACGATAAACGTAAAAGTTAACGACAACGTTATTTTTGTACCGAAAACGCAATATCAAATCTGGTTAATGTGTAGTATGAAAAATAACGTTGTCGTAAAGTTTTCGTTTATCGTTTGATTTCGAAACCTTCCTATTACATACGTGTTACAGTATGGCAACTTATTGTAGCCCTTGTAGTTTTTCATGTTGAGCTGCATGTTGCATGTTTCACATTTGAAACATAGTTTATGCCAGTACTGAAAATAAGAAAAAATAGACTATCAACTACCAGAGCATGCCGGAAGAGATCTGAGATAACAGCACATAGGGGGCACTTAAAGTGTGGGCTATGCCTAAAGATTTGTTCCCGTATCTTTTGAAATTTTACACTTAAAATGTTTTAGGCCCCGATTACATAGAAGTACGGTATACGAAAACGCCGGTTAACAATGGCTTCACGGTCGTGAATCTATTTAAAACCTTTGTTAACCGGCGTTTTCGTATACCGTATACTTTTATGTAATCGGGGCCTTATGCATACGGCCCCTAGCCTACATGTAGGGCCTACACACTGGAGAATCAAAATCCTGGTTCGAGGTTATAATAAGTTAATAGGTTCCCCATGGTGATGTCGTTTGTCGTTTGTCCTGTGTCGTCCAAAAGTGTCGTCCAAACGCAGTTCAACGACGATAGACCTAGGCCTATGGACAAGAAAACTCACCTTGTCCAGGCAATTTAATTTTTCCGTTGGATACACTGTTTTCTGACATCTTGCACACTGAGGATTCATGGTTAGAAATCGGGCACATACGTCAGATCAGTTTGGACTTCCGCGTCTGTATGAGTTGTCAATACATGTAGGCCTATGTTGTGCACGGCTTTTTCCAAGCTGTCGGTCGAGGCATGTCCCATAGGCCTACATGCATTACCACGGTGGCGTACAGACATCGACATGCTCAATGGCTTCCAAATAATACAAAAGAGGGTTAGTTTGGGACAGCGTTCTAAATAAATGGGCAACGTTCAAAACACGCACGGTCAGGGACAGCGTTCTGAAGAACACTGAGTATCACCTTGAAGGACGAATGACGTTGACCGCCCTGCCCCCCTCTCTCGGGCCTTCTCCCAAGGACACTACGTGTCTGGTATACCCTTCGGCCAGCCCATACATTGAGGCAAGACGAATTGTGAGATACATCTCTGAGAAGGAGTAAGAGACTTGTGCCCTAAGCTCAGTCCTGCCTGAAATGCCTGAGCTGGTGAGAGATGGTACCCCTCCATTTGGTTAAAGGTACCATTAAAGTCACTTTATGAAACAGGCCCCTGCTCGCCAAATCTCCAATTGAACCAGAACGTCGCCATTCAGGTGTGTCGTGAGTGTGCAAATGGCCATCTTTTTGTGCATGCAGTCCACTTCATAATGGTTGACTGTAGTTTCCGGATCATACATTGAGGCAAGACGAATTGTGAGATACATCTCTGAGAAGGAGTAAGAGACTTGTGCCCTAAGCTCAGTCCTGCCTGAAATGCCTGAGCTGGTGAGAGATGGTACCCCTCCATTTGGTTAAAGGTACCATTAAAGTCACTTTATGAAACAGGCCCCTGCTCGCCAAATCGCCAAATCTCCAATTGAACCAGAACGTCGCCATTCAGGTGTGTCGTTAGTGTGCAAATGGCCATCTTTTTGTGCATGCAGGCCACTTCATAATGGTTGACTATACTTTAATATATAAAAATGGTCTCACAACAATCAAAACTTCTCTTCATGGAAATGAACGGGTGACTTTGAGAGCAAAACTGCCCGGTCAACAAAGCATTTCATATCCCTTTCGCAGCCTGATCTGACACACTAACTTTTTGGGAGGCTGTAAAAACAATGCTATCGTCATAAAATCGACTTGATATTTCACACACATACGTACAGACATATACTTTAACATATAACAAGAGGCCCATGGGCCTTGCGCTCAGCTGACTATGACCTACCAACTCAAGAGGCAGAAAGCAAGAACAAGAACTGCAGCGCTCGGAAT
>NMRB01000127.1:215190-265084 GCA_002633025.1 Notospermus geniculatus | reverse complement strand
AAGTGGTAATATTCTTCCAAATGTGACAAAGTATCATTCTGTTAGGCCTACATTGCGCAGTCCACTCCACGTGCCTAGCGCTGCTGCGATTGAACTTGGTTGCCAGGCGCTGACATCAACACGCATGCACGGGCTGTGCGGACCGGTAGGCCTAGAATTTATGACTGTTGAACATGCTATTCCCTGT
The DNA here is from genome assembly GCA_002633025.1 of Notospermus geniculatus. NCBI lineage: Eukaryota > Metazoa > Nemertea > Pilidiophora > Heteronemertea > Lineidae > Notospermus > Notospermus geniculatus. The sequence goes on along the minus strand of NMRB01000127.1, from coordinate 264,897 downwards.
ATTCCACTCAACCTTTTTCATGTATTCGTGCTAAACATGCTGATACTACGCCAATCGACACCAGAATATGATTTAATCGGAGCTCGATAGCCTAATATTCGACTTCAAATATTCGAAGCGGTCAAACGAAAAAACGTCCGCCATTTTGTTTTCCGTGAGCGGGAGACATTGCATCTTAGCGGGAGACATTGAAAAATGTCCACCGCTCACGTGACGCGTCTCGGCCAATCATATTCACGGATTCTCTCTCGAGGTACGATATTGGTGATTGTCCATTGAGCACCAACTTGTGTTTCTGGTCATGGTGTTGGCCGTATAAGGAAAGCAACAATGGTGATTGTCCATTGAGTACCAACTTGTGTTTCTGGTCATGGTGTAGGCCGTAAGGAAACCGACAATGGTGATTGTCCATTGAGTACCAACTTGTGTTTCTGGTCATGGTGTAGGCCGTAAGGAAACCGACAATGGTTGAGAACTAAGTCGAGCAACAACTGACGTAACAGTGGAAATGGGTCTTTAAACACTCGGAGATTTTTGTCCAGTTTGGTTTCCCCAGTAATGCACTTCCTTCGCCTTATCTGGACCATGCTGAAAACGTTACCGAGTGGTCTACCTTTAACTATCTTTTTGTGCACAGTTTGACCGAATCTTCAGTTTTTACACCAGCCACCTCCTCAACTACAGGTCGATGATATCCATCCTGCCTCAGACAGATAACATCAGCCATATTTTCTTATTTGCATCCCCAAATCCTCCTTCATATACCACTAAGCCACCAAACAAGCATATTGATCTTGAAGTCATTTAATTATTTCCTGTCTGGTGGTGCCCATGCTGCAAAAGGACTTTCATCATATTCCTTTCCGTGAGATGCTCTTTTAGAATATGACGTGACTAAGACTCCACATTTCAAAGGGAGACTTAGTATCATGTGCTTTCAGCTTCTGCTTCTTTTGGCTCGATATTTCGCCGCCAAAGTGTTCCTTTTGCATTTCCTTGATTGTGCAGTTTCTTTTGCGGCATCATTGTGTGGGTGTCTTCGGTTGTCATGAAGCTTCTAGAATGGTACTGAGATGATATAAATAAACATGGGAAGTTCTAATTAAATTCATTATTGACAAATTTCTAATGTTCAATATAGAGAGTTTTGAAAAAAGATTGCAATAAGTTTCCAGAGATATAAATTGGAAAAAAGCTATTGTTGTCTGTTGTTGTGGTCGTGCTGTGAACAAATGGCTCGATATCTTGGTGGTGGTGCAGGCTCCACTTTCAGCCTGCTATATGGTGTGATGCTGGAAGTTTGATTTAACAACTGGATAAGGTGAAGCAGTTTGAGGCCAAATAAATTTCACGCCAACACCTGTGCCAACCACATGCTTTCTTTTTGATGAACATGACGTCATCTGATACTCTAAATACTATATCCTATAACCGTATTCTACAAGTTCCGCAGGTAACTGAATATCAGAAACACAATATGAAAAAGAATCTTTCCTCTGCATTTGATATGGCCTTAGGACACCATTAGTGTTCCGCGTATTGCACCTGAGTCTGGGCAGAGATTATCCTTGCTAACTCTCTCTGAGGGAAAATCGTTGATGGACATTCTTTATCATTCATGAAGCGATCAGGATAAGGTACGTGTTGAAAAATTGTCCGCCTCCAGTCAAGGAAGGAGAGACCAGACACGTGTTGAAACACCGTCCGCCTTAAGTCTTGGAAGGAGAGACCAGACACGTGTAGAAAAACAGGCCGCCTCAAGTCTAGAAAGGAGAGACCAGACACGTGTAGAAAAACAGGCCGCCTCAAGTCTAGAAAGGAGGGACCGGACACGTGTTGAAAAACAGTCCTCCTCAAGTCTAGAAAAGAGACACCAGACACATGTTGAAACCGTCACCTTAAGTCCAGACAAGGAGAGTTGTAGGCAAGAGTCCTGGCAACGTAGCGATAGTAAACATAAATCGTCTCCGAATTTTGCAAATTTTCGACCCCAACCGTGGTCTTCCTCAGGCACTTTGTAGTTGAGCAACGAAGGGACTCATAAAATCTTGTATCAACTTCGCAAGGGGCAAATTCAGGTCACAAATACTCCCACCTCATTCTCAGATCATATCCTTGAGGCATCTTGCTCACATTTTTCGCATTCACTGTTAGAAATTATTAAATTTACAGTAGTAATTCTGCAGTAATTTTACAGAAATTCCCTGGAGCAGAGTCCCCAGCACTTTCTGTAAATTTACATAATTTTTTTATCCAATGGTATGATTCATGTTTTCCTGTATTGGTTGGACTCCATTGGACATCCCATAATGATGCCTTCTGAGGGCAGTATGAAAATATAATTTGGTCAGCCTCCAGTCAAATCTCTGTTGACATTTATTTAAGTTTGTAATTTTACAGATCAGGTCTGTAATTTTACAGAACCGTCCTGGGGACTCTGCTGCACAGATTTTCTGTAAAATCTTCTGTTATTTCTAACAGTGATATGAGATTTTACTCCTTTTCCAATTCGTACCACTTTCAACTTCCGCAGGGTGTGGAATCTGTCTACAACCTACGTTCACGAGGTGAAAAAATCATGTTACGACAAAAATATTGATCAGCGGAACCTCGTACTGATTCCTTAACGAGTAACTAATTAGCATTCGATTTCTCCAAGCATCCTAATTACTGCAGGCTTGTGTTGACCCTAAAATAGCTGATGTTGACAGAAGACTAGTAATGAAGCTTTACAAGTGGACCCAATATACTTGGCAAAACTCTTCTAAGCTGTTCATCTTGTATTCTTTTAGATATTACCCCATATTTAAAACACTGGTTGTGAAGTCTCAACAAAATCATGCATTCTTTAAGAGTGAAGATTTGAGACCTTATTCACAATCACCCGTAACTTTAAGGGCACGCAGATCTTTTGTAAGCCTGGTAGTGAACAATAGAACTAGTGTGAATGCGCAATAATTTATGTAATCCGTTACGGGAGTGTGTAAACTATTGTCCATTATGTGGACAACCTATTGTTCACTATCAGCCTGACAAAGGATTTGCGTTCCCTTAAAGTTATGGGGCTTTGTAAATACGGTCCCTGGGCCCATATTCAAAAACTGCGTAAGTCTAAGTGTGACACTTATCCTTTGTTCAACACAAAAGATAAGTATCACACTTTGACTTAAGTATGCTTATGTATATGAACCCAGGGATGTTACGAAAGGTTGGTAAGGACAACTGACACTTATGTCCTTCAGTGTTGAAAGTCAGTATGGGACCGGGAACATGGTAAATTGAAAAAACAGCACTATCCTGTACAACCAAGTACAATGGGTTGTACAGTATAGCAGTTACTTCAATAAACCGTGCCCCCACTGATTCATAGTGGGCGGAAGATTCTGCCTTTTAACGCTGAAGGTCAGATAGTTTCCTTCCTATTACTGTTCTCTTGATTGAATCTGGCCTAGTACCTCTGTACTCTCGGCAGATTTCTGCCTGAACTGACACTTTCATTACTGCAGAATTCTCATAAATTCGTCTGATTTAACATCAACTGATATGATTGGGGCCGTTCAATATCACCCAGTCGATGACACATTGATTAAATGACATCGGGAGAATTCAATAACTCGCTGCCTCAAATTTCATTAGTAGCCAATCACCAGGAGGTCAAGGTCAGATTTGTGGATGTTGTTTTCATCATCTGACTGTCAGGTAAAAAGTGGAAAATATGATTACTATTGAGAAAATAATTTGTATTCTGATATGTTATTAGAAACAAACAAATCGACATCCATAAAAGGCAAAAACAAGTGCAGCGCAAAAACAGGCGAAATCAAATTTTGAACCTACGCCAGAACTCCGCCTTTTAGCTAGAACGTCGATGCCACCTTAACTTTATATACGAATGTGTTCGTAGTGCTGTATATGATGTATGTCAGCCCACTTTCTTTCACCATGGGTATACGAAGAAGTCAGTTTGTAACATGTACAACTAGCATGGATGGTTCCACAGAAGATAGGGTGGATCGTCTGACGGAGAAGAAATCAGCAGTTACCTGATCAACCCACCACCTTCAAATCGATATGATTATACCGTTTTTTTACCAAAAGCAAATTTTCTGTTTGTCTGTTGAAAAGTCAGACATTGTTTTGAAGCCAAAGTTTGTTTTGCGTTGCTCATATTAAAGGTGGTTTATGTAGTTCGAATGAAGGAAAAAAAGACTAATCCTGCCGTCGGCAGTTTGTTGACCTTGACTTAAAGTGTGAGTTGGTTAGGGAACTACTAGTTCGTTCGATCATTGACGATCTAAAATATGCCGTTACTTTCTTTCTGCTGTGGAACAAAAATGCCTTGGAAAGTCCTGTGCATAACTTATGTAGAAGCATTTGGGAGTTGATCGGTAGCATCCAATATTTTTCAGCGGTGTGGAAAGACAAAGGTGCCATTTTTCTCCGAGTCAGATTGTCATCCAAATTACGGGAGAATCCAACTTACCTCGACGCGAGTCCATGTCATAAAAATTTTCTAAGTTCTAATAATACCGTAATATAGTAATATAGAGGGGCAAAAATAATGGTAATAATAATTTTTTATACAATGGTAGCATAATGGTAAATGGAACAGCTTGTATATTATACCTAGGCTGTTCCATCTACCATTATGCTACCCCTACTATATTACGATATTTTTAGAACTTACAAAATTTTTATGACCTGGACTCGCGTCGAGGTAAGTTGGATTCTCCCGTATAAATTTTTTTTTTTATACAAATCACTGGGCTAAAACAGCCCATTCTTCAATAAACGTGGCAGTTCGGGGATGAAGAGTAGTTAAGCCTATGTACATGTAACAACTTGGTCATCCTGAACGTACCATTCTTTTCGGACAATTGGACTTCACCATGCGTACGAAAACAAGGAAATTGGAATGGTGTCCTTGAAGTCGTCTTCCGTTCAGCAAACACCTATAATTCCTTGACAGTCAGCAAAAACAAATAAAAAGTAATGGTCTGCTCACATCCAGATGATACCAGAGGAGAACCCTGAAAGCTACAAAGCTTGATCTTCCATCTGAAAGCATTAAAATGTCCCATTTTAATACCATATAAAGTCTCAATCAAAACGTTTGCTGGCATATTTTAAGCCGGGATCAGCCGTGATAAAATTTAGTATTGAATTGTGTTGAAGTGATAGGATCTGGGCTGGCATGCGCTGTACCGTGCAGGAGATAACAGTTGGCATTGACTGTGATGGATTAAGCCGTAGAATAACAGTGTTCGATATGAATACCGCTGGGGTTTCTTGTTCACAATGGCTAAGACAAATACTGTATCGATTTTGAATTGACAGTGTTTTGACATCTTCATGGAATGTTGCAGACAATTGCCCCAAAGACAACATGCAATTGTGGTCTTGTTTCGACATGCACCGCCCACATATCGAACTCGTGGTTGAAATTTCATCTTGGTTTCTCCAATTCCCATCTTCTTTATAGAAATTGTCCTCAGTTACTACGTGTATATCCCATATATTCATGACCAATGCAGGCTGCTGCTTTTAAACATGTTGTTTCAGCACTTTTCTCAAATAGAAAATGCCATCATGGACACATGCCCGTAACCAATAGACGGGTTTGGAGGGGATAATCTCTGACAGGTCTTTGATACAGCCAGTAGGCCTGCCTTGGTGTAGCGTAAATCCTCAGCTTAGGATTAAGCCAGTTGCTTCCACAAAGCAAGAGGAGGGAACTAAAGGCACAAGCTGAGCCAGCAGACACCTGCGGACGGCTCATGCATCTGACCATGGATAATATTACTGCTATGCTGGTGTGCATCTCACTGTACACATGTGTTAAGCGGAGATCAATAAGGGCAGCCTGCCGGATACAGTATACATACTCCAATGTTGCAGACAGAATCCAGTTAACGTTACACCAAGCTCTCAGTAGAGTCTCTTCTGCTCCATTTATGTAATGGAAAGTTCTGAGACGAACTTTACATGTTTTAAAGGTTAACTGTATGTGATATTAATGCAAATTGCATCGGTTCGTGTGCAACCTGTGCAGCTTGAATGCTTTTCAGTTCTTTTTCGCTCATGATTGCTTTTCATGGAAGTAAAAATGTGAAGTATTAATGTGAAAATGAGAAGTTGCCGTGGTGATCAAGAATGAACAATATGAGAATGAAAGTATTTGATGCCATCTTCTCATTTGTAGTTATTTGTAGACCAACGTGAGTTAATGTGACGAGTTTTCGACACCAGTATGCGGCCTTCACCTGGTCTCATATGGATTGAAGTTAATCAATTTAAAGTTATTTTTTCGTAAACCTTTGTTGCCTTTGGGAAAGAACTTGTCATTGCAAACCAGCTTGTCCCTCGGTGCGGATGAACACACACATCCTCCCACAGCAGGGGTTTTTACCTCGCTCCTCTTATCATCCACTGCGAGTGTATGGAGTGGAGCGAACCAAGCCCCTGCAATGGGAGGATGGATCACGCAAAACCTATTACCGCTGTACCATCAGTTGATACAGTTACATCACAACACCGTAATGATACTAGATGCACTTCTATGTTGACAAGTGCCTGGAGACTAGACGGAATCTGATTAGGTGACTGACATGGCACTGTAACTCAATCCCAATTACCAGAACATGAGAATGGTGAAAAATCTTCAAAGCGATGCGGCAACTCGGCGCGTTTCTTGCTGCTAATGTTGAAATTCAATTAGCTGGATGAAAAGATTATGCCGAATGAGAATGTCACAACCTTTGGAATGTTGTGATGTTCGATTTATATCGTTATTTTCAAATTTGGTCTGACGGTTGAGCGTTCACCGTTCATCCTTCATCAATCACCTTCTCACTGGAGATTCAGGTGTCCGAGCAGTTCCTTGTTTGTCTTCGGGCAAAGCCTCCATCACCAACAACACTCAACCCTTGAAGCCAACGGTATTCTCCATCTTCCTATACTATAAGGCCCGTATTTTAGAATGCTCCTCAACGTAAAGGAGTTCCTCAAGGCTATTGTTCTCAACAGGAGAACAATAGCCTTGACATGCTTGAGGAACTCCTTTACGTTGATGAGCATTCTAAAATACGGGCCCATGAGTCAACGAATAGTACCATAAAACAAGAATAATTCTGCTGTTGCGAGGCATTCGACTTGCTGAGAATCAAACCCAGAAAAGCCCGCCGGGTCTACAATGTAGTTAGACCTAACATGCACTATGATGTACTACAGAAGACGTCTCGGCGGTGGTAAATTCTGAAGATTGGGTTTCGGCAAGAAATCGCTTGTGAATTGACAAGAGGAGCTGCCTTGTCTGCAGTGGACCAGTGTGACAGGGATCAAAGTCCCCATGGAATCAAAGTCCGGTCGTATTGTTCAGCGAGGGATTAGAATATATGGCTATGGAGACCATGACCACTCGAATATACCCTTACAATAGCGGGCTATTGTTTGGCGGACTTTCATTCCTAGGACGTTGATTCCTGTCACACCTGTTCTGCGAATACTTCAGATTCTCTGTACAGTTAAATTTTACTGGCTTGTTCTATATTTCATTTCTTCTCTGCTTCTGATGTAAAATCGCCAGAAAATGTTATAAGTGAGTAGTAAGAAGGTCAGACAGCAACAAACTCCTCGAGACCCACTTGTCACTCTTTCTGCCAGTGGTATCTCATTGTGTTGTCTATCTCATCAATATCACATATGAATCCTCGTATCTGATATGAATCCTTCCTGTGTCAGATATGTGCCGCATAATAAACCAGAGAACAAAGCAACTCAATACTTTGAACTGTCTCTGCATCTACGGATACTGACTCGTACTGTCATTTACTTTTAACCCTTTGGTGTAAACGTTATTGTAGTGACAAAAGAGTGTGTGAGATATCGTCCAGTTATTGCTAACACATATCGTTTTACAGTGCGACCCGTGTTGCAGCGTGACATTACAATACATTGACGGAATAAGGCGCGACTTGACAATGAGCGACACACAGAGAAACAGTCAGTCTGTTTCCTAGTGTGTGCCAAACAATGGGAATCACACACAAAATGACCACACTGAAAAATATCACACCTCTACATTGTATTTTGTCCAAAGGGTGACCTCAGTGTGGTTTAACTACTGGGCAAAATCGTAGAAGTGGTACCCCATCCCCAAAGCGTGCTCGTCATTTGCTGGGGCTAACTGTGCCTGGTTGCGTTGGCTTCTTAAATTGCGGTGATGGTGAGGAAAATGCTGTGGATAATATAAACGTCAGCGTTTGCGTTAGCGGACCGATCTCTGAAACTCTCGATTAATCAAAGGGACACAGTCAGCAACTGGCATTAGAAGGCCATACATCATAAACAATGCAAGGCCCTCATGCTACTCTCTGGCTTTTCCTGAACCATACTCCCTGCATGGTGACGTGCTGTGGCTGTTAACACCAGAATAGTTCACCGACATCATGATGAGACACCCTGTAATCGATGCTTGAAGCAAAGATCAGCTGATCTTCAATAATCCCCAGCATCCACTCGCATCACGGCGCTGTATCCTGAGTACACTATTGATTTCGTGATTCAATCACACATGAATATATAGCATGATATATAGCATACCACTTGGTCTCCTATTAGCTGTCTGTAATTGACAATCATTGGGCTTCGTTATTGATTATAGGATTCGAATGCTGTATCAATTAGGACTCGGCCCAGTCGGAGCTTAGGTACAAAAAATGTCTTGTGGTGGCTCTATCAAGACTGCCCAGTTGGAGCTTAGGTAGAAAAAATGTGTTTAGTCATCCTCAGATTCAAGTATCACGCGTATACTCAAGATAAGTACTGATTTTGCATTGGAAAGTATGCAAGAATCACAGTGAACTCACAATACTCTTTCGCAATCTTACACCCCAGCTCACAAGCTTTGGGTGTACCATTGACAGAATTCAGAGAAATCGCTGGTGGGTCAGAAATCCTTTGGCAGTGTTACAATCCAGAGGGTTTCCTTGCTGGGGTTGGATGTATCAGAGGAATTATTGGTGTAGGTCAATCCTTTGGCAATCTTATACCCAGCTTTCTCACATGGGTGGGTGCATCATTGAGAGAATCCATAAAAATCACTGGTGGGAGTATTCAAACAATTCTGGTCAATCTAGAAAAGCAATCTGATGGCCTACAAGTGGCTAATCACGCCGCAAGCCGAGTGTTTCCACGCTTACAAGTATTTTTTGTCGCCGAACCTTTGACAAGAAACGAAGTGGTGTAATAGCCCTCGGATGGTGGCTCCAGTATTTGTCAGAAGGATTTTCCCCGTGGGTCTAATGTATTGTGCAGTGGTTGCCATAGTTATCCATGTAAAAAATGAGTCGGGGGATATTTTAGAGGGGATTCTCCGGGATGCTTAATTGCGGCTGGATTCACAGGAAGATAAGACGAGTGAACGAGAGATAAAAAAGGTACCGTTTGTTCTGATGTTTGAGAACTATTGGCAAGCACTTGCCCTGGCTTTGTGGGGAGTTTTCCAATTCATGCCGTCTCTGTTACTCTAAGTGGTAGCTGAGGGGACGATGTTTGACTGCTGGTATACGATAAGTACTACACTAAGTGAATTGCTGTGTGACTTGTCACTTCTTGTTTCTTGTTGTTTAAAAATTTCCAATCAGAATCGCAGAGCGTTGATTTCATGGCAAAGCCGAACGTGTGAACGTGTTACGAGCTACTTGTAGGCACACATGCTTACGCTTGCTTTGTCAGTAATATAAGCCCAAAGCATATCACCATCTTTAAAAATTTCCAATCAGAATTGAAGAGCTTTGCTTTCACGGCAAGGCTAATAATGAAAGTGTTAAGCCTCGTACGTGTAGACACACATGTCTACGTCAGTATAAGCCCAAAGCAAATCACCATTGATGTTCATGATGCTGTCATCCCAGACAAGACTACAATGGCAGCCTTTGAAGTTTTTAAGGTATAATCACATAGCCTCTAGTGTGACACTATCATGATTAACCTGTCACTAATAGGCTCGTTCTCCAGGGAGCAGGCAACGAGAGGTTTAAGACACGTAAAGCTTCAGGTTCTTCTCTTTGCTAAACAGGAACAAAGGTTTTCAGGAAGCGGATGAATTCTTTGCATACAAAAAAGAGAAATTTCTCTTACATGACTGTCAAAAGTACGAAATATCTGGAGAACTCGGTGGTCCTGTGGTAAGACCAATGTCCAAGACGCAACCGGTTCGATGGATTGCCATTTTGTTGGCCGACTCTCGATTCGCTTAAAAGGACCAAGTGTTGCACTGAAAGAATGGGCTGGAATGTGAAGTGCCTTCGACTCTGTACAGCACTAACAGGACGAAAAGAGTGCCATAGGTTTTTAGCAACTATCAAGTAAATCAACTGAAGCTGTGATTTCTTGAAGTTGGCGAAGTTTGGGGAGGCTGCAGAGATTTAGAAGATTATTATGATGTATGGTGCATTGGGTGCTCTCAGTCGGCCGCCACTTCGACTTGGCCAAATTTTTTGCAGATAGGCTGATTTAGAGGATCATGGTGATCTATGATGTCGGGTGCATTGGGTGCTTCCTGTCGGCCGCCATTTCCACTCGGCTTGCCAATCCTCCGTCGCCTGATTTCTATGTCAATATCCCCAATGTGACTGGAATGACCTCGACTCACAGCTAATTGACAGATAATACATTTTATGTGCATTTTGAATGAATGTCAATCTGGTTATGAATACTTTTTAGTTTAATTATGCTTTGTAAAACATGGAACAGCCGGACGCATCTCAAAAACAGCCACAAAATCCTAAGCGACTTCCATCAAGGTCCTTCATCCTTCCTTTTAGTAGTCATTATTCTTTCTTCCGGATGATACTCTCGCCATAGAAAGGTGAATGTATGAAACAATAAACGGCTTGGCGTATGTGAGGAGAATCACCTTCTGAGCCGAGACCGATCGGATAAAGTCTCCTAATCTCCTGTCTGTTGGTACCACATAAAAGGATAACTCGTGTTACTTATTGTGAGGTGTTATTTGGAGGTTTCAGAGGAAGTAACGTCTTTATGGTATTTTGGACAGTGCCTGTGGCCTTGTTCACAGCTCGATCCGGATCGCGGCCAGTTCACTTGCTTTTTGTACCTTGAAAAAGCCATGCGACCTGTACTATCCTTCCCTTTTCATGGTACAAAAATAAAGTACGTGAACTGGCCTCGAACCTACTCCGTGTAAAAAGGCCTTATGTGGTCATTGCTAGCTGAATTCATTTAATTACCTTTTGATTACTGACGCCACTGATTGCGTCAGTATTGTAGCTTTACTGTCAGTTGATGATGAGTTCCACAAGCTATTTATCCACTGACATGACATCCTGCTTTACCAGGATGGATACGCGATTCAATTATATCTGCCTGTGATTTTCCCAATGGTGTTGTGACCATTATTTTTTTGTGAAATTTTGATGAAATGGGAATAGGTTGTACACCAGATAATAAACTGTGTAGGAGGTCAAAATAAATAGGTAAATTCCAATATTTGTAGACCAACAACGTCCAGAGGATGACAGTAGTTCGGAATCAGGAAAAGACGCCGTTCTGTTCACGAGATGTTGGTGCTTTCAGTTTTGCCCACCAGGGGTCGCAGTGCGCAAAAATCGGCGCTAACCAAGAGGTACTCTAATGATTTTCATGTANGCGGTAGGCCTACTCATTCGGCATCGGTTATCCAGGCATTGCTTACGAATTGTGATGTAAACATAGCACACAGGGGCAGGCTACACGTCAATCATACATGGTAAGCTCTATTCATGGATTCGAACCATGAGGTCAGAGTTATACAGAATGGGCGTGGCTTGAATATCCAGAACCGGTCTTAAATCGATGAAAGTAGAGTATATACTGCTCTAACACAACAGAATCTTCCATGGGGTTCAGGTTAAAGATATTGAGTTGAAGATCTGAGTTTGCACAAATTTTTAAGGGAAATTTGTTTGGGTATATCTATTGACAGTTGTTTATTTGAACTTGACTGGATGCTCTGGGAATTTTCTGTTAGTTTTCCTGCAAAAAGTGTTTTGTTTTGTTGAGTCGATTGTGAGCAGAATTTCAACAAGCAATCATTTTAAATAAGCGTCTGGGAATAAGCTTTGTCTAATGACAATACTAGCGTCTGTATAGCGCCTTCTGCTGCAGCACGATGTCAAAGGCTCTACATATATCAAGCAAGTCTCTGGAGAAACCTTTCTGGGAACTCAAGGAGCAGCCCATTCAGAGAATAACTTGATCCCTTCTGACCTGTTGAGAGCGCAACTCAAGAATCGAATCCGCAGCCTCTTGCTCAGGATTTCAATATCCGCATCGGATCAGAAATCATGAAGTACTAAACTTTCTGTTACTTTTCATGGAACTGGTGGCAGGTTTTAGTGATTGCATTGAACTCCTTGAAAATGTATTCGAAACTTCAAGTATTTCCTAAAGATCTCATCCGCCTAAAAACAAAAAGTTGAAAAAGACAATTTTACGTATCGTATCCCAAACAAGACCGCATTCGTGGGAGGATAAGATGAACAAGTCCAATACAAACCAAGCTCGAATTTCCAATTTGTCTTCGCATTGAAATAAAATACCACTTGGCAGCACTTCTTGAAGTCAATTCGCCTCGTTGATTCCAATTTTTGCATTTCATTAAAGTTGGTTGTCTCAAATGAATTGAAGAAACACACATTGGTGGGAATATCACAGCGATGCAGAATTTGAGAATTAACATCAATTTCACTTAACGACATCAACGTTACCACAGATGATAATGTTCCTATAGGATGGCACCCATCACTGTCAATTAAAGTACATTCTGTCATTTTGAAATTCTGTCATTTTGAAATGTACTTGTACAAACTGGCAGAGAGCTGATAGTTCTGAACCTTCTCAAATTAGTATTCATTGGAAAGTTCTCACTCGCTTTGCAGTGAATACCTATGTGCCAAGGTTCTTTAACACCTGAATCACTGTCCCGAAGGCAGCATTCATTGGAAAGCTCTCATTCAGTGCTTTCCAATGGATACCTATGTGACAGGGTTCCTCTAACGTTTCATAGCCCTGTCGATTTTCCTGTTTTTGATGAAATTGACACTGGCAGTTACAGTAAAAGGTATGTTATAATTCATTGCTGTGGCTTTAGTGTTCTGGGCCCATATTCATAAAACTACTTTAGTCTAAGTGTATAATAAAAGGAGTCGTCCTCCAGAAATTTCGCAATTTTCGACCCCAACGGGGGTCTTCTTCAGGCTGGCAGTTTCAAGTCGAGCTACCAGAAGTGTAATGTTTAGAAGTTTAGTCTAAGTGTGATACTTATCCTTTGTTCAACACAAAAGATAAGTATCTCGTTTTTACTATAGTGTGTTTATGAATATGGACCCTCGTTTGGTGTCATCACTTACCACAGCACTAAAAGTACACTTGACAGCAAGAGTTTGGACGACGATATTGTCTCATTGTCGTTGACATCAGAAAAATGAAGTCTGATTGGTCGTTTACAATATATTGAAACATGTAGAACGTCGACCAATCTTTAGATCTGGTAAACTAGTTTGTATAATCAGGATATAAACCGCCAGATGAACCATTTCTTCAAATCGCTGACCAACAATACGTCATTACCATAATCAAGTTGACAGGAACGAAATTGAAAGAGCCAATTTGGTGACTTTGCTCAGAGCAAATAACCCGCGTACATCTCCCCGGGCAAATTCAGAATAAATCAAAATTAGTTGCAAATAAAGTAATCCTGTGGCTCTTATCCTCAATCTCATTGGTAAGGAGGTTGGATTGGAGCACATCATGGGTGACTATTTGACATGAGCGTGCTTAGGAAGCCATATGAACGTCTAATCTCTCAGTAGAACATGTCGAAATCAAATTTGTCATCTCCTAAAAGATAGAGTTTATGGATTATTAACTGAATTTATAGACGTTTCGTGGGGAGCAAAGTGATTGCTGAAAGTTTGCACTTATTCTACCTCAATATTATGATGGATTGCACCATCTTGGTTCCTGTCGTAAGCAATACTTTCAGGATTCGAACCCACGACCTTACCTGAAGTAAATCCAACACTCATGTGTTGGTGGGGATCACCCTTGATGCGATCCTACATGTATCTGTAGAAAGCTGGGGTATTTGAGTACTCTTTTCACAATCAAGACAGTCTGTGGTTGGTAATTTCTTTAAGGTATCCGAGTGACGCCTAAAATATAGATCTTAGGCACATTCAACTGTCTCATGAAATGAGATATGTTGGATATTGCTCTCTGAGAGGATACCAAACAAACTTATAGGACACAATTGTCATGTATTTGCACTCTTGATTGGACCCCTATGGACAAATACACCGTAAATCAGACCAGAGTAACCTAAAGAAGTAATCAATATGGTGTCCGGTTTGATCTCCAAATGTGCACTAAGTTTGGATGAGGGTATCAGCTGGAGTGAGTCACATTCAAGTTGAAGGAGGATACACTTGACCAAACCAGGTGGAGCCTTATTGTCTCAGTTGCAGGAACGTAGTCTTTGCTTCGCGCGTGACATTGGTGTTGGTGTACAGATCGGGCCGTATTCTCTAGAAGCTTTAGCTATTGTTTGCAGGGTAGAATACAAAAGTTTAAGGTCGACCTTACACTTACGGAAGCTTCTACTCTACGCCCGTTGGTGTAGGAATATTGTACACCACTACTGTACACCCGTTGGTGTACAGTAGTGATAGGAATTCCAAGCTTCATCCTGAGGTTATCAGAGTTTCAAAAGGCCCTCCTCACCGTGAGAGTCTCTCGTGTGAGTTGGCTCTCAATGGGCAATTCACCATCATTGCTTTCCTTACAGCTAACGCTGAGACCAATGACACAAACGATTGCCCATAGTTTTCTAATTCTATGGTTGATTTGCCAATAGAGGGCCAACTCGCAGAAGATAACGCTCACATGGAGCAGGACCTTGAAAACCTCAGGATGTCAAGGCCTAGAAGACGGCCATGACATACACGAGAACCAATACGTAAATCAGTCAGCAATCAAACCTCACAAAATCACCGTGTCATTTCTTATTGTTGCCTTATGACACGTTCTTCCGGCCGCTTATTTACGCCATCAAGTCAGTCATGTTGTATTTAGTGGAGCCCATTTGTGAACACTGCGTATTAATCTGCCATTATAGACCAGAAGTCAACCAATGGCAAGCTGGACTGGTTGGTCTACGTAGAATGATCAGAACATTACCTACACTACACACCTTTTTATATACGGTAGACCTACATGTATCTGGACGTCATACTCCCTCAGCCAATCAGAATACCGTTATTGAGTAACAAGTGGTGTGATTGGTTCCCCAGTTTTTGCATTTGCCAATGGTGTTCAGTTGCCACACACTTGTCCGGATTGCGGTACGATTTTTTTATGCACTCAGTGTTACGGAGCCATGCACTGCGGTGGAAAGTAACAAAGGGTTTGCTGTCAAACGCGGCGTATGTTGTGTGGAGGGTTTCAATGTGGATATCACGACCGAGTTTTATTGCTGCAGGTTGAGAACGATAGCTCGTTGGCCACACAATTGACAAGACCCTATATGTAGTTGCTTTGGTTGTAATGAAAAGAGAACGTTACGAAGCAGATGTTGCTTTTAACTGGTTTAGCCAACTCAGAAGAATAGCTAGACAAAGATGTGGCAGAAGATTTTCGCTGGATCTTGCATATTCTCTTTCTTCGTCTTCTGAGTCATATAAAAAGTAAGCCTGGGGCTGTAATTTGGTTGGAATCGGAATCAAAGATATATTTGTCTATTTTTGGAATGCAATTACCGGGAATTATGCTCTCAGGTTATGACATTAGTAGAGTCAGACCTGTTCTTTCACCGGAGATCACTTTCCTTTGGAAATGTCATCCTCACATACACCCTTCTCATGATGTGACGCTTGGTGTCCAATGATGGTCGGGAATTCCCAGTATTGAAAATGGTTGGTCGGCTATTGGATTAAAAAAAGTGGGACATTCTGAGTTACGGCCGTGGTCTCGAGAGAGCGACAAGCTTCTGGCGCACCACCACAATCTGATTCCAATGATTGGATTGATATATGCAGTCTGACCACGTATGCATCCCCAAAATTCGAGACATATTAGCATAATCCTGTCCTGTGTCTGGCCCTTGACACCCTGCTTGCCAAATCAATATATTTTGGTAATAACCTCTGCCAAGGGCACCAATATACGCATCCTTCAAGAGGCGTTGATTGTGTTCCTCGGAATTGTGGGATCGATGTTGAATAAATCACAGTGTAACAACCTCGCTCAAGGGTATGCCAGTGTATTCAATCACCAATGTCGAGTGGCTCGCGGTGCGCCGATACCTCGATGTGTTTACCTCATTCTAGAAGGGTTATTTACCCTGCTCTCTGGGGGTTTGTTTATCCTGATTGCTGTCTGGGTCTTTCAGCAGCTGCCTTAGGGTATAACGATGCTAATTCTGTATAAAGTTTCTTGAAAAGCAATCAGCGTTCAGGGCGAAGCTGATCTCAATTCACCTGTGGATGAACTTTTACTCTTGCATTTATTCATTGGCTCTTGATCCCGGGCTTGATTCTTAGTATTCATTCGCTGATGCACAGTCCAGAAACACTTGGTTCATTCTGTCAAGGTGATCATAAGGCCCCGGGACACGGCGGCAGAACAGAACGAGTCTTTTGTTTTTAGCAGCAACTCTGCCAATACTTGTCGATCGACTTCTGTGTCATTTCTCACCGAACCAACTATGGTTTATCATACACTTGAAGTTTGGCTGGTCAGCTCTCCCTTTAACTCCAACCATATACAATAAGTGAGGAGTTCCTTGATCAATAACCAAGTCCAATTTGGCCAGACATGAACTGAGTACCAAAACGGAAAAGCGATGGCAATGAGTAATGGGCAAAAACGTAATTAAATTTTCAAATGAACTTTGCTCTTATTGAGGTCATGAAGGAATCGACATCATTTTCTTGTGAATATTTCAGTACCTTTGGGAAGAAAGTCGTGATGAATATTTGAACGTTTTTAACTGAATTTCAATAGTTCGGTACCAATGTGCGATTTTGATAATGATACTGACGTGTTATTTGAAATGTCAGGTTGAATTCACTAGGATTTTTTGATATGTGAAATGTAAAAGCTGGAGTAATCATTAGTGGTGTAGAGAGAAGACAGCATTTTCAGTTCGTAGACATTGTGGGTGGTGATTGAATGCTGAGGACTTATTTCCACCGAGGCAGTTTCCCACGCTTACCCAGTGGTTTCATAGTCATCATGTTTGTAATGTCTTACAAAAGTCAAGAACTCGCTGACAGACATTGCAACAATGGACAAAAGGCTAGGGGTATCCAAGCGAAGTGCGGGGGATGCTGTCGTGGAAACAGGCCTATATACAGCGAAAGAAATGTGGTACCCCAGAGAAAAACTGCTCTAATGAAGACGTAGTCCCCTATCTTTCTTAGAGCTGCAATATCAGAGGTGATGGGCACTGATGCTTACACTGGCCCACTCAGGCACCTACAGCCAAATCCTACGTCATTCTATGCACTGACTTTGGTTGTAGCCGGACGGTACCATTCTTACCAAGAATAAATGGTTTACTCTGTAACGTGTAACCCTTTCTGATAACCTGGTTCATATACAAATGAGATGGCACCATGTCATAGAGCCTGTCCTCTTCCCTGACTGCCATCCATTCAATTTGCGATCAACCTCTAAAACCAGTAATCCCTCATTCATAATCATTTATTTCCCTAAAGATCGCCCTATATTTCTTTAGCACCCCCATAAACACATCAAATTTTCCTCAATATTAATATCCCAGTTCCGATAAGAAGTGATAGATTTCACAAAACTTCCGCCTCAAAAGATAACAACTTTATTTACAACGAACTCAATGAATCGGAAGTGTGATAAATCACATATGAGAAAGTCACCAATCAGTTCAGTAGATGTGCTTAACCCTTTCCCCGCTTGTTCTGTTACGGTGTTACAAAGAGTAGTTGATGTTACCAAAAGAATCCAACGAACCAACAGCAATTTCCTGCCTTTGCCTGGTATTGGTGTACCAGAGGAAAATGCAAGTCCTCAATACAACGGTGATGCATTGGCGGCGATGCACTCTCAATGGGTATTAGTGACATAATCCTTCACGAAGGCTTAATCCACTGGGACAATGGGGATCATAACTGTGATAGAGGGCAGCACACAGTAATCAGGTCCTATACAATGGATGCCTTTTGTGTGGGAAATTGACCTGGACCTGAATGTCCCTTTCAATTCAATAGATTTAACCACTAGTGACACCTATTGAGGTAGTAAGTTAGGGGGTACCCAAAGCACCCGGTCTCTGATTGCAGGGGGCAGGGGGCTTTCCAACCGTGTTCACGTCCATGAGGCCTTGTTCCATACAACAGCTCTATGGGAGAACGCTGGGCGCTTGTCTCTGTTGAGCTTGTGTGGCAAGCAAGGTAAAGCAGTGCGATAGCAGCTGAAAGGAGTCTACTAAAACAGATTTGTATGTACCGGATTATAACCAAATTTTGGGTACGTCAGTCTAGCACACTCAGTGACATTACCAGGAAGACCATCCTTAGGACATCAATCGTGAGGTAATCAGGACCTCTTTCCGCTCGCTCCCTGCGTCACCGTTTACGATGACGTTGGCTGCGAGCATTAAAAACCCCTCATTACATGAAAATGAGGAAGGCAGTAGAAAATTGGTACTTTTACTGCCCGTCCACGACCAGAAAATGGCCGCAGCAGGTCTCAATTACCCTCGCTGCCAGATAATTGCAATGTCCTCTAAACGTGATGGATTTATGATCTGGTAAACTTGTGTAATCTGCAGATTAATGTTTGCATTAAATATGGCCGTCATTGCCATTGTAATTGGTTGTAGAGTGGAAAAAAATGTGACTTAATAGGCTGTGATTCCTCTGATCACTTCATAAGTTGAGAGACTAGAAATGGTGCAGTGGGCTGGCACATTTCTCTTAAGTTTTTTCTGACAACAGCAGCGTCCCCTAGCTCCTTGGCCTATCTTGCCCTGACTAGCGTTCCAATCACTCCTACTCTTGCTGAGTGTTAGTCGAAGGGGCGAAGTGACCGTCGGCTTGGTGTCAAGATGTGTGGCCACACAGTAAAGAAGTTGAACCTGCGATGCGGCATGCAGCTAGGACTGAAAGGTCAACAGAAAGACACTGAATGCTATTTTTCGGTTTTTCACTGCATTTATTTTGAGTGACTGGAGGGTCAACAAGCCGTCCATATACACTGTACACTGCGAGTCGTCTGATTCATGTACATGTAGATGTACATCCACTTCCAGAGGGTCCACACAGCAATGTACTGCATGTGCATCCACGTCCAGCGGAATGACATCCATGATGGTGTCCCAAAACCAAACCTTTACAGGAAATGCCAGTCGTGCGGTCGAAATCAATTGAGATGACCAGCATCATATCAAGCTGTGGTCCACTCTGCGTACTCACAGCATGTTCTGACACTAAATTCTTGCCTATCATCTCCATATTACGCCAGCCTCCAAGTAATAAAAGTCAGCAGGAATGAGCTGGGGCGTACATCATCTATAAGTGACAATAACGGTACATAGATAGCATGTGTTGGACATGAGTGTCAGTGTCCGCTGTTAGCTGAAGGACATGAGAGATGCTAGGATCGTTCTGTTGGTGGCAACTTGAAATAGTTCCTTGCTTTTGCGAATGGCAGCTATTCACCATTTCTCATCTTGAACCATCATATCGTTATACCCTCGAACTACGCTCGATCTGAGTGGAACCTAGTCTGAAGGCGAAGTGACGGTAGCCTTGGTATTTCAAGATTGGTGCCATTTCGAGGCCATTCAGTGAATTCTTTGGATCACTCAGTGTCATGGTCTGTCAGTTCATTGGTGAAAAATATTTTCCAGAAATGCTTCTGAAGATGGCTGCCTTGATAGCTACGTAAAATTCTTCCTAATTCTGGGAATGGCAGGTTTATGCATGTATTCACCACTTTCAGGTCACTCGATGAGCTCAGTGCTGCCTTCAATACAGGAGAGGACAGTAAGGTCAAACTGGAACTCTTTAGATCACTGACTTCTATTTTTGTTTTGTTTTCGACTGTAAAACTTCAAAAGAGTCAGGAATATCGATAGAGTTGGGGACGTGAGAAGGTCATCCAATCATACCCAGACAGCACCTGATCGTCTCCCGTAGTGCACCACACCCAAATGTTGACTACCTCTGCAAAAATCATTTGTTATTTCTGCTTTTATCTGTACCCCAAGGCGCGGATTTTTTCACTCATCGATTTGGCGTCGACAAAATGGTATATGGATATCATAGAGTGACATGGATGAGCAGACGAGGGGATGTTTAGTTTATCAACCTACACATTCTTTTCCTAATCATATTTTGATGAGTGATGCTAGGTGATTGTCGGTGATGGTGCGTTCTATCTCTTTGGAGAACAATTGAGGGTGTGGTGTGTCTGACGGGACTAATTCGTCTCAGTGTCTATCGTTATCAATACAAGATTGTGTGACTCGAAGTATCAGACTTGCTTTGTGCAAGTTCCAGAACTGTTGAAAAAGTCTCCGAATGTACAGAATGGTTAGGGGTGACTGGTAACTCACAAAGTGCACTTGAGAGGTTTAGGACATAAAACTCTCTGGGAGTGCACCAGCCCTTGAGGTCGACAACCACCCAAGGATGGAGTGAGCCTTGCACCACAAGCTCTTGTCAATGAAGGCGACCAACACCCAGGTGACCAAGAGAGCCCTGCGTGGAATGGGACGCCCTGCACACCACACGCCCCTGCCACTGAGGTCGACCAACACCCAAGTGACCGAGTTTGGCAGCAGTTGATTCCTTACTATATGTGTTGAGTGAATGGTGTTAAGTAAAACTGGCAGCCTGAGTGGTGGCGATTGTGTCCATTAAGTGTAAGAAATACTTCCTCAGGGCTTTTAGGCAGATGGGGGAATAAGTATTATTGGGTTGGTTGGTTTGTTCGTGAGTGAAGACAACACTCATGATGGTACATGATACGGCCGTCGTATTAAGTTAGTACAGAGAAATCGGGATATTCTGTGCCACCAGGCCCCGTATTCATAAAACTACTTAAGTCTAAGTATGACACTTATCCTTTGTTCAACACAAAAGATAAGTATCATACTTAGACTTAAGTAGCTTTATGAATACGGGGCCAGATCACCAAATGTGAATTGGGTCAATGTCATTTCAATATGTTCTTACGCCAGGAAAAACTTTATTGAACATTGTGTATTTAAAGAATTGTTGCTTCTCTTGACAAATGAGATATGCTCACACATTCTGTGCGGTGAGCCCGAATCTTTAATTTCGACGAAGCCAATCACGTTAAGAGATCATAAATTTAAAATCATGACATTTGTCATCGACAAAATCTGCACCATGGCTTAGGGCGCAATTTGTCAGGAATGATCAATGAGAGAATTTATCTTGGAGGTACGGCATACATGTCGTCCGTTTCTGTCACTTCGCGAGTGCCGTTGTGTGCTATTTGTTACATCTCCATTCATGCATGAAATAAATCACAATGGCGGCCATTTCTGCATATTTTTTTCACGAATTGATTTGAGAGTTGAGGGAACGTTTTGCAATCAGGTAGTTTATATGCACATTGGCATAGTTTATTGGACTGGATGTTCTTTGTTGAAGAAACCGTTCTTCTTCCAGCCTTTTTTGTTACATCAACACAAACTTACAGTCTAAGATACAGGTGAATCATCCTTACCTCAGATTCCCTTTCCAAATGTTTCCTAATCAATAGGCCCATTGCGAAAGACCTCAGAGGAGGAAAATGTACGTGCATGCACTGTACATTGTGCGACGAGTGCACATCCCTCGTCGACTTTCGCAAGGGTTGAATACGGAACCCTTAAGAAGGGTTATTGACCTTTGTTCATCTTGTCTGGAAGGCTTCTTTGTTTTGTGTCTGAGTAGACTCACGTTGCTGCGAAGTCCCACAAGTGGTGTCACTACCGGTACTTAACAACAGACAGCACTGTCAGTTAAGTTGATTCATCGTATCTTTGGTGCCATCTAATTTTTACAATTTCACCAATGGGACAAGTGAGTAACGTCATATATACGTGAGATGGAAATCACGACTTTCACACTAGAGGCAAGTAATAAATGTTCTACCTACACCTAATCGCCGCTTGATTTCTGATTATGACAAACTAACACTAACCAAGCAATTTTTCATATCTCCACGTCGGGTGCGGAGTAATTCGTCCCTCGAGGTCTGCGTGTTATGTTTGCACATTTTATAGGCGGTTGATTTATGTGGTTAGTCGGTAAATTGCATCACCAGAGACTGTAGGCATTACAAGAGTCATTTAGCATGGGTTGATCTTTTAACATGTTAACTCTTTGAAACTGAGAAAGCTTCCATCTGGCTTGCTGGTACTCCTTGACCTTACGTCATCTATCATTCCTATAATGGCTAAAGGACGCAAAAAGGGCGGGAAACTCAGAAACTCAGGCCATTTACGGTCAATTCTTTGAGTGGCATTTTAGATAGGACAAAAAAATACATGTAATGACATAACTTCCTGTTTCTCTCTGTTTGAACACAACGTTTCCACCAGTGCTTCCCTGGTCGTTGATAGTGTACAGGTGGCTCTTGTACACTGGTCAACGACACTTTGTACACTGGTCAACGACCAGGGAAGAACTAGTGAAAACGTTGTGTTCAAATACTGTAGACAGAGAAACTGAAGAAGTTCATTACCATTTACGGTCCGTACCGCTCCTACAATCATGGCAAAGTGCGAGGGGAGGAGCATTGCATTGACCCGGATGGTTCAGGATCCACGTCGGTGGACAATGGGTACTAATGTGGTCATTTTAGGAGTTGTACCCACACCTTGTGGTGAGCACAGCATCCTTTCTACTACCGCATTAAACTTACAAAAGAGATGGTTGAGAACATTTTTGTGACGTTCTTTCCAGTTCAGTGTTGCTTTTGAAACGAGCCAGCACGGAATCTAGCATGGTCTATGGAATATTGCTGTCACTATATAGGACAAGTAATGAGGATACAGAACGCATGATCGAGGTGCGTGATGAAGTGAGTACGATATTCAAAAGGCAACGGGCGTGATAGCGCGAACCAATAAACCAAGGCTAATGATCGGCCAATCATTGAATGCTGAAGGCAACTGATCAGCGAGCGCAATGGGTCACTTGGTCGAGAATCGAGAAAGAATCGGTGACCGTGGAATGAGAGGTCGGCAAGGAAAGATAATTGCCATGACTCAGCAATATTGACTCACTCCATCAACGCTTTGATTTGTTGTTGTCTGTCCGAGATGATCAAATGTCACGGCTAAGAGCCGTCGTGTCAACATGACGACCGCTGTGCCGAAGTGACCGGATCACACGTAGCTCTTTTTCAATCGTTGCCGGGAGGGATGTTGACGAAGCTTCGCCATGTTGGTAATGACTCGTGAGTTCAGATTGTGTTGCGGTCAAGTTGCTGGATCAACATCTCTGATGGAAGGAAAGGAGACTTGAAAACTGTGTCGCTCTTCCTGAGAATACAGCAAACGTCATAACTACTGGTGCCATCGACAATTGTCAACAAAATGATGCTAAGCAAATACCAGAGTTTTGAATTCAGTTAGAACTGGAATAATCAAAGAAAGTTATACATAAATCCATCTAGTCATCAAAGACAGTTTGAAATGTCTCCGTTTTCTCACCAGCCGTGAAACTAGCCGGAAAAACGTAATGCGCAATCGTGATAATGAACGAATGATGTCATTACCATGCCTGGGAGAAATGTCACCACTTCAAAGTGTGCGAGAAGCAAGAATATCAAAGACGAGAAAAAGGTGTACGACGACTGTTAATTTTTGGAACACAGAAGCAGGTTGTTGCAGTTGTTGCTGCTCGGGGCCAGTGTTTCAATCTTTGATAGTGTTGCCGACACCAACAAGAAGAATGTTGTTGTGCTACTTGAAGAGCATGTCTTCAATAGAAAGTGGAGAGAATCATGAACAAAACGTCGCTTCCGTTGGAAAAATCCGTGAGGTATTTCCAACTTGGATGGTTCAAACCTGATCGGCCAACAGTCAGCAGTTTGGAAAGTGATCATATAGTTT
Organism: Notospermus geniculatus; assembly: GCA_002633025.1. Taxonomy (NCBI): domain Eukaryota; kingdom Metazoa; phylum Nemertea; class Pilidiophora; order Heteronemertea; family Lineidae; genus Notospermus; species Notospermus geniculatus. The sequence goes on along the minus strand of NMRB01000127.1, from coordinate 240,719 downwards.
TGTAGGGTGTGTTTTTCCACGTGACATTTCCCCTTTTACATGTAGACCTTTCCTTGATCCTTTCAGTCGCAGTGCATTATTTGGTCAAGTTGTCATTTCGGCCAACTTCTGTAATCTGCATATGGACTGAACAGACTTGAACTTGAAGTTGAAATGTCATTTCCCCACCAATATCATTGCTTGGTCATCTTTTGGCTGCAAGGTGTCTGGTCATTTCGCATTTAGGCGAACTACATGTACTTCCACAGAGGGAGCGAACGAACTCAGTAATGCACGACCTTGGAACGTCACTTTCTTTTGTCTCCTTCACCGTTCATATGCCCCTCAACAAACTGCTTTCAATCACTTTCCTGGCGGTTTCCATTAATAATCCCGTGCTCAAAGCAATTTCCTAAAGAAGTTGACAGTCAATAACACAAGATGTCCTAGGAGGTTGTATTAACAGCAGCGTGTGATAGCCTGGCATACCCTCGTGTTTACCTCATACATATTCTGTCACATTCACTGTTCAGACCTGATTTTGACAAGTTGAAAGTACCATGAGGGGAGATGTCTCAAAAGTCCTTCTAAGTGGGGGATGAGGCGCATTCAGTACTTTCGCTTTGGAGCAGTCAGTGAACTAGAGGCACATTGACTCAGCTGACAAAATCATGTCTGATCTTGAGAGTTTTGTGAAGAAAATACGAACAAGTCATAAGATCAGCTCTATCAGGGATTTCAATGAAACCACTTCCAGACTTGAGCTATGAAAACATGTCCGTCTCTAAATTGGTGGTTTTGTTGTACAGTACTTGATATGACGTCCCATATATTTGGAAAATCTGCTGGGCTCCTATTAGTTTGCCTTTATTGGCCATTACTTTGAGTTATTGCATTGTTCACTACATTTCTTTTACATTCCCTGCTTTTCGGATCTCGTCAGTGACAAGATTATTTTCCTTTGTTATTCATGGCGCCCCTGAAAAATGTAACGGTTAGATTGAGACGGCCATTTCCTCTGAGTTACCGCACTACATTCCTCAGCTCTGCAACCCAATTGATGGTGATCCCATCCTGGTCTTGATCATCCGTATGGCATATTTCGTTCATACGTAACATTATATACGCATCTATTGGTGACAAATGGCAGGGCATCCCTCCTTGAATGTCCGAGGGTCTTCATCCCTCGTGTCACCTGTTACTAAAAACCATCGGTGATGACTTACGACATCAGATTACGATCATCTCTATTGTTGGCAATGATTGTTCACAGCGGGTGGCATGTCCGCCTCAATATCTCCTCAATAGATCATATCATGGTGGACATACTTGGACTCAGTGATAAGATCACTTAACCCGTCTGGTCCGTGGAAACGACTGTAGTATCCGCCGACCGCATAGAAGACGAATTCCTCTCCGTTACTTGGGCTGACTCATCTGTCACTCGTGAAGGATATTGCAGGATGTCGAAGGTAATATCTCTCGTTTACATCAACACTGCACATGCTCAGAATGCAAATGAAACCGTTGTCTCATTCTCCTTGGACATAGCCAAGTGGTTGAAGACTCCTGCGGTGGTGCACTGTATACACCCGAAGTCTTGTATACATCGACGATGTCTGGCCAGGCGACAAATTAATGTCTCTGGCCATCGTATGCAATCGCTCTGGTTGGAAACGTATTTTATGAATAATAGCAACGACGGGGTATACTTAGAATACAAATTTGGTGTTTCCAGCGAACTTTCAAGACATCCATTGGGCCGGGATTGGACATTTCCATTTCTATGGGTGAACAGCATACGAATTAGAATGTCACAGTGTGAACCTTGTTATTTACATGAGTGACCACCTCTACCGAAAAACAACGTATGCTTCACTCAGGAGCACTACATTAACCCTACCTATGCAACCTTACTGTTGAATGTCAGTATTCACCAACTTCATTCCTGTTTTTTGACATCATGAACCTAAAACAACCCCCTTCCCTACTTTGCTTATGTCGAGTACAATTGCCTCTGAGCAACTGTACTTGTTTTGCTCTGGATCAAAGGGAGACAGACTTTTTCTCCATGAAACAGATATTTATATCAGCAAACAGGGCGTACTTGGAGCAAACACCTGAAGCTTTTGTTTTAAATACAATTTAACAATTGTTGATATTTGGAATACTATATCAGTCTGATAGTATTTTCACCAACAAATGAAAATACTACAATTTCAAAGGCTTTCATTGTTCCTCTACCCACCTGAATATCAGTCAATATTCTACTGTTCAGATTCAAGAAAAAAAATTGGTTAAATATTTTGCTCGTAGGTGGCTTACAAAAACTTTCTTGACGATATTACAGTATTTTCGAGTGCAACTGTATCATCACAGAGGGACAATGTCTTTGGCGTTTGTGTTTGGGAATATGATATAGAAGGACTTCAGCCGTTGATCAGACTGCATGCTCACTCTAATGTCACTCCCCAGTCAGAACCATACGACGAATGAGTTTGGGTCTGAAATTTTCCAGCAGGTTTTATTTTCAAAGTATTGTGATCAAAGGCTAAACTCCTTGCGTAACTTTCTTTGCACTTGTGACTCTCTCAAAACAATGAAGATATCTTGAGTCAAAGCATGATCCGAGGATTCATTCAAAGATCTACATTAGTGGCTAAAAAGAATGCACGCTTTCAATTTTTCTATCTGCGTGCTTGTGTCAAGAATACGGCAGCACCGCAAACACGATCCAACATCTAATCAAGAGATGGCTTTGTGGTTGAAAAGACAACCGTTGCAACAACACCATAGTGTTTGGAATGAAATTGCGGCAAATTTTTTCATGATTGTTCCGTCACGTAGTCAACAGTGTTGAAATTGCGACGGGACTTTTGCATTCAAGGAATCGACACCTGTGCCAGCGTTATCCCTCAGCATGATGAGATGTCATGCAGAGGAGTCAATGTTGGTGTTGAGTAACACGTCGGTGGAATTTCACAAGAATACTGGTACATGTCGTTGAATACATTGAGATGAATGACTTTTTATCATTGTATCCCGTGAAATGTTCTGATGGGAGATAAATTGAGGGACTCCCACTTTATGATCTGTTGGTGGTGACGGCGGTGGTGGTGGTGGTGGTGGTAGCGGGGGAAGGTCTTCTCTTACGTCTTTTCTTTTGTACTTGGCTGTATAAAAGTGGGATATTCTGCCTGGCCTCTCAGCCTTCCATAAAAGATATCTCTATCCAATCCTCGGTTAGTCAATATAAGCATGAATACAAAAAGTGACAAATATGACATGATTAGCAATGATTTAGTCATTTGGTAAATTTTTGATCACGTTCGCCACAGAAGGGGTTAGTCACCAAGCAATATACTTCATACCAGCGGCCATTTATTCCGTCCCAATGCACCCATCAATTCACTCTAAATCGCAGCGATTTGCTCAAGACTCGCTAGTCACACCGCAATGCACATTCACCTGTGACTAATAGCGCCGCACAAATCGTTTCCAAATTTGCCAGTCACTGAAGCGATACACTTTGAAATATCGTGCACCGATTGGCAATTTGCAGCCTAGGGAATGAAAAGTTTGCGTTTGCGGTTTCCTTTTTGTGTTGATAGTTGTGATATTGTCTGCGAGGCGATTTAGGATGCGGGTTTTTCATCATTCGTATGTACCGACCGTCGCTTCCTCCGCCATGTTTATTTATGGCTGATGTGACCGATGGAGGGTAGATTAAATTGTCGTAAACAACTTAAAAGAGGTGTCGCAGTCCATTAGTCTTTAGTGATTTGTTGGCCGATTTTTTTTCGATATCGACAGAAGTTATTTCTGAGGCAGTCTGGTGCAGTCTGTTATCGTGACAAATTGTAAAGTTACAGACTATACCATTCATGGAAAGGCGGGCGGGTCAAGGGAAAAGCTAAGGTGATTTAACTGCCTGTGCCTAAACTATCGAATCAAACGCCAAGTAAGTTCAGTCCACAAATAACACCTAATTAGACGCCCAGATTTTACAAATTGGGGGAATCTCGCCCTGTCGGTGCTTTCCGACACTTGCCGATGACTCTCTGTGTGTGATGACGTCACAAGCCGGTGATTGTCAATCCTGTCGTCAAAACGAAGAAGGGCTAATGCGCACAGTCATGAAGCGCTGCGTGTTTGCGGTGAGTTTTTTTGTGTGAATTTTAATCGATTTGCCGACAGCATTTTGGAATGGGAGTGTGGAACAGTAGGCCTACAGAGCTAACCGATTCCCAGTGTAGTGCAGTAACGAACAATTTATGAACATGGTGTGATCCGCCGAGACGACGAGACGTGGGAGTGTGATGACCGGCGCCCGGGCGGCGGTGACCTCGGCTCGGGCTCGGCGGGCATGTTTGTCGTCATGCAGCATGGCATGCATATGGTGCCGAAAGGCCTATTACACCATACACGGTCCATCCATGGGATGTATATGTAGGCCGATGTCATGTATGTAGGCCTACGAGTACGAGCTAGGCTACGTTGTACGTATGTGTGTGTGCGATTGATACGGCGGGGATGTCGTCGGTTGGTCGCAGGCCGTGGCCGTGGGGAAAAATCCCGGGGGAAAATATAGGCCTAGATTAAATACACACACTCGCCGCGATGAAACAGTGCCTGGTCGTGAACTGTTACATCGTGTCTTCATAACTTACTATAGGCTACTACTATTAGGCCTGCATGTACATGTACAATGTACAATCACTCTATTCTATTCACCATTTCAGGTCAATCTGGCTGCCAACAAACACAGAAAATTGCCTATTCTACTACCGGTACATGTACTGCTACTACAGAAGAGAGGTGCAACACCGAACTACTGACTGACTACAGGAACATCATCGCAAATGGGGATCATTCGCGAAGTCCTAGAAGAGAGCACACTCCGTCACAGCAGACAAATGATCACTAAACATATTGTTCTCTGTTCAAATGTCTTCAAAATAAAATGTAATTTATTCAAAATCCCGGTACTCATCTTTATCGCACCGTAGTTATTATTATTCCATCCCCCATCCAACCATGCAACTTGATACATGTATGTTGATGCGAACGCCGCTGGTGTACAATTCTACCTGGTATATCGCCCATTACATTTCCTTTCAGCAGTATGTACTCATCAAACCTCTACCAAATTCGTAGTACAGAAATCTGCTGACCGCCAGGCCCTAGCTTGCTGGCCTCTGTTTCTAACAGTGCTGAGCACAGCCTATCATTTACGTACGTGCAGTGCATGTACATAGCCTACGATGTACTGTGTAAAAACTTGTCTCCTGTTTCCTTTCACTTTACCATGTTTACATGCATCATCTTTTTTATGCTGATTTCCACATTTTTTTCTTCCAATTAACCGAATGATTCTCTCCTGTTTACCTGAAGATTTGTTACTATAATTATTTACAACGAGGATAATTAACCATTGACGAGATTTTTTTAATAAAAAGGGAAGTACACCTGTACTAGTACATGTATGTTCCATGTACGCTGAAATTACTTTCCAAGTGAAGTCGGGTCCGCACTAAAAGTGCGGCAGCAAGTATCGAGGGGATGTCCAAAATTTTCTATAAAAAATTATGCTCTTCTTAACACACTTGCTGTATCCTCAAGCTTGCTTTCAAACAAAACATCGGGCAAAACATACATCCTGCATGTCCTGTACCGTACTTTAAATGTTTTCAGACACCTGAATAAAACTCTTGTCAAGCTTGAAATGGAAATTTCTCAAACCTATTAGGAATGATGCGTTCTGCTTTGAACCCTCGATTTTGATTTGGGGAAGGAAAATACAATTTTTGTTGGCCATTCTGAAAGCATCACAGAAGGAATCCGAGCCACGGTGGATTTATTATTTATGAGATTTATGATTAAACCACAAGTGAAATTGACACTGATTACCTTCAATTGATCCAGTTTGCAACCAAATATTAGTGTGGTTGTAAACACACTTGTTACCAATGTCTGCTTGCTGGCCTTTTCTGACTCTTCACGTATTGTGCCAAGTAGTGTCTAGTTTCAACTTGCGCCCAATTTCCTCCTGGCTATTAGGTTTCGCCATCACAGAAAGTCTCGTACGAGATGGATACATGTATGTTTGTAATACAAATTACTTCTTATCTTTGGCTCACGTTGGGAATGTGGATGAAGAATCCAAGAGAACAGCAATGCTTTGCTGTTGGGGCACATACCGGTACTTGGGGATGGTAGTCCGTACGGACCGTTCCTACCACCCCAACAAACGGGAAATGTAACTTTAGCTGAGGTAGTAGAGCGTTGGACTATGAAGCAGAGGGTCCCCGGTTCAAATTCCGGTGCGGCTCTTCAACAGTAGCATGTCCACCATGCCCACCTAAGGGTGACAGTGCTGACATAAACAGTTAATACAAGTACATTTCGTGGCCATGCAAGTTTGGAATAAAAATTATACACTGGAATTCATTCCTGTCGCAGATATTTGCAGAACATACAGACATGGCAGAGTCCTATTGCACTAGTATTCTATGCTGCGGCCTCCACTGCAGTGGGCTGAATCCCCAAGGTAGAGGTACGACCAGCTTTGGTATTGAAGACTATTCGGTGTCCCATTTATATCGATTCCCATGTTGGTGCTGTCTCCCATTCTTAACTTTTCCAAAACTATAGAGCAAAAAATACATGTGGAGAAATGAATTTTTGTCTCTCCGCTGGGATGCTGAAACCAGTCGATACCATTCTTCATATTGTCTGTAGCTTATGTGAAAAAGAATCTACTCCTTTGTAGGATTTAGTGGATTTGTTATGCGGAAATCCTACAATAAAATTCATCACTTCTTCACGTTTGGGATTCCCAAGGGACTGCACTGACGCTTGCAGCAGTCATTTTGAAATTGGAGATTTTTGCTTGGTGATTTGAAACAATGATCCTTCAATAAATATAAATGGTTTTAGGATTAAAAGATTTCTCATTCATGGGAAGATGTTGAGAGTCTTCAATCATGGACAGAATAGAATTATTGTTGATAACGTTTTGCCATCAAATTCAAGGTCTTAGTTTATGTTGCAAATCTTACTCTTCCCCATAGAACTGAGTCGTGCATTTCAAAAAATAGAGCTGATGGCTTAAAAGCGTCATGATGAGCAAGCTGTAAGTGTGGATAATGTCAAGATTATGCTATTTTAGTATGCACTATACTAAGTTAAACGATGCTGCACCTAAGGTCAGGTGTCAGTCATATCTCTCACAGAAGAAAAGCAACAAATAAGGACCACTAACTTGCAGTCTTCACTTTGCTTTATTTGTGTCTTGATGCCAACATTAAGCAACAACAAAACCGACATGTAATGTCAAAAGTCAGAGGAGCTAATTTGGTGGATTAATCCATTACAGATTTTTGCCCTTTTGCTTTTATCTGTGGACTTTGATGTATAGCATCTTTCCCATGGCACATCACACGCTGATCTTGTACCAAAGCCATTGTGTCATGTGTCGTAATAATACTAGTAGAGTCATTTACCCTTCATCAAAGAGAAGGTGCTTGACTCCTGTTTGAGATGAAAAAGGGAGGATTTTGTAGGCCGACCTGGGCTTTTTCTTCCGATTTTGGATAGAATTGCAAGATTGATCCAAGAGATGTGAAGGCTTATCAAAACCAATTTACTGATTTGGGCGATGATGGCCTCAGTCCCTTTCCCTATTCCACCTGCCCTGTCTAAACAAGGCCTACCACAACCAAGCCCTTGCAATGGTTTCAAAATTGCAGCTGCATGTACGTTCAGTGTGATCAAATGTTACAATCAATACGCCTTTCCTCCTTGTTGCTGCCTGTTTGATATCGCACTTGGTATTACCATGGATGAAATATCAGTCAGTGGTCAGCATTAGTGGCCTGATGGCATGCAATATTTGCAATAAGCTGCTTTGACTGACGAACATCAAAAGCAACAGGAAGACTGATGCATGAAGAACGATGTGAAGAAACAAAGCTTGGCTCTTGATAATATTGGTAATGGTTATTGAGGTAGTGCCTTTATTACAAACTAAATCGTACTCAGGCTAATTACATGTAGCTTTCACTTAACCTGGGCCTAGAGTAAGAATTAACATATTATGGTTGCAGTAAACCAGTTTCACTTGATAATTTGGACCTACTAGACTAGAAAACAATATATTAGTCTAGCATTAGGCCTAACACCAACCAGGTTTCACTTAATCTGGGCCTACAATAGTCGAAAGCCAGTCTAGCATAACACCGACCAGGTTTAACTTAATCTGGGCCTACTAGAGAATAGAAACCCGGCCATTACCAGCATTAACACCGACCAGGTGTCACTTAATCTGGGCCTGCTAGAGTAGAAAGGCAGTCTGGTATAACACCGGCCAGATTCCACATAATCTGGGCCTACCATGAGTAGAAAGCCAGCCTGGCATGCCTGGCATTAACACAAAATAGGTTTCACTTGGCACAGGCAGCTGCAGATTGGGAGGCCCTGGACATTTCAGCTGGCTCTAATGAGATTAGCAGCCCATGACATTATGGCATAATCTCTGACCTTTCTTAACACCGAGGTGGCTGTGACGTATAGCAGCATCTCCGGCCTTCTTTTAATGATTGTTATGTGGAATAAATGGCCCTGAACACATTGATATAATTAGTCAGTACTCATGAAGCATGACTCCTTGGACTTTATATGGCACTGCTTCTGGATCATAAATGTCACTAAGATATGGTTCTGTCGCAGATAATATGCCATAAAGTGTGAGGAAAGTTAATTAATTGCAAGAGTACATTTTATGAAAATTCTGTTGGCATACTTACCACCCCATAAGTAAATACATGTATTACTATATGGATCAAGGCAGGGACAAGCTTTGATATAGATTTCCCATTTTTAGTGCGGATGGAGAGTCTGTCTGTCAGTTCTCTTCAAAGCTTTCCGTAAATATGGTAAATCTTCATAAAGTGGCTTAGCAGGGATTCAGCTGAACAGATACTAGTATGAGGATAAACTTTTCCATAAGTTTGGGCCAGTTGCAAATCAGGTCCTTCAAATACCCCTTGCGACAAAAGTGTTCTAACACACCAGTGACAGGAGCTGCTAACATTTTCAATAAAACTCCTCGTCCACACCTCTCTCGTCCATCATGAACGATGGCCCAATTCTGGATATCAATCTGCACCATTCCCATCACACCTTACAATACTCCCTGTGATGGATGATTCTTCATCTTACGCTCGATCACCCACCCTCCTCATCAATGAGACGGCATGATTTGACTCCACGATCGGAGCCATCTTCTTGCACCAGCTTATCTCGACCGTCCTGGTTACCTAGTGCACACTTGAGTCTCTTTTGCTGTGAAAATCTGTGCATGTTCATTCAAAATGACTTGCTTTGTTTGAGAACTTAATGGTTATGTCCTTCTTGATTCTTCCCCAAGGAAAGATTTTACTCTTCATAGTGCGTCAGACCAACAGACGTCAGTTTCTGTGCCAGGAGAAGGCGAAAGCATCTTCCATTGGAAAAAAGGACATACATTGTATTGTTTCAGAATGGTCAGCACATTTATCGCCAAAGACCATAGCTATATCGTACATACTTCCCATGAAAAAGTTGCACATTCTCAATACCTTGTGAGTATCTGCGCATCCTTGCAAACCCCAGAAAGAAATCTTCTTGGTGAATCCAGTACATTGTCTTCAAAGCAGCAAAGCGGTCACTAACAAGCAAAAACCTTCTTTGGAAGAAAAACATCTCATCAAATTACTTGTAGCCATTCATGTGTTTCCTTTACATAATACTTTATTAGTCCAGTGCCAGGTAGACTGATCTCAATTAACGAACCTCTTCAATGCTTTAAATCGAGACACAACTTTTTTCGTCGTTTTCCTACCTTAATGAGGGTTTTCTTTCGTAGTCTTCTTTCCTTAATGATGACAACTTCATCATTAATGACGCTGCTTTGTTAGTCTGTAGAATGTCCTGTGTTTTTTGCCCTGTATAAGATTAATGCTGGTGGAGATTTTCTTCTTGCGCAAGGTAAGAAGATGCAGCTACCTGCCTCTCTGTGACTGCCATCCAATTCCCCTCTGAAAACTTTCTGATGGTTTCCATCAGGGCCCTGCTAGCTTTCCTCCAAAACCCTGCACCTTTCAGAGAGAGAATGATGATCGCCTGCCCTTTTCTACTAATTATTTCTTTGAAATCTCTTACAAAGCTTTCTTGCTTTGCCCTTTTCAGTATTAAAGTGTCTTCACCTTTCCTTTTCCATTTCGTGGTCTTTTTTTGAAAAATCTCGTGTCTTGTTGTAGCATAGTTAAAAGAAGCACCATCTCATGTTGTACAGTCAAAAGAAGCACCATCTCAGTGTAGCACAGTCAAAAGAAGCACCGGCCATCTCATGTTGTACAGTCAAAAGAAGCACCATCTCAGTGTAGCACAGTCAAAAGAAGCACCATCTCATGTTGTACAGTCAAAAGAAGCACACATCTCATGTTGTACAGTCAAAAGAAGCACCATCTCGGTGTAGCACAGTCAAGAGACCCACCATCTTGTCATCAGCAACATTTGGAAAATTTCGTATATTCTTCATCTTCCTGGTGATTGAAGCTCTTTTTATAGCATAGGGAGTTTTTTCTTCTATTTACCTTTTTCTCGCCACTAATTGTCAACCACACCAGCCACAAAATTACGCTAATCTGTCAGGAACACATTCATATCATGGCCAGAAGCAGTGAGAAAAACACGCTTGATTGCAGATTGTCAGCCAAGTGTGACAAATTGTTCACACCTCTGAATGCTGCTCACTTCTCGACGATGTTGCTTCGATCGATGGATGTCTACCAAACGCATGGCTAGAATATCCATCACCATTATTATTATTGGCAGTTAGGCCATGTAAAAAAAATTATTGGTTAGCATCCCCTCCCGCCATGGAAATCACCCCCCTCCTCAAAAAAATTTTTATTTTTTATTTTCCAAAAAACCTTTTAAAAACTGCCAAAAGAGTGATAAAATTGTAGGCTGGGATGCTTAAATAAAACAACACAGTTATTAAAGGATAGAAAGTAGTTTTTGTTTCAATTCATTATCAATCATACCTATTACATTTGAAATTTCCCTCAAGTCGCCATGATTACCATGGTAACATGCATCTCAAACTCAATAAAAAATAAAATAAAAACCTCCCGCCCTCCTCAGAAAATTGAGAGTGGAAGGATGCTAACCAACTATTTTTTTTTACATGGCCTTATAGAGCGGGACACGGGACTTTCACCAAGAAACCTGACGGGTTGGAAGCTATTTTGTCCAAAATCCCTTCAGAAATAGAGAGAACAGTTCCGACAAAGATGGTCGATGGTGATGGCTTTTTTCACCCAAAACTTTGACATGGACCTTAATGGGTTAATTACTTTGTTTTCATTACTCGAACCACAAACAGACACCCATTATTGATTCCAATCCATCGGAAGCAAGTTGAGTGATGGCGGAACCCAAGCTGGTGTGCAGCGGATGTCTGGCCTTGATTGGCTGAGAAGATCGGCTTTGATTCCTACTTAGGATTTACGGTGGGCTGTCACGCCTTATAAAAGCCCTGGTTTTAATGATGCTGGCTTTCGGAAGGCCACTTCCGAAATTAAGGGAGGACCAGAGCATGCTGTCTGGATGTTCCAGTCTCTTCGATATTCGGCATTGTTCACTTTCTTCTCTTGAATATAAATTTTACTCAAATTCTTTGATCGCATATCAACGAATCTCATTCGCTATAGAAAGCCTGTCCATGATGTCACTTCTGACTAAACAAGCCGCCAAAGAAAAACATCTAAGAATTTAAGTACCTTCTTGGATGCTGTACGTTGAATGTCAACGGAGTTTTGATCAAGATGACATTCAACTAGAAATATACTTTTCTAAGGATTCGGTGATGTCGTTGAAGAATCGCTTTGAAATTTGTGATAAAGATATTCAAAGCATGCTTCACAGGAACATGTTCAATACCAGACGACATGTACAACGACCTTCTTCAAGAAGGAACGCTTGGAACTTGAATGATAGCTGCTCTTAGCTTTTCTGTACACAGTCAAACTATCTGTAACTCTGCCGTTTTTGCTGTGGAAAAAATGAACGCGGACAACAAAGTCCCCGCCTGGATCGACCCTACTGGATTAAGCCTTTGTGAATGATTATGTCACTTAAGTCTGACCATAACTTTTGACAATGTATGGCTTTTGTATTGAGGACCTCCATTCCTTTGACTCCCGGATTCAAAGCTACTCTGACAAAACCCATTTCGGAAAATGTTCGGATTACAAAATTCGAAGATATCGTGACCGATAGCGACTCAGCCTCTGCCGAAACTAAACTGAGACCTGATCCACCCAAATCTACGATTCAGAAGGCAAACAAAATTGAAAAATGTCACGAAAAACATCAATTAGGCTAAAAGTTTCAAAACAACGAGAGTCCCCGTAAAGGGAGGCAGTTCATGATGAATTTGTTCAAGACTCCTGAATGATCTTGCTGTCAGATTTTCGCCGTCATTGTGATAAGTGGCTCTAGTATGACTGTCTTGTTAGAATATTGGGAGTGACAAGTCCCACGGTTCAGTGAGAGTTGAAGGATCTGTCACCGACTTGCCATTGTGAGAGTTACAATGACAGATATTGAGATTGAGCTGTTGAAGATCAATAGTTAGGACCTGAGCTGCATTCAGAATGCCTCGGTCAACTTTGCTCCACGAAGATTTGAAGTACTGCACACCCAAAAGATAAAGTTTGAGAATACCAAAGAAGAGAGCCACTTTGGGTGCTAGTCCATTCACCTCCAGTGTACATTTTTCTGTACCCTGTACTCAATATTTTTCAAAATGATAGCCAGCAGCCAACCACTTCTTTCTATAAAGTTTGACCATTCCATTCCAAAGAACGGTCTAGTTGGGATTGCCAGTACATTTTCCCAAAGCGAAGTTTTGAAGAACTTTTATTTTGCAAGCTTGTGGGAGCCAACCAGAGTTCAGCTTGCCTGAAGTAGCTCATATCAAGTGAACGACAGCAGTTGAATGAAAATGCAAAATGTTGCACTGAAATCCAGCCTTGCAATAACAAGAGGCTTTCAAGTTGGGTACTTGACACGAAACGGATAGCCAGGGTGTTGCTGATGCGGACAGTGGATTGGTAGGCTGAACTTACTCAAGGGAGTGGCAACCTTGTTGTAGTACATCAGTAGCCAGTCTCCCTGACCTGAACTGTACTAATCACGTTTCTCCACACCAATACTAAATTACCAACTCATTAGACAGGTTCGACTCTGGGTGTGGAACTTGCTGAAAGTCAATAAAATCCATGTTGTACCACTCCAGACAGTGGCGGGGGATATCTTTCTCTTCAGATTGTTTCACCTGAACTATAGGGATATCCTAAAGTAACTGTGCTGTATGATGTTATGTATTGGTCTAGATAAGGTGAAACGGACAGCATGATCGATACAGGCACGTGAGATCGAACAGAGTTTCAAAATCTACGCGTGGATAATCATAAAATCGCAGGCTACTTCATCTTGTCGTCTGTAGTCTGGAAGATTTTGAAGAGGAGTCTCATTAACTCAAACAATTACACAATATTGAGTTAGCATAAAAGTCTGCCAAGCTCTCACGCTTACTGACTTCCCAAAGAACCAGTGAAGAATGCCCTGGTAGTTTTTCTCAATACGCTGTCATATGGATTTTCTGACGATATTCTCAGGTACGCACGCCCAATCACAGCGTCATAATTAGACATTCTGCCGATGTATTGATTCACCATCGATAATTTGTAATCAGACTCGCGACAAATTCAAATAACACGAAGATGTAATGTTTTGTTGGACAAAAATCTAATCAGGTGACTGCAGGGTCTCATGTTATGACGGCACTGATGGTTTCCTTTCACTCGCCGCAGATTTATAGTTGTATTGACCTGAGTCAGTGAGTACAGGTTCTTGTACATGTATTGATGATCTCGGCTTACTTCTATAACCAGTTCTGTTCTACCCACTCTACATGTGATAGCGGAGATGATTCCTCGACAGTTACGCTCGGCCATGGCGTATATTTCCATATCTCACGTCGTTATACTCCAAACGCTGGGCCTGAGCAGTCAAAAGCTACAGTTAAACCGACACCGCCGTAAGATATGTGTTGATTGGTTGAAACCTGTCGACCATGTTGGTTGGTAGGATGACCCAAAGTGGTCCTGAAAGCAGATTCCCAATTGGCTGACTAGTTTAGTGCCAATTCTAACACGCACTAGTGACGCCTATTGGCTATCTTCTGAGAACCGTGTAAACCGAAGCAGTTTCAGAGGGCAGGTAACACGAGGAGCGAGTCGAAGTTGCGCGAGTTTATTCGAGAGTAGGTTGCAGATATTCTTCAGTTGCTGAACTTTCCTCCCACATTTTGTCATAAGTAGTGCCAACGGGATTCGAACCCACTACGTCTCGAATATGGCAGCCTCACCATGTTGTTGTGTGGCTCTTGATCCAGTAGGAAGCTTGCCGTCCTTCCAGTCATATCAGATGAGTGGTGGACAATTTCTCTTCACATTCCTCTCAGGTTCAACAACTTTTCTCTCGGTGGGTTCATGAAAAAGTACCTTTAAACTTTAATTGATTCGTCCTGCAGCTCGCTGAAAGTGTTGATTTGAAGGTTGTTCATTTCTCGTAACGGCTTAACCCTATGATGAGCTACATGTCTATCCGCTATTTGACGCTATCAACCTCTGACCAGCCGTATCCAATGTCAAGCGGTGTTGGATTAGGTCTGTAACCGAGTGATAATAAGAGCTGGGGTGATGAGGGACTCCTGGATTTCTAATCAATGAACTACAGCTTGGATCCGGGATACCAGGAAATAAAGTGACAGGTCAGAAGCCAGCAAGTCGATTGTGGCCTCGGTTCGCCGTCGACAAAACCTGTGGGATTTGCCAGCGTCCTGTCCGGCACTCATTCGACACCCACGGTCAGACATTGCTTTGACTTGTGTGAAATATCCACCAGATCTAAGCAGCAAATTTTCTACATCTAGCGATGGCGTTGCTGCTGCTGCAAATGGCAGGTGTTGGTGACGAAATTCTGGAAAGATGTTTCCACCTGGACAAATTTTAGGACAGATTTTGTCCCCTGCTGCACACGTTATGTTTCATAGTGCATTGTCTTCAGCCTTTAGCCAGTCAGCCTTTAGCCAGTCATTGATGTCGCCATCTCAATGTGGGGTAACCATAATTACCTCTTTGAAACCATGGGACAAAGTCCTCCATACTAAATGCCAGTCAGATGACATCTACATCAAGCTAGTCAATATAAATACCATAATCGCTCATCTGTGATGTTTTAATTGAATATGGCACGGCTTATCACGGCTAACCAGCTTGGTAACTTTGGCAAGTTGTTAATGGCCTGTTGTCGATTGGTCGATTGAAATGTCAAGTTTGGTCTGAAAAGCTGCTGACAAATGACGTCTTATCTCCTCGTGAGGCATTGCTGCTTTCATCATGGTTTGTGCCAATCTGAATCAGACCATTCTCAAATTGAGGTAAACGACAAAGATCTGCGCACTTCCCGCCGTAATCTCAACCATAACCTCGATCTGAAGCTGAATGACGTGACGCAGACAACCCCACGACAGTGACTTCGATGGCGTTGCGTCAGGGTCAACCATTGTTAAATCATGGATTGCGTCACGTCACCCGGTTTCAGATCGAGGTTCTGGTTGAGATTTCGCGGAAGTGCGCAGAACTGCGAATTTGAGAATCGTCTATAAGGCTGGTCTTGTCTTCAGTCAATGTTTGAGTAGAAAAGGTTTGAACATTTCTGTGGAGACCTTCGTCTCAGGAAAGTGTCTTCTCTTCTCTGCCAGCTCAATCTGGAGCTGCCTCGTAAGTGGAACCTTTCTTTTAAGGACACCTGTACCAGTTGATGCCGTGCTCCAGCGCAAGCTGCCAAAAGGAGCACTCGTCCACGCTTATTGCCAAAAGATGGCAGCAAATTTATCGGACCAATACAAAAGCAAATTCTTTTGATTGGTGCTCAGTCAACCATGAATGGGTCAGCCAGGCATTGAATTGGGCAGAAGTGACACCTATTGGTCAACTGACTGACACCTCCTATTAAAGAAAGAAATGTACAATACATTGACCAAAAGCTGCTTTTAAGAAACTGAAATGCTGTCTTTTAGACGGTGGCTTATCCCTGTTGCTTAGCAAGCAATTGATTTCTGTGGGAACAGAGTAAGCCGGGATATCTGTTCGGAGATTGAAAAGTTTTTATTTTTAACTGACGGCTCTGGACTATCAGAGGCAAACATCAACTGATTTGTATTTGTTAGCGTGATTGAAGTGCAGAGGAACTCTGCTGAAGAATGTACTCTTAACTTCTAGTTTTTGCAGTCCGTTTTTTTTCTTTATCGTGGCTGAGAAGCAGTTGTGATTCTCCTCCATTGATAAGACGACAGCTTCAATCTCACACCACAATGAAGTCTATTCATGCCATGGACAGGGCAGCGACCGTAATGAAATGCACATCATTGCAGACCACTAGACGTCTCCATCGAGTAGTTGAGCCTGGTTAGCCAACTCCAATAGAACAGCGAAAGAAACAAACAAAAAACCCAACTCGATTTTCGTGACCAAGAGTTTACTTTTTCACCCATCGCAGAGCATCACAGCGATGGGTATTTTGAATACCGAGTTAGGGATGCACCGAGTTGGAAAACCAATCGATCATGAGACAAACAATGGTGTCGAAATCTAGCCAGTGTCCATGTAGGATGCACTGAACTGTGAAGTGGGGGTTGCATGATTCGGCACTGATTATTCTGGCTCTGTTATTTCAGTTGTATTAGTATGTCATGTGTGTCTTGGGAGATTTATAGGAGTGATTTAGACCAGGGTTTGTGTGGCCGATCATGGCAGAGTTGGCGTTGATATCAATTTTGAGTGACTCGAAAAACGCCATTGCACAGTCAGGTGAGAAGTAGAGGAAACAAAAAATACCATTGTATTTAGGATTCACTGAGAAAACTACCATTGTATGGTAAGGTCAGAGATAGAGAGGACAGAAAACTACCATTGTATAGTCAGGTCAGAGGTAGAGAGGACAGAAAACTACCATTGTATAGTCAGGTCAGAGGTCGAGGAAACTGAGAACTGCCATAGTCTGGTCAGAGGTAGAGGAAACTGAAAACTACCAGTGTATAAGTAAGGTCAGTGGTAGAGCACTGAAGACAACATTGTGTGATCGATAGAAGTTCAAACTGTATACATGTAACCCGAACAAGTGACTAGACGAATGAAGAACTGGCTGCAGAATGAAGAGGGCCATCCTCCTCGAGGGGAGGCTGGAGAGCATGTCAGCAGATCAAAGACCATATCATAATTAGATTTCATGACATCTTACCAGACCGATCATCTTCCTATGAGTGTTATAATGATGTCATATGTACCTCGGGGAACTTATGCACCGTGGAGAATCGCCAACGCAGTAGCCGAGTTTCTCAGGTGGCAGCGCTGTGATCCGAGTCAAAAACATGGCGGCTGTATCACGAATGTTGAGGATGTCAACTCCAAAGTGGGGAGCAAAGTACCGAAGATGAAAGATACACACACTTAGACTATGCCGAGGATGACCTCCAGTTTATCGTCTATTAATCTAAAGCTTCCTTTATTGGAATTACGTGGTCGATTTTACATTTGAAGTGGAAAAGTTCAAGTGTCACTACGTGGAACTGCCGTCAATCAAACAACCGGCCTAACACAACGAACATTTCCACTTCAAACAAAGAAACAACACTCCTTCAGCACCTATATTTCGGCTTGTTCAATTGCAAATTATCACTAGATCATCCTCGAATTTACATAAACTCGCTCACCTCGACCGAAACTCTCTATTTTTCGCGTTTTAGTCGGCAACACACACATCGATATGTGACAGAGCCGCCATGTTTCACTCGGATCACAGCACTGCCACCTGAGAAACTCGGCTACTGCGTTGGCGATTCTCCACGGTGTTATGATGGTGTTCGTTGGTCACATGATGCCGTGACCTTTCCTGATGGACAGAATTTCTTTCGTGTTGACTTGTTTCCGTGTGATATTCGGCGCTGGATTTACTTGACGGGAATTGTCTTCGTGTGTATGTTTGTTACTCGAGGGAGTTGTGTTCTAACAGCTTCCTCACGACAGCCTTTTTGCCACGACAGCCAAAAGTGATGGGTACATGTGCTATATTCATCACCAATACTGCAGTGGCAGATCCAGAACTTGGGGAAAGAAAAGCACCGTACACATTCAGTGAAAATTCATGGTTTATTTCCAAGATTTTTTTACAAAAAAGAGGGCCCCTTGCCTCCCCTTCGGTTCGCACATATCCAACGAGTGAATAAGACATAAGTATGGAACACTGCAATTCCTACATTGGAAAGGGCTGGAAGCTCATGGTTTTAGCCAGCACAGAGTGATCCCGCAATAAATAGAACAGCCCAAGTGCTCTATTGTTATCATTCACTCCTTGGCTTTACAATAGGGCTTTCACAGTCAGTCATTTTATGCACATTTGGCCAACACAATACATGGAGTGGTGACAAAAGGTAGCTATTCTGACAGTTGTTGCATGAATGACTCTTTGCTGGTTTTTCCTTTCCAGCCTCAAAGGGTGTTCCAAAGATTTATTACATAAAAGGACTCCCCCCCCCCAAAAAAAAAAATTCGCGCCAGCACCACAGTTCCAATAAGTCATTCTGAATCAGCAGGTCATGCTGCACGCTGATCGCCATTCCAATCAACGTACCTACCTGCAACATAACCAACCATGAATTAATCCCGAGGGCTCATCCATTAGAGTCCTGTTTATCCCTTTGATCGGAATATTGTGAATTAATTGAATGAAGCTGCCTATTAATTGACCATATTAATTCTATCCCTGGCAGATCCGTGTGTTGTATTGGCACGACATCGTTTAATGACAGTCAGGTCACAAAACCACTGAACAAACAAAGACTTGAAATGCACTTGGTCGAGGACAAATGGAGTGGGAATTCAGCGCAAATAATGTGACGTGGTAGTAGGCTGATCGAATGGAAGCATGTTCCCCTCTGATATTTGTTTAAGCACGTTCGAAAAAAGTTGGTCGAGCCCTGTTTTTAGCTTGCCATGAACCATTACAATCGATTTTGTTGTTGTCTAAGCCTCCATAGCTGCAGAACGGAAACTCCGTTGAGTTTACAGACCCAGATCCAGGGGTCCTCCGGTTTGAGCAGCCAAAGACCGTCATGTTTTCCAAGTTTCTGGGGAGAAGTCGTCCAGGGCCCCTTGGCATGGCCTTCGACAGGCGTTGCCACCACCATCATGACCATCCTCGGACCTCTCATAGCCGTGTCATGGAGGGCATTCGGTGTTAACTGCCGTGTCCAAAGGTGGACTTAGCGTCCAGACATTGGTAGGATGCAAATCCATGTTATACCCTCTGAATTGTGAGTCAAGATGGATGGATGTTGACACTCCATCTTGGCTGGGAACAACGAACCAAAGACCGAACCAAGCTCCATGTTTGGGTCTGTTGATTGTAGAAGAAAGGGCTGAGAATTGGATTTGCCTGAATTTATTCGATGAGCTTGGGACAACAAACCAAGGGCTGGAAAAGAAACCACAGGCTGAATCCACTAGAAAGTCTTCATTGACTCTTTCATTACTTGTATTGACGAAGTTCTGATTGTGGATGATTTCCTCCATGATTTGGCGTAGCGTCATATCACGTTGTCATTGTTATGTCAGGTGTAGACGCGATATTTCATAATCCGCCTTCATCAATGCATCGGCACGCCCCACAATTTATTCTGTTGATTGCATGACGGTTACATTATTTGCTGCTAATAAATGACATGGTGATTTAGTCAGACTCAGCTGTACCGTTCAATGACCGGCTTGGAAGACAGCAAGTAAGAGCCAGGCAGTCTTTCAACTGATTTTGGGAAGATCTTCGGCTTTGGTCCTCCTGGGTCAGGAGCTCTTTTCCTTTACCCTTGGTTCTTTCATCACTGGCTCATGATTCACCACCAGCCTTTTGCCTTTCATGTCTGGGCGTTGGAGATCGTCACTGAGAACCAGGCAGTCCTAAACAAATTCGTGGAGATCTTTGCTGCATCCCCATGCACTCTTCGGGTATCATCAGGGCACCTGCCCATTCCATTTTGGTTCTTTCATGGGCTACCGCCCTGTTGCCTTCCATGTCTTGGCTTTGAAGATTGCCACTGAGAACGTGCAGTCCTAAAGGATCTTTGCTGCGTCCCCGTACACTCTTTGGGTCCATGGGGGCCGACATGCCCGTCCCATTCGCGGTTCTTTCGTGATTCGCCAATGTCAGGGCACTGTAGATTGCAGCTATTGAGAGTGCCTTTCTTCAATGCATGGGAAACGATCATTTTACCCAGGACCACACTTTTGGGTAAAAGGGGACACATGCCTCTTCCATCTTCCTCGAGGTTCTTTCTAGAACAACATCCTGGTATAACCCGACCTCACAGTCCCAGAAAGCCGGGCTGTTTCCACCTCGCCAATCTGACGGCAGCCCATTCTCCAAGGCACAACTTCCATTCATGCGAAGGATCCTGTGCGGGGAAAAATCTACAAGAAAGGAAGTAGCACAAAGTCTCGAGGGTTTCGTGAGCCACACCGACTCGGCCAACCCCCATTTGTTCTAAAGCCGGACAAGTGCATGTTGGATGTTGAATGATCATTACTGCTATGTCGACGAGTCATTGAGGAAGGTTTTTCATTACTGTGAGATGACTGTGGGGCATGTTCCAACTCTTCTGAGATTGCAGAACTGCTCACAAGTGGCTGCATTTGATACAATATCCGCGGGCGAATTATGTGAAGCTGTAAGAAGTTGCACGGGTCGCATTCATGAGCTGTTGGCGGTCCTGCTTATGAAGTATTCCATTGGATGCCAATTTGGGCAGGGGTCTCTTCCAACTCCTTATACTGCTTTCAGAAGTCACTGACGAGCACCCTCCCACAGCAGGGGTTTTACCTCAGTTCTCTTCATCCACTCACACGACCGTGTGAAGAGGAGCAAGACCAAAGCCCTGCAATGGCAGGATGCTGAGAGGTATGTGCAAGTGAGACCCGCCCGATGAGCCCTACGGGGGGGGAACCTCCCACAAAACAAGGGTTGCTTGAATTCCCAATATTTAAGAGTCAGTGTTGGAAAATTCATATGCCAAGGAATGGGGAGGCTGATGATTGGGTGCCTTGATTGAGATGGCCTCTTCCATACTTACCAGGGCCAGTAGTCCCTTATGGCTTCCGCCCTGATGGAAAATACAATACAGTGAAACTAGGTTGCTAAGTGTTAAAGTAGTTCATGAAATCAGATGCCTCGTGTTTTTGCTTCCCTCGTCTTCCCTCGTGTAAGTAGAGTTTTCTTCCATCAATTGGCTTATGAAAGAAGACCCCATACTTTGCTAACCAATCCCATTACCGGTACATTTGCCTGATTCTTCTCTGCTTGATTTTTATTGGTATTCCATCTTCTTACGTTTGTTTTTGTGGTAGTTATCTACGTGCAGAGGTTGAAAAATACTAGCAGGACTGTACTTCGAGGAAAGATGGTGCCAGCAGTCCCCTGGTCACGGCAGATCCTTTTTTCTTATAAGACGATGAGGGAGACGGTACAAATGACCAGGAGGGCGTCCAGACGCAGAGCAGAAAAACAGGATGCTTTAATGAAAGTAGCTGAGCTAACCTTTCAGCCACTAGACAGGTAGTGAGTTTTTACTCAATATCACGCAATTGTTTGCCTCTAAGAAGCAAACGGCGCCACAAATCGTTCCGTGCAGCGATTAGAAAAGACGGCGATGTCACGCAATGACAGGAAACAATTGACTATTGAAAACAAATCACTACATTTGCCATGTTAATGATTCGTTTAAATCAATTGATGGCTGTTCCAGGGGTTGAGCAGCCTCCCGATGAATTGGCTGTTCAGAGTATTGCTGGTTCCCTGGACGGTGTCTGACTACATCGTCCCCATGGATGCTTGGAGAGCCATGGTTTACAATAACATTGGTGTTTACACCCATAGAGTAAGACTGGTGACCCATTTGATACCATTTTGGTCAGACGGTAAGGGTTGTTGTCCTTCTTTCACATGTTCTTTTTTGCATCAAAGGAACTTCACGGTGATCCCTTAAGGTACCTAATCCATCGATGAAGTCTTGTTGGCCTCTCGTGTGATGATCTGGTTTCGCTGTTGGTCTGAAAGGTGTGATATCAGGTTACTGCAGACACAGCCGAGTCAGCTCTCAAAGAAAAAAGAAGGCAAATACAATGAGAACCAAGACATGCTTGGTCAATTAGCGATGTTTGTAGAACTGTCATGGTGGCTAGATGATAAGTTCATTTCCCTATCAGTCGTTGTCATCCTTATTTTCATATCTTTTCCTTCAAGCTGAAGCTGAAGTGGTATTGAATCTGTGGATTGTCGTCGAGAAAAAATCCAGGTACAGCAAGTACAACAAAAAGATCATAACAGCGATAATACCATGCGTAATGAATAGGGCAATCATAGTTCCTTAACGGTGGCATTCTAATTTCCTGCCGTACCAAGCTCTCCGGCTCTGAATGTCATTGACCTTCAGCAGTTGCTTGAGGTTTTGTGAGAATGGCGTGGAAAATGATCGATACCAAGGGTTGGGAGGCCAAATATTTCATTTCAACAAGCGCATATCCTTCAAGTATTTCCAAGTGGTTTACCAGTTTTGTTCAATAACAACCACAATGTGTAATTTCGTGAACTGTGTTTGAGAAGCGAGAATCGAAGGTTTTGAACATCTTACCATGGCTGAGTATTCGCGAGCTGTCATTGGATGACACTTCCGATGATATTTGAATAAAATCGTAAGAGATGAAGTTGTGAACAGATACTGCATGGGTGGCTTGCTTTATCGCCGTGTCTTGTTGAAGAATATTCGGTAGTTCTATATGCCTGCAAGAAATATGACACTTTATCTATAAAGCAATAGCATCACTGAGGGAACAGGACTTGAAAATTACGGTTTGGAGTCAGCAGCTGAAAGCAACCCGAGACTAGACTGCTCCTGGTGCTGGTGCAATAAAAGCCTCGCTAATGACAGAACGTCAGCTTCATTCTAAGGCCAAGACAGCTGAATTCTCTGCAGTTGTACACCCTTAATCAAAAGTAAATGCACAGCTAATAAACTTAAATATTTCCCAAAATCTTCAGCGGATCAACCTTTGCTTTTCACGGCAGTTATTTAGGGCATCAGGACACATTTTCAGACGAAAAATATCATGAACTTGCATGAATTGTATTTTTGACAAAAGTTCGGAATTTCTATAAAAAAGTGTGATTTTCAATCGCATATTTTTTTGAAGTGAAACCAACGTCATTTTAAAGCTTTCCTGTTTCTATACACGATTAAATTTTCAAATTTTCAATTGGAGCTTCCATGTCGTATTTATGAAGGATTTATTCGAAAGTTTCAGTCNACTGTAGTGACAGCTGTATGTTGCACTGCTAAGAATACAGTCATGGAGAGTAAGATTGGTATTCCAGTTGAGTGTACTCCCCTTGATCTATAAACTCCTCCTGCAGTTTCAAACCGCTACCCACCACGTTGCCCGCGCTCTGAAACTGCTTCAGTTGATGCCATCCTGAAAGTATCACTAATAGACGGCGTTATCTGTCCCGATTCGGGGATCCCGCTGGGAACTGTCGCGACTATGAATATACAGGGTACATTTTGTACACGTGTCTTAGCCTGTCTTTTTCCATTCGAGGCAGTTACAGTGCAGGAGGTGATGGCCCGGTTTGCGGGGATTAACTTCACTCTCTGAGAGAGTCAGCTTGCACAACGTTGGCGATCAGAGCTCAAAGAACGACACCAACCCACGAAGGTGACAAGCAATGATGATTCCACCTCACCACTGATAGATTACGGTCGTCTGGTGAGGATTAGTCGTTGATTGATTTCAGATGGGCAACCCATGTCGCAGTGATAGGTCACAAATTGATTTAGCGGGCTCTCATCGCATCGTGCGGAATCACCAGGTCTATGTTATAAGCCTTGCCCAAGTGTCCAAAAGCAATTATACTATAGTAGTCTAATTTGCTGCTTAAGCCTTGAGGAGTTCCTATGATCGTAACTCTACTAATAGGAAATGAATTGACTATGTATAATGATGGCAACTCTAGAGCCATTGGTGATCAATCCGAGAAAGAGTGTCTTGAAGTGAGGAAAAGACAATGCCAAACTGTTTTGTCAGAGGATACTTGGACCTAATGTCACCATCCTACAGAATGAAAGCTGCCTCCGATAGTGTGTGACACAAAGTTGTCCTATTGTCCGATTAAGTTGTGCTGAGGAAACCTCTTTGTGAAGGGTTTTGGCCTACAGTGTACCAGAAGTACATGATTAAGCCATGAAATCAATCTAACATTCCTCCTGATTACAAGTCAAGATAGCGTCTTCTGCCATGGAGGACAAACGTTTAGTTGCTAAAACCGCTCCTTGTGATGCTTTCTTCAGAACATTATTGTCAGGCGTGCAGAGAGTATTAGGTTAACGTCGACACGTTTCGTCGAGAAAGGTTTCTGCTTAGAGAAAGTGTGAGAAACCACAGAGTGTCGAAAAAGCTTTGGAAGCTGAATGTCATGAAGATTAAGTCAATGTATTATGGGAGTGTCCTCGATGATGTTTTGATGCATCTCTCGAAAGGTTAATAGGCATCGTTAAGAGAAGCACTTTGTTCCATCAGTTTAAAAACACTACACTATCATCCTTTCGATACTGCAATAAAGTGTTCTTGACTTTGAAAAGTTCACGTCCACATCAAACTTACATTCATGTTCAAATAACAATGACATGACTATTTGGGGAAAAGGGATGTTTACGTGTAAGCTTCACTGCTGTGTCTTTGAGCCACTTATGTTTTTGTCAACATTCGCCTCATCAAATCATTAAACGGTGCAATAATGGAAGTCCCAATTTGTACCAATGTAGAATGCAAGAAATGAAATAGAAGAAATATCGAACGTCCATTTCCGTGACCCGCGGATCAATGCCGGCAGAATGACATCTCACATTTCTTAATTAAAAGGTAGAGTGTTTTCTAAACACGCTGGACACAAAACCTAGAGTCGTTAATGTAAGCCTTCGAGTGGTAACGTTAGATCTCCCCAAACAACGAAAGTGCAATGGATTCATTTGCAGGCCAGTTTGGGATGAATTATTTATTTCTGGTAACTAAAACGTCCTGACAGAAGGCATTTTCGAGCTATTCTGTTTATTCACACGGAAACTTATCGGTAGACTGTTTGTTGAGAGGGTAATAAGAGCAGCTACCACTTAAGTCTTCCATAATCCATATTGTACCTGCAGTAATTGTACGATCGGCCAGTCACCCATCCAACTCATGACCACATTCAACATCGCTTAGTTCTCGCTCAGGGGCTTTTACGCCAACCCCTTGGCCATCAGGTGGCGGGTAGCTCCTGCCATGTAACTACAT
>NMRB01000127.1:157096-215100 GCA_002633025.1 Notospermus geniculatus | reverse complement strand
ATAATTATTACCTAGGTAAGAATTAAATACTACCTAGGTAAGAATTCGAATTATTACCTAGGTAAGAATTAAATATTACCATGGTAGTAAATAATTATTACCTAGGTAAGAATTAAATACTACCATGGTAGTAATGTTTATTACCTAGGTAAGAATTATTTACTACCATGGTAGAAAATATTTACTAGCATGGTAGTAAATAATAACAGCATGGTGGATTTATGGCAGGGACGGCTTGCGATACTTTTACGCCAACCCCTTGGCCATCAGGTGCCGGGTAGCTCCTGCCATGTGCATGTAACTAGTTGACACTACGTCTAGTGCAGCAGGTAACGGCCATCTTGCATCGTTGCCGTGGAAATCCAAGGAATCCAAACCGGCATTTAATGCTCTGATGGGAGCTGGTTGTCGTAGATCAGGCTAATCGCCGAAATGCACCACCAGATGAAGTGAAAATGTGCATTGCGATTTCCAAGTTTCCTGGCGCTTCCACAGAACCAGGAGCAACCAGGAAGATGGCTCCACAGCAACTAGGAAGATGGTTCCACAGCAACTAGGAAGATGGTTCCAAAGCAACCGGAAAGATGGCACCATAGCAACCAGCAAGATGGCTCCATACCCACCAGGAAGATGGCTCCACAGCANATCAACCAGGAAGATGGCGCCACAGAAACCAGCAAGATGGCACCACAGCAACTAGAACAATGGCTCCACAGCAACCAGAAAGATGGTTCCAAAGCAACCAGGAAGATGGTTCCACAGCAACCATGCAAGATGGCTCCACAACAACCCGCAGCAAGATGGTTCCACAGCAACAGGAAAATGGCTCTGCAGCAACCGGCAAGATGGTCGCTAGCAGAAGTCATCTGTACTTACATGTATCATTCATTGAAAACAGTAGGAAATGCAGTATAGTGTAACACGACGCCTACTAGTATCTCACTGGCAAAAGTAAGAACGACATTCTGCTGAGTCAGACTTCCTTACTATTTACGGCTTGTACAATTCAGCATATATAGAAGGTCACAGAGATTTGCGAGACGTTGCAAATCGAAGGATCACAAGTAGGTCTCATTCGCAAAGATGTAAACAGAATATCTGCCTCATATTGCGTCATTCCCCTGAGGTATGTGAGCAATCTGACAGTCAGGGATTATAGGATGGTGTCGACATTGATCATCTGCGGAGGAATCAATAGGCTTATCCGTGATGTACCAGCTCAAATCTCGCGCAAATCGACTCCTAGGTCTATTGATCTTCTATGATAGTGTCGAGTTTAATCAACATGATATTTGAGAGAGTCTCATGGCAGATATAGAAAGATTGCATGTTGATGGTGTCTTTTCCGACTGTGTTAACCCACTGATGACTGTGTGCTGTTGTTGCTACATGTATTTTGAAAAATTCGTAGAAAAGATGTTATCATAAAAGGTGGAAGGGATGATTTAGAAGTTGCAGCATTGATGGCCAATATATTGCATTGGCAGTGTGCACAAGAGGTGTATGAGATGTAAAGATGAGCGGGTCTGAACTCAGGACCCGTTGAACGGTAGACCAGTTTGTTAATAGGCCGATAAACGCACTGAACATCAACAACTTCCGTTCAATGTGCTTTAACGCTGATGAGTTGAAAAGATGAACAGCTATCAAGTCTGAACTCAGGACCTGTTGAATGTTAGCCCAGAAACAACTAGGCCAGTCACACCGAACACTCTGCAACTACGTCAGTTCAATGTGCTTTAGTGGACATTAACAACACACATTCCTTCCCTCAACAAATCCTTTGTCCCTAAGGTTCCATCTATCACATGCCATAAGACCATCCATCTTAATTTATTACGACCACCTTCACAAACATATCCGCCGATTCTTTTGTTAAAATTGAATGACAGCATGAAGGCATTTAGTTCTTCGGATGATGGATCTTGGTTTTGCAAGGAAGAGGATCAGAGCAAGGTGGATGAAAATGGTTGTGAAGATGGCGCCTTCCATACCTCGTAAGAGAACGAAGAGAACCGTGATTCTGAATCAACCGATTCAAGAGAGAGGGCGACTCTCTTTGACAGTAGTTTTCTCCAGTTTTCTTCTGCTGTACTTTGATTTGCTCCACTTGGCCCTCAGCTTTTGATACGATGTTTTTAACTCGGGGCAGCTTTCTTTCCATTCAGGTTCCATCATGATTCATTTCCACTCTCACCCAGACTTTCATAGCCTGACCTAGTCTCGGTCACCCAGCCGCTGTTTCGAATCTGGGATCAAGTGTAGCAGCACTGAGGAACAAAACGGTTGGCTGCGCGAGACTAAGCCTGACCTTCAGAAATTGAAACTACTTGAGCCAAAATCACCCCAGGCCAATTACCTCTTGAAATCGATCAACAAATTCAGATGTTTATGAAAAGCCATGCTCTTAAAGTATCAGACTACGCCCTATATAAAGGATATATCGGTTTCCAACTCTTTTTTCCTCTGATCACATATTGATAAACCCACACCGCGCCTCAAGCTTTCTTCATCCTTCATACTTTTATATTATATCGAAAACTGATACATTTGTCTCCAGACATTGAATCTCTGATCAAATGATGTCGGTGAACTCGAGATATTCACCTGTTGTCTTCAAGGACAAACATTAAAAGCGTTTGCTGTTTGGTCTTCTTCCAAACTGATTCTTGATAAAAGATTCATCTATAGTTTTCCTTTATATTTGAACTTGGACCAATAATTGTATTTGGTTATATCTTGGAGGAATTACTAGTATACTTGGCAAGTATAATTCCTCCAAGCTTATATTCACCACTTGAAGTGTTGGCTGTCTGATTCCTTTTGTAGGGCACCAAACTGGGTATTATCTTTGTAATGTAGGAGGAAACTGGACTAACCTATGATGTCGTGGAGAGGGTACACTCTTTATCACATTAAGCCAGAGGCAACCGGGGACGAACCCATGTCTTCATTGGTGGCAGGCATAGATGTCCCCTGCTCCATAACAAAACCCTCTTTTCCCATCTTATAATAGGCCTAAGTCCATCTTGAATAAGTCACTTGCTCACTGTGTTGTACGTACATGTATATGACGTGTATGAAGTGGAGGTGCATGTTGTTTACAATGGCAAATATTGTGGGTGGAAATGTTGACGAAACACTGAAGACAGACCCCAACAAATGACGTCAGGATAGATTTATTGATGTCTGGCGTCTGTGATTTTCAATAAAAACTTGTTTTGGTCGGGTTATAGGTTGTGGGTTGAGTGTTATGTAGGAAGGTGTGTTTTATCAGCACTCTCTGTCTGTACTTATACTACCATAAAGGAATAGGAGCTGTCAGTCAGTTGACCAATAGGTGTCACTACGGCCCAATTCAGTGTCGAGCGGATCCATTCGTGTTTGGCTGAGCACCAATCAGATCAGGAGAATTTTATATTGTATTGGTCAGCTCGAACTTTGTTGCCATCTTTTGGCAATAAGCGCGGCTGACTGCTCCAACATTACTTTATGATTCTACTGGTACGTGTACATGGATCTAATTCCGTCAAATTTCATTAAAGTATGACTTGGCATTGCTTGCTCATTCGTAACCGATCAAACACCGTCAGCAACTTTGCCATCTATGGTAAATGAGGGTATTTCCGCTAGCAATCAGTGGGAAGGTGGTTTATTGTGGTAACAGTTATAATGTACATTACAGTGTACATGTCAGTACACGGAAAAGCTGTTATTTTGATCCACCGTCTTCCCACAACGACACTGAAACCACTTCGAATTGGTCACATAGAAAAAGACATGTTCGTAGTTTTTTCTCTAGTTTAAGCAGTTGGTCATTCATCTCTCTAAGTCTGGCGTATCAGACTGAATAATCTCTTTGGCTTACCTCATGGAACTTGATCAATCATACTTAGAGACTCTCCAGCTTGAGTCCAATGATGTTAGAAAGTCAGATTTGCACGGAAAAGAGATTGATAGTGATGTGGAGAGGTTAATGTCATGTTCGGCAATTAGTCGGTGGGATTTCTAGAATGGTCAGACCCTGGTGTTGGTTAATCTGAGTATCACATCAAGAGCTTTGGACTAATGACCTTGGTCCAAGGACGATCCCGTCATGCCCTGGAGTCTTAACACTGGATGCCCTGGAATCATTCCCTGCCGTTCTAAGGATCGATTGAACTATGTTTAAATGACATTCAATCACAGCTGAATACAAAGTTTCAAGTTGAAATCAATAAAATTTCTGACAAGGTTTCACAAGATATCCATGACAACTTGAGATGTTTTCTGTTCTTTGATTACTGTCGATATTCATGAAGTTGACTCTAACCTTTTCTGTGAATCCGATACTCTTATGGTTTTCACAAAGGAATATGATCTTCTTCATGTGGTTTATGGGGTTGAATATGAAGGGTCTTCTCGATAAATGCACTTCATGCGATCGCGAGATATCAGGTTTCTGAAGTTCACGACAGCCCCCATCAAGGCCAACGATCGCCTGTTGTTTCGGTGTAACGTTTTCTAGTGTTCCCCATATCTGAGCCACCTTCGCGAGTCGACTGATGTGCAGCATTCAGCGATACTGCATTGCCTTCTACTGCCTATTGGCAGAACCGAAAAATGGTTCAAAAATTCGCTTCCCTAACGTCTTCCATTCCTTCATCTTCATCAATCAAATCCAGTGATTTCGTCTGATAAAATCCACACTATCGTTGTACTCTGATTGATTCATCATGTAAAGAGCCAATTGCGTGATGTTTGATGGCTAACAGGTTTTAATCGCTCGATTTATCATCAAGGTCATGATTTAGTGACGTGATGAAAACTGCCGGGACATTGGCTTAGAAGCCCGTCTCTGCATACGATATTCGATGTCAGGTCTTAACGCACTGCATCTCCGGGTAAAGAAACTCCGCCTGCCAGTGTGATGATTCAGATATCTTTGAAGGCCTAACTCAGTCTAGAGCCCGAGTTCGCTCCTTCATCTCTACAAAACGCCCATCGCTGGGCATTTGTTATTCAAAGTGAGAATCTTTGGTAAACATCAACAAAACCTGCTAAGGAGGCGGCTCAAAATTCTCGTAAAATTAACCTAGAGTACACATACTTTGTATGCAGTACCTTCACCTCTTTCTAGAGTACTCAAACTTTGTTATGTATAAAAGTACCTTTACCTACCTCCACGGTAGGTGAGAGATCCATACCAGCACTTTATCGAACTTCGTTGACATTCCTCAAGTTGAACTTCGCCTCCACATGATTGGCTTCATTGGAAATGAGGCCCACTCGTTATTTTTTTTCTCAGTTTTATGTCGACCTATTTGGAATGATCAATCAAGTTCCAGGACTAATTAACAACCTTTACAGAGTTTTTGTTTGTTATATTTTCCAGGATAAGTTATTAGCTCGGTTAGAAGAACACGAAGGAGATCATCCCCACCATCATCATGTGGACACGACAGAAGAAGACGTAAGTATCTGATCGATCAATCAATCAATCAATCAATCAGTCAATCAATCAATCAATCATAGAACGTCGAAATTTCGAGAAACGATCCTGGATTTTCGAGACGCCATGGAAGTAAACGCTGAAGATGTACGCTTCAAGTGTACATGTACATGTTGGCTCGAATGATGCAATAAACACGAAAGTTTGAAAGACTACCTCGTCGTCTATTCTTTCAACATGAAAGTTTCCATTAGCTATAGACATGTAAGACGAAACTGGATCTGATAATTCGAGGGAAGCTTTGTAAGAAAGAATCTTCAACTTTGACGAAGATGCACTTTGTAAATGCAAATTAGCTCACAGTGATCAATCCCATTGTGAACTAATGTGTAAATTTTAAGAGAAGACCTGCTGCGTTGCTCGCCCTGACGTTCCCAATAGTTCTAACATGGCTGATATGTAGTCACCGCTAACACCATTATGCTAACATATCGGCTTTAGAATTACGTACTATTGGAGCATGAAGTCAAGACGCGTGTCTATAGATTCAAGAAAATAACCTCTCAACTGAAAATGCAAATTTCATTTAATGATAGCGATGCGGAGTAACTTTGTCAATTTCTTGTTGCTATCAAGGGTTTGCTGTTGCTTTCAGAATTGAGTGGAATTCTTTGGAGTGTTCATAGCCATTTTGACTCTGGTGGAGCTCTGCGTCATCTCGAGAAAAACACACTGATGAAATGTGCATAATGAGGGTTGCTACAACGCTTTTTGATTAATCAAAATAAATGTACTTTTTGGCATGTCGTCGATCTGGCAAAGTTGCAAGTAATCATCGACTTGACTTTTGATTTTGTGTCTGTGGGAAGACTTATTTCTGAACAAGTTTCTGTCCCAGCGAGCCACAGCACGTAATCTGCCAGTTGAAATTTCAGGTAGATCATTTCCAATTCAGTGGTTTCCAGTGCTTACCTCACGGTCACTGCCATTGGGTTCCTTCTTTCAAAAGGTAAAGAGACTGTAAAAAGCCAGTGTTATTCTTTGTTACAACACAACAGGTCAAGACTTGACAAACGCTTGTAGAATCCGTGCAGCGTGAGGCAAATTGCTGAAGTGGAAATGACCTTAATTTTTGAAATTGGTAAACATCTATGCAATTATGACCGTAAAGCTTTTACCTAAAGTGCCAAGGGAGCCTTCATCCCCAAATCATAGCTCCACGCCTGAGGTGCTTCACGACTGCCATCAATTTACCAACAGCGTGCCATTATATCCCCAGCGACAACAATTCCTAAGACATGCCATCTCATCCAACTTCCGTTACACCTATCGGATAGTAATTTCCATAAAATCCATTTTACGGCATGTGTTCCAATTATGCTGCATTTGCTCAGGGCAAATCATAATTTCGGAGGCAGAAATGGAAATGACAGTGTCTTAATTCCATAATTTAATTAGTCGCTGCTTGGATAAAGAAAAGGAAATAATTACAGACTACCTGTCATCGAAAGTTTGCTGGAATCTGCTGTGGGCTGTTTTGGTTTGTGCGGTTATGAGGATGTTTATGAGTGTGTTGATGTGATATCTGGAGGCTGGACTGTGAGAACCACCAACCTGCATCCTAATACATAATTTACTGTTTGAACTTTACCTCAATGTTGTTGGTGTTGGCAATTCAGAAGTTTGTCACACTTTACTTTTGCCACGAGAGTTAAAGCGTGGCATCAAAAAACAGTATAGTGTAATTCGAAACTTTCAGTACCTCATGACGTAAGGAAATTGGATTAAATTTCAATTCCGAGAAAAAAATCGACGATCTGCTAAAAAGTTTGACAGAAGCCGTCAAAGTGTTTTACGTTGATGCTGATGGCATCAATTTAGACCAGCTTTGCTGCTGAAGGAACTAATTGAATCGATGAGGTATAACACAGGCTGGAGATTGATCGGGTTTTAGGCTACCGCTCAAATGCCGTTTTTATGCCAAGAGCAGTACTTTGCTGGATTCGAACCAACGACCTTTGGCATATGACGCCCTTGCCAGCATTAAGAGCAACAGCGCCTACCACTGGGAGTTAAATCCCTAAACCTTTTATGAAGCCAGCTTGATGCCAGGGCATCAAACGACCAAGGCAAAAAGAACGTTGGCGTGTCCACCAGTCTTCAACCAAATGTGTTCTTTTCCAAAGCTAAAATAGAGAGCAGCCCTCCCTCTGCCACCTATACTGATCCCTTCAAAGGATATCTCTAAGTTAATTTAAGAGAAAAAGCTAACAGCTTCTTCCAATCTTATCACATGGTTCATCCTCTTGTGGCAAGATCGGCCTTTTGATGTCCATTTTTAAAAATGGCCAGTAAAGTATCTCTCATATAACTGGAGAACCTTTTTGCTAGAGCCTTCAAAGTGGATAAACGGCTGCTTTGGTTCATCTGATGCTATTTTTGTTCTTTGAGTGCTCAATCTTTTGTGCTCTGTCGACTGGGGAGATTTCTTTATACAATCAACTGAGGTGGAACAGTGTCCATCAAAAGATGAAATTACTGAGGCCTGGATGAAAGACACGTCAACCCTGGCATTTCGTGATAGCTAAATGACCGTCACTGGACAATGTCACCATTATCCTCAAAAGCATGAAAGGAGGAACGGACTAATGGTCATGAAAGATGGCATTTGCGTCAAATCAGAGTTGGTGGTTGTGAGCAGGCCGAGAGCCGTACCGGGGTTGGGGCTGCAAGAATGGTAGTTGAAATATCGGTGCTTGTCACCGTTGAGGGAGTGGGTTCACCCTCTTCGATCCCTTTTCTTTGAGCAGCGATGGCCCAAACTCCGTGTTCCATACTTGTGCTTCGTTATCCAATAAATGAGTTTCGCTAGCCAAAATTAGGTCATTGTCATGGTGATTTCCCCCACTGGGGGATGGGAGAACCAATCACCAGTCATTCAAGAGAATTCCCATGGTGATGACCTAATTTCGGCAAGATGGCTGCTCGCGAGACAAATCTATTGGCTTTGCTCTGCAAGGCCATGGCCGTGACACACGCCAAGCAATGAAACAGCCCTTTGAAATCGATAGATACCAAAAGTCAAATCTCTACCCGAGCAGAATCATCATTTATTGTCCAATGAGTAGAAGCAATCTGATTGATGCAAAAAATATCAGCCCTCTTGACATGTGATCATAATTTCTTGGCCAATCAAGTCGTTCAGGCTTCGTGGACATAATCCTATTACGCTAGAATGGGAAAAAATGCCATCAAATACAACATTTATGGCTTCTTGTTTATAAATAATGTCTTTGAGCGGTGTCTGGCTCTGATTCGGCGGGATAAAGAGAGTCGGATAAGCCTGTCACGGGAGTGGAAGATTTCTCTGCAAGCTTACCCTGATCAGGTCTTGCTAATCCTACAAAATCACTCCCTGGCTTATCTCTCCTTACTTTTCTGACACTGGTCCTTAACGAGAATGTCTCTCGCAAGGGAAGAAGCTTAAGTTTGTGGTCTGCGATGCGCAAGTCATATCTCCTTTTGACTGGTGGTGTGCGGGTAACGGGTAACCTTCCTCCTACCCTGCCAATGGGGAGCGCCAATTGGTCACGTGATGACTACTGATAGAGCAGACGAGACACCTAGCGTTGACCTAGGCCCATTGTTCGAGAGATGCGGTTCACCAAGCACGGCCAATCACACCTTGAATCGTCATGAATAATAGGTGGCATTGGTGTACTATCAGTTCAAAACCACGCGTATATTCTCGCGTGGTCTGCGTGATCGGTGTTCCATATTGTTGGCCTGCCTCCTTTGGTATCCTATGCAGAATGGAGTGACTTGCCAGTGACACACTGCTCGACTCCATTGCTTTGGGGTTCGAACTGGGTTGGCCCTACTTCTGTGTTTTTGGCTAAGTGCCTTGCCAGTGACTCACCAAAGGGTTCATTGCTGTGGAGTTTGATCTGGGTGGGTCCGACTTCTGTTTTGTTGACATTCTGAATCAAGTGCCGTGCCAGGCACACACCAGAAGGACTCCACTCTTGTGGGGCTTGAACTGGGTAGGCCCTTTATCTGTATTGTTGACTTCCTGAATCAATTAAGTGCCCTGCCAGCGACACACCAGCAAGTCTCCGTTGCTTTGGGGTTTGAACTGGGTAGCCCATGTATTGTTTGTTGGGCAAAGACTCGCCCACGCTGAGGTCAAGAATAGGGTTAACAGTGAATGATAGTATGTTCATGAAGATATAGATTAAGCAATAAGTATTTCCATAACATTCCCCTGATGGGACCATGTCCAATCATACCATATCACCACAGCTAGAATATTGTATGCAAGGATCAGTGACGCTCTGATGAATGAGGTCTAACGTCGACCTGTGACACCGGCTCGTATCTTCACGGCGGATCACCCCATGTCGGGGAAGTCGGGATAATCGGTAACTCCAGACGATCGACAGAAAAACATCATGATGAGAAGTTGTCAATGGTTTTTCACTGGTTGATGAGGTTGGGACAGGATTGCTTGGATACGGGGTGGTTCTAAAATTATCTGTTGTTTTGTCTTCACGTCCAGTGTGTCGCTTTTACGGGAAAGAAAACTGCCACTGTTTGTGAAAGGCCAGATTTTCAACAACAAGGACCGGTAACTCCCTCGTTCCCCAAATCCTATAACAGATCTATCCTGCATGTAGAATAATGTCATGAAGAGGCATAAATAGATAGAAACCTGTCATTACAGACGGTGTCTGTTTATTCAGCAGATATCATGATTCTATCTACCAAGAATATTGCACTGGAGAACAGTTGTGAAAAACTGTATCATGTAGAGCGAATGACCCTTGACCGTCTATCTTCCTCGAAATATTAGCATCTCCACGTATGAAAAGTGTCACGCCGTGTCAATTTGTCGTGAATTCCATAAAAATTACATTTGTCGCTCGGAACTGAATCATCTTTGGAGCCAATCAGAGCCGAGGATGGAGGAAAATTCTCCAGGGCAGGTCATCAGTGCTGGCAATCAGCGGAAGAATTCTGATCCCCGGCGGCGATCCGGTAGAAAAATGATGATCAACGATCAGAAACAACCGTGTTCGAAACGTAAGAATTCGACGATAGTTGCTGCGTGTGATTTGATTGGCTGGTTCCTCAGGGTGTTGCTGTCGTCTGCTCGGTATAAAGTAGCCTCATTACCAAAGCGTCGTCGGATGATTCTTTTCCTTTCGTACCGGAATAAGCTGGCGAGTGTGCTTAACTCTGGTGACTGATTGTAGGAAAGAATGCCGAGTTTTCCGATATTTAACTTTGACCTTTCTTTAAGACACTTCCTTCTACAGCCGTGAATTGAATGGTGATGCCAAATTGCCTGTCAGGTTGAAAGTGTAGTTGCCTGAGGGGGCCACCTTAAACTGTTAAGTTGAACTCTCCCTTAATTATATTGTATCATGAGCAGAGGGGAAGATGCTTTGATGTGATTGACCTCAGACCTTTGTTCCAACAAATCTCTTTTGCTTCCTATTAGTCTCGTTAGGCAGGTGCTTGCTGGGAGGGCAGAATGTCAATTTATTGAATTCCGTGACGGATTTAGACTCAAATTTTAATTTTGTCAGAAGTGGGAAATTGTAATAAAGTTTTATAAAAATCTTGAAGAAGTTTTAAAAAGTTTATCAAGAAAAAGAAAAGATATATGATTTTTGTCAAGATTTTCGTTTTCTGAGAGTACGGGGGTTGTCTACATTTTAAAAAGTTAGGATATTGAAAAATGCAATATCATATCAAGTTTTAAAGTATAATTCAGTGAGAACACACAAGAAGAAGCGAAGATGGGGAAATGTTTATTGGTTCGAAAGCTGTCGAACCTGGAACCTCAGAGGTGACAGAGCTGGTGTTTCCACTGCGCAATTCTGACGTAATTCCTCCCTCAGAACAAGATTCTTTCCAAATTGAATTCAGTATGCAAATAAAATTCAAATTGTGATGTTATAAAAACAAATTGACAAAATGGAAATCTTGCATGTGGACTTTCTCTTACCGTGTAAACAGTTTATGGAATATCATCACAGTAAAAATGTCACAGCTGTGAACACGCTAGTCCAATTATAGGCTGGCGGATAAAAACACTGTTTCTATAATTATACTCCTGGAGGATGCAACTGCCCGCTGCGGAAGGTGTCACGTGATTGCCTGAGGAAGATCGACAGGCAGACATGTGGAAGTATTGATGGATGTTCAGGTCGATGTTGACCCCTTGAAATAATTGTCGGTCGGTTGTTTTTAATCGGTTTTAAGATTGTACAGGCATTTCAATCATTCGAATAACAACTTCAAGTAAGCATTTATTTCAGTGGATGTTTGAGAGGGCCATCGTCAGTATGAGACGACTGCTTTAACAGAGCTTAGCTCCATTTCCGAGATACTCGGTGGCTTGAATGAGAGGGCGTCAATGATAACGTGTGAAGGAACTCAAAGAAGAAAAGTTCTCTTCAAATTAGTGGAGCTTGTGGCAAATAAGTGCCTATTTTCAAGCATCTTGTGGTAATGAGTGGTTCTTATCACTCCCTGCTTACGTCACCGCACAAAACGATGACGTAGGAAGCAAATGCGGTGACGTAAAGAGCAAGTGCGGTGACGTAGGGAGCAAGCGCTAAGAACATCACTGATCACCTCAGGATGGTTTCTGAGCTAGACCAATGTGATGAATCTATTTCGGTGTACGACTTCAATAAGATGGCCATAAATAAGTTAAGGAGAGGTGGGAGGTTTCCTTTAATTTGCATCTCTCTTATATTTCAGTGTGAATATATCTCAGAGCGAGTGAGTAGCTTTATCCTATGAATTTATTTATTTTCGTCTTTTTTCTTTTTCTGCTTTCCTTTCTCATTTCCCAGGATTTGGTATGTATGCCTTCTTTACGCTGTTCACCCAACAGGACTGGTTTTCCTCATTCACTATAATCTAACTTTGGTGGTGGTATTTTCATTGGCTATAAGTTACCGGCTCTGTTTTCCCTATTCTTATAACTTACATTGACCTCTGCCCCACCAGGAGGGCAGAGGGCTGCTGTAACCCCTGGCATTGGAGCCGCTACTCTCTGCGCTAACCTTCTGGGAAGGCCAAGACATTCCCCCAATATTAAAAACAACAGTCCTGATGGTTTTATAGCCTTTTAGATTTAGTTATTGGAGATTCATTTGCAAGCTATCGAAAAGCAATACTGCAAGTCCTTCCACAAGGTTTATTTTCTATGATATTCATGTCCAACAACAGAAATGTGAAATCTAGCCCTGGGTCATTTCTTTTGCACTAACTTGACGTGAGTCGCAAACTCTATTTTTGTGAGATTCTAATGACATTAAGGTGGCGGTGGAGACAAGCCCGGCGTATTTTCCCGCTGAATATGGAAATGATTTGAATGAATTTATTCATAGCCTCAACCGCAGTCGGTCACAATCATAGCCTGTTTCAATATAGTTCTTTATGTTAGGCCCTGGATGGTATTGCGCAATACCTCTTTCGACGCCTTTCCATTAGGTCACGCCGTTCCCTGACAATAGCTCTGTCGTCGATGATTTTTTAACAGGCTTTATCCGAACGTGACCAACTCCACACGCGTTCTTCATTACCATAACAAAGGGCTCGCGGGGAAAGTTGCGGACTTTCTCACAAATTTTCACGAGCGATTTCTTTTTTGTGCGTGGATCGATGGTCAATTTGATTTCGAATATGATCTGGAAAAAACTTCCTCTAAGGCCGTTCCAGCCCCGATTTTTGAATTTCAGAGGAAAACAGCAAAAATTATTCAATTTTCTGTTTTGACCTTTTTCAGGCCACTAATTAAGCAATTGCTAATTAGTTATTTCAATTTTGAAAAATCGGGCCATGAACGACCATAGACCTCGCCATGCTGCATCCATCACTACCTAAAATCCGGTCATTTGGAGNTTCTCTGAGTGGCGGCCATTGATATAAATCGTAGCACTTGGTTTCTTTGATGCTGCATTCGCACAGGGATTGGGAGATATCAGAGCAGTTGGTGTTATAGTGGTGGGATCCCAGGCGGCGTCATTGGGAATGGCGACCTGTTGCTGTGTCCAGTACAGGTCATGAGATTGCTTACCTTGATTTCTGTGACATCATCAGCCTTGATGGAGACGTACAAAGCCCAGCTGGGGATTTCCAGCTTCCAGATTCTGGAAATCGGGATTTCCTTCCTCCAGATGCTGGGAATCGGGATTTCCTTCCTCCAGATGCTGGGAATCGGGATTTCCTGCCTCCGGTTGCCTATTCCAGATGTAGGGAATCGGGATTTTCTGCCCCCGCTGATGTAAGGAATTGGGAATCCCTGCATCCAGATGCTGGGGAATTGGGATTCCAGCCTCCACATGCCAGGGAATTGGAATTCCCTACATTCAGATGATGGGAATTTAGGTTTTTTGGTATCCAGAGGCTAGGATAATGCTCTCACATGCATCTAGATCCACATTTTCAGGGCCTCTCCATATTTCAATGACAGGTTTTGCCTTTGACACAAATCTGTATCAAAATTCTTCATTCAGGCAGATATTCTGCAAGGTCATGTGGAAACCTGACCTCTCACGTCCCATGATTGATCTATCAACCCGTGATCCTGGCTTTGACAGCCTCGTCTATGATGGTATCACACTTGACAACTTGACCATCTCTAATGCCTGACAGGTCCATCTCATACTAAGCAGTCTTTCTGCATAGACTAGACGACCTGTGATCTCATTATGAGATGAGCTAGAACCCTGTCACTTCTGCTGTGACGATCCTTAAAGGGTCACGATATTGCCACATTTTGTCGACAGCCGGCGCCACCGACGGTGATTGCGTCATTCTCCAATACCGTAGTTCTGCCTTTCGCCCAGTTTTGGTGAATGTATGATAACAATACAATACAAACGTGGATATCCTAGGAACGAGAGTTACTCTACATGAGGCGAGGTAGATAAGCGGTAGTTTAACAACATTGTCAATAGAGGTCTCCCTTTAGCTCAGGATAGGGAAGGAAGACAGTGGCGCTTTAAGTCAAGATAAAATGATGCTGATCATGGTCACTTAATGCAACAGAATCCCACAAGCTGTATCAGCTGTTTGACCAGAACTACTCCTGATCCTCCTGGCTAAAAAATCATAGGTAATACTCGACCTGACATGCAGCTGTCTCCCATAATCCTTTCTTGTTAGTGATGCATGTCTTGGATTTATGTCGGCAGGGTACGCGATTATTACGTCTCAGACACTCTCCTGATCTCTGAGCGATTCTACGTCCCCTCACTCACTCATCCAAGATAATTGCCATCTTTTACAACAACTCTTCTTCCATCATCAGTAAGATTGGCACGATCAGGTTGTCCAAACACAAGGAGGAGTCATACGCCAGGGGTTATTTATCACGGCCACCACTGTAAACATTTCACACTGGCAACCAATTATTGTTATGTGTGCTTAAGACTTTCTCTGTGTAATGAAGACATACTGTCATTTAAATACCCGACGATAAAACACGATGATGTGACTAGCGAAACTAACGTGAAATGAAATTTTCATGAAAAATGGCAAGTTTATTCAGTGGGACGTTCTCAACCTTCTCATGTCGTAATCATTCAGATACATTAGGTTTTAACATTTAAAAAACAGTATTTCAGGATTGCAAGCGTCAACTCACGGCATTACAGACACTCACCAATATTGGGCAATCACCAATATTGGGCAATATTTACGTAATGTCGGAAGAAACCGGAGCCCGTAGAAAACCAAGCGAGACTAGATCACCCACTCTACCACACAGAGAGCCACTGGCCCGCCGGGGATCGAACCCGCCATCTTAGATTCTATTGGTGGCAGGGATGGGTGTTTCCACTGCGTCACCCCCAGACACCCCGCCATTGGACTCGGAAAGGGGACCAGTATACATCAAGCTTCCGCCAGATTTCACAAAGAAACATTCTGTCGAAGATGTCCATCATCAGGTCCTGGCATTGCGTGATCATCGCCGGGATCATCGATACTGTTCGTCCGTTCGTGATGACAGAGATAGCTACAGCCACTGGGCCGTATCAGTTTGACGGATTTCATGATGGCCGATATCTTAGTTTAAGGTGTCGGGGGTCATGCACCAGCCTGGATGTCCAAGATATTGGCAAAGTGTATCGAACGTTGAGTTGATGTGGCAAGTCTGCCCTGAAATGGTGAAAGGCAGTAACGCTAAACATCAATGGGAGCATGGCTGGTTGAAGTATGAGCTACAGTGTAGCCAAGAATTATTTGTACACTTTGAAAAAGGGCTGTGGATGTTATAATTTTTGATAAATCCTTTCAAAACTTGTATATAACATGCGTAAGCAGGCCCACTATAAACTGTATAAGATACTTTGATGTTTCATCGAACGTCCTTGGAATATTATATAATGTTGTGATTTTCCAAAACCAAAAATTATTTGTACACTTCTATGCCTCCAATGTTTTGCGGGAGTTTTCACTTTTAAAAGTTAAATTATGAATTAAAACTTGTAGCTGGGTTGCAGAGAGAGATGAGAAATCAAAATATGGTGAAATTGTTGTCACATGATGTTCGGGTATACAGGGGGTACCAAAAAGTCAAGACATTTGAAAATTCTAGTATTTCGTACAAAATCGTTGCTTTTTGAATATTCTTTCTGAAGAGTTCTAACAGGAAAGTGAAAGGAAGTTCATTCCCACGCAACAAGATCAAAATACC
Source organism: Notospermus geniculatus (assembly GCA_002633025.1). Classification (NCBI taxonomy): domain Eukaryota; kingdom Metazoa; phylum Nemertea; class Pilidiophora; order Heteronemertea; family Lineidae; genus Notospermus; species Notospermus geniculatus. The sequence continues at coordinate 198,946 of NMRB01000127.1, read as the reverse complement.
TGGTTTAAGTTGCATAACAATCTCTCATCGGCTGTTTTACTGATGTACTGATTATGACGTTGTTTATACATCACCCTGTATATCAGCGATACATCAGTAATTTGATCCTATTTGGAGATGATCAGTGCATGTGAACAATATTCTAACAGATCACATAAATTATAAATGCCCATGATGCCTTTTATTGCTTCAGACGATAGGCTTCTTTCAAGTACCAATATTGCAACTAAAATGTACAGCATAATGCACTACACATGCTGTCTATTACAGTACACTAAGGAAACCATATCCTCCAGAGCAAATAGAGACATATTTAGCGTTTTAATTTATGTTTTCTTGAGTGTATAATGTTCATATTCATTGATCATACCTAAATGGATTCGATATTCTGATGTGTTGAAAATATACAGGGTGTTTTTTAAAAATTTCGTCATCAGATTATTAAGAATCCAACAGATATGTTGCCTTTAGATGGCCGAACTAAGGTTGTTAAGGCTGGTTTCTCAGGGACTGACCTCCTTTCATGTTCCTATATTAAATCAACCAGAAAATAAATCCCAGAACATCAGTTTTTGGTTGAAATGTCAGAAATTCGACCGTCTACATTTTTTGATACCCCTTGTATACTCCAAGATTATGTAATACCAATTTTCATTATATTTTGGTTTCTCGTCTTTCTGCACAACCTAGCTGCAAGTTTTAATTCATGATTTCACTTTTTAGGCTGAGAAATCCAACAAAACATTGGAGATATAGAAGTGTACAAGTAATTTTTGGTCCTGGAAAATCACATTGTTACATCATATACTCAGGGCGTAAAATGGAATCTCAAAATTTCTTGTTCAGTTCATAGTGGGCAAGCATGCACATATTATATATAAGTTTCGAAAGGATTTATGAAAAATTGTAACAATCACAGAGTTTTTTCAAAGTGTACAAATAATTCTTGGCTACACTGTATACTCCACACTGCAGTGAACTTGGTCGTACAGGGTGGTGCTGTTGCACCAAGCGACCACACCCCCGCTGATCACAAGATCTACTGCCTTTACCATTGCTGGGGCGGTGTCTTCCCATTTCGCCATCCAGTGGTAGGTCTGGAGTTCGGGTACGGGTGTATTTGGGCGAATAGGAGCTGTCAGTCAGTTGACCAATAGGTGTCACTAAACCCAATTCAATGCCTACCGGACCCATTCATGGTGGATTGAGCACCAATCAGGAGAATTTTCTTTTGTGTTGGTCCGCTAGAATTGTGCTGCTGTATTTTGGCAGTAAGCGCGACTGACTGCTTCTATTGGAAGAGGCGAAATGGGATGAACCTAATTGCAGGACAGGAATTCATACTCAACTGATGGTCCTTCTCCATTTTTTGTCGTTTCAGTGTGTCATCTGTCTCGGTGCTAAGGCCACAATGCAGACGCAGCCCTGCGGTCATCGGGTCGTGTGTCGGAAGTGTTTCGTCAAGACAATACAAGTTGCAGTTTCTCAACGGTTTGTATCAAGTTTAGTCAGAGATTCCACTTCAGTGAGCAGTCACTGAGAGAAAACGTTCTTTAAACTGTTTAACTTCTCTTTTTCAGGTGCCTGCCACTTCGCTGTGTGATTTGCCGGACCCGTATTCTCAAACTGAAGCAACAGTCCTCCACCAACAACCATTTCCCTCTTATCTCATCATTCTTGAACCGACAGACAAACCGGGTCCATCCGAAGTGAAGCAAACTGGCAAAACTGCATAATGAAAAGTCTGCAAAGAAGTAGGGACGACATGATCTAGAGACACTTTTAGAGTGTTTGAATATTTTGATCGTTCAACGTTCTCATGGTGTCCTGTGGCCGACATTTTTCTCTTTTCCTCTTAGAGGTATTATGGGTGGTCTGGTCACGGGACTGGCGATGCGTCCCGGGCCCGGTTGCTGGATAAATCGAGAGGATTTACTCGTTGGCTGTGCCACGAGGTGTTGAAGATATGCAATGATATTTTGCTTCAGCAATACATGTATTTGTATCCGTGGGGTGTCCTGCACCATCCTCCACAACAGTGACCAATCAAAGATACACGCGAAGGATTCTGGGATACACACGCATGCGTTATGGGAAATCCGGAGCGTGTTCGACCCTGCTTGGAGGATGGTCCTGCACATGTGGAAATAACGCCTTCACCATCAGTTGATGTCGGGCTGCGAGATTATGTGCTGCACTCATAAGGTCATAGTTCCGTGTAACTTTGGCTGCGAGATTATATGCTACCCTCATAAGGTCATAGTTACGTGTAACTCTGGCTGCGAGAAGTGTGCTATCCTCATAAGGTCATAGTTCCATGTAACTCTGGCTGCGAGATTATGTGCTGCCCTCACAGGTCAAAGTTCCTTGTAACTTAATAGGCTGCCAGGTGTGTGCTGCCCTCTAGGTCGTAGTCTCCTGTAACTTTGGCCGCGACATAGGCCTATGTGCGCTGCCCTCATAGATCATAAATTTTGCTACGGCCATGTGGGCCCCCTGATCCTGAATCTTTCAGGCAAGAGTCAGTGCCGTATGAATTAAGTAAAGTAGTGGATTTAGTCAGATGGGGTCGTCTTGTGCATGCCCAGCACAGAGGAAGGACAAGCATTTATTTGCCTTTTCTTCATACCACTATTGTGTTTCTCAAAATGACGTACATCTCAGGTGTCTCCACCTGATGGATTTTCAGTGAACTGGCAGCTGAAGGCTCAGTACACACGTTGGGCGGGGGCGGGGGGGGGGGCTTCAGAACAAATGTTATCATCTTTCAATCTCTCAAATCCTATTTTATCTTTGGAAGGAGGTGAGCTTGAGGGAAACTGAAACATCAGAAGTATTAAAATTGGTACCGTAGTTGATCTCTTCACTTCCTTCATGGAGTGCGTCATATCACTGGGGCTCAGTTTTTGAAGTTTTTGTATGCTCTCTGCTATTGTAGCAAGCACTGGTTAAGCCTGCCGCACACGGGAGCTATCTGCTGAGCAAGAAGTTATTCGACACCGTTTGCTCAGCAGGTAGCTCGCGTGTGCGCGTAATTTCGGTGAGTTTTTGGCCTCGCGAGGCAGAAAGCTCCCGTGGGTGCGCGTACTATTTTTCGGTGAGCTATCTGCTGAGCAAACGGTCTCGAATAACTTTTTGCTCAGCAGATAGCTCCCGTGTGCGGCAGGCTTTAGGCCCACGCATTGTTTTATGACCAGGAATTATATAACTACGTAAGTATATTTACACCTGCCGATTGACACTTAATGAACGCGTCTCATTTGAATGGTTCTTTGCCGACAAGACACCATATAAAACACGGTCGCACTTCTGCTCAAAAAAGGCGGCGTGATCAGTCAGAAGCAAAGTTAAACTGGTACATTGCACATCCACAGTTTGGTTCATTGTTATTACAGGTTAATCATTTATTGTGATATTTTGTATATTTTGTTGTGAAGAAATTATCAATAAGTTTAGTGGTTTTCTTAATAAACATCTCTATCATGCTATACCGGTAATGCTGCCTGAACTTGTGTAATGCTGTTTTATGATCGTTGTCATCCAGCCTTGTCAGAATCCTCAAGTGTAGCCTGGCTTATTTTCTTCGGATGCTTTTCAGCACCACAAATTCATTATTCTCACTATTATTATGTTGTGCACTCTATATGAGTACCCAGGAGATTTGAGGGAAGCCCAGCATCAGTAGATCTAGGCCACTGGATGCTAAAGGCTGGCAACTCAGCTGTGGAGGGTGTCTAGAAAACGTTCAGAGATTCTTTGGAGCATGAGAAGAATTTATAGAATGATAGCTACAGATGAGAAATCTAACAATGTCGTGGGGTGTTGTCGATCCAGAGACTGGTTTTTTACACCTTATATGCACATTCTCTGTGCTTTAGCATAGAGTTGGAGATAAAACCAGTCAAGTCATTGACCTTCAGGAAGATTAGGAATTCTGCCACACTAGGGAGGAAACTTGCAGAAATACGGGGGTGGTTTCAGAGATGACATGCAGAGTCACGACCCCCAACGCCCAACCCCAGGGAAATAAACCCACATGTCCTACAGAACTCAAGCAGATGAAATACACACTCCGTTGCTTTTGCTGTTAATCTCAAAATTCTGAAGGTGTTGACGAACGCGAATCTTGGAGCCGTAGTTGATTTCTTATCTGTGGCTAGCAAAAGCAAATGCTTTTACTAGACTTTTATGTTGTTCTGATACTAGCATTTGCTCATCTTTCATCTATTGTATAAAAATCTCTTATAGATGACAATCTAGAAGAATTGTTGGTTAAGAAGAAATAAAGTGTACAGAGCTTGTTTAGATGTTTGGAGTCTTGTGTTAGTGATTTGAATTAATGGACGATGGGATGGCAGGCCAAACGCGCCATCCAACTCCCTGATCACTGCAGCTCCATCTATAGGTCTAAGCCGATATTGAAGTTTGTCAGACGGAGTATGACGAGACACTGTGCGGCATTTGATTGATTTGACCCTGGTGAAAAAAAAACGCGCTGGCAGGTGTCAACCTGTCGAAGCATGGCATTGATTGACGTGACTTCGGTGAAAAAGTGCCGAGACGAGGATGGCAGGCAGCCTAGACGGCGCTAAATGCAGCTTTACCGTTATCAGACGGCCAGGCGCCAGGAGACAGGCGTGGCATTCTTGATTGACGTGTCCTGATGGCCGTGGTCCACGCACCTGTTGTTCGGTAGTTTGTTCAGGCGGGATATTGCGACCTTGTACAGGCACCGCCCGTTCGTGAACACGTGCTATTGACCCTTTTAATACTATCTGAAGATCATGCCACTTGTCACTTCTGGTAGCTCGACTAGAAAGTGCCTGAGGAAGACCCCAGTTGGGGTTGAAAATTTGTGAAATTCGGAGACGACCCTCCGTATTATACCCCAAGTTTCTAGGACCACTCATATGGCAATCGGATTGTCCAGTTATTCAAAAAACCTATATTTTCTCCAAAAATACTGGTTTTATTGAAGAAAAACTAAGTTTTTGTATAAAAACCAGGTTTTTTAACCATAAATGTCACAGGTTTTTTGGCTATTTGTCCAGTTATTGCCGAAATACTAAACATTTTTAGACAAAAAAACTAAGTTTTATGCTGATGATTGAAAAACCTATATTTATGAGCATAAAACTTAGTTTTATTGCAAAAAAACAGTTTTTTTTGTAAAAATATGTTTTATTGCAAAAAAAACAGGTTTTTTGGGCAAAAAACTATATTTTCTCCACAAAAACTCAGTTTTATGAGCATAAAACTAAGTTTTATTGCAAAAATATAGGTTTTTTGAATAACTGGACAATCGGCTTGCCATACACTCTCACTGTCCTATCCTTTTAGACCTACTACCCACAACCATATAACCATCGAGGAGCGCCTAATCCTAGTTTAGTTTGAACAATGGAATGAGCGCCACGGGAGTGCAGCGGCGGAAACTGGAACCAGTCTAAGCTGAATGAATTTGGTAGTACTTCCCACTGATTTCTACCTGTAATCTGGTCGACCATTTCCTACATAATCCAGCACACTGACTGGTGATCCAGCGTAGCCTTCAGATTGGTGATCCAGTATTCTCATTGGTGATACAGCAAAGGAGACAAGAAGTGTACCAAAAAGTTTTTATTTCACTTCTCAGTTGAACTCCCATTAACTTTCACAACACATTTATAATTTACAGAGAAATGTATCAAGTTCCTAGCCCCATTAACACCTTCCTTGGCCCAAGCTGTAGACATCAGATTCCAGAGTTCCCCAACCATATTCCCTATTGTTGAAACCCATGCAGCACTTCACTGCCACAGACAAATGAGGTTCATTGAGGTTCTGAGCAGCAATGAGTGCTCACATTCAACCTGTGCTCAGATGTTTACAATAGAGACCAACTCTGTGACACCACATCTAATTCTGGAATGAACTCTTGATAAATCCATATCAAATGGAAGCAAGGACTTTGTATTTTTAGCCACTAGAGAACTGTCTTCTTATTTCCATAGTTTCTTGATCGACATGTTCTTTTCACTATCCTTCTGCATGATCTGGAGAGAAAAAACAAGACATTGTCACACAAAATGCAAGAGAGATAGACTGAGGGTGATCTCTATGGATCTGGTTGACACATGCTGCGTTCACACCTATTGCGAATCGAAATCGGTTTCCGTAAATCGAAATACGGAAGTCGATTTGGTTACGCCGGGTCGGGTCACACTACAACTAAACCGATTTCGATTCGAAACAAAACACACTCAACCCGAAATAAACTACGTCATGACGTAAAAGGCCTACATTGAACATGTTGAATGTATACTGTGCAGTACATAACTATTTCGATTTGGCTAATGCGAATCGAAACCGATTCAAATACCGGTTTGGTTAAATCGGTATAAAAGTGATCTATTTCGAATTGAGTGTGACGCGTTATATCGGAATAGGCCTTTATTGCGAATTCGATTCGATATAAAACCCTAGTGTGAACACGGCAATAGACATACCCGCCCCCCGGTACATGTTATGACGTAAAACTCACCTTTGCTACAGCTAACTCAAAATCTTCCTGTGTAACATGAACCCTTCTTTCTCTGAGGGCATACATGCCGGCTTCGGTGCAGACACCCTGGAATAAGAATGCTACAAGTTACCAAATAGTTTACCAATGAACCTGTGTATGATAGCTGGATTCAAATTCAGATCTTGCACGCAGAAGAGCAGATTTCAGACTCTGGTCAAGAGATCTCTCACCTTAACTTCTGCTCCTGAGGCACCAGGCATCATTTCAGCAATCTTTCGGAGATTAATCCCTCGAGTCAGGTTCATTTTCCTGGAGTGGATCTTCAAAATGTCTAGACGAGCCTGAAATTAACCAAGAATCTCTAAGAATCCTGTTGGCGATCGTGAAATGGTAATTCCTGAAATATCTGAGACAAATCAAATAGTGTCCTGACATTTCAATCTCTTGAACCTTGGAGGAATTATACTGGTCAGTATAATTCCTCCAAGCTTGAACTCACCTCCTCATTCGGGGCAGGGAACTCGATCTTTCTGTCGATTCTCCCAGGTCTGAGGAGGGCAGAATCTAAGATGTCGATCCTGTTGGTAGCCATGATAACCTGGAGGAAGGAAAAACGTCAGTTGACTGGAAATGTTTCATTGTGTTTGCAAGTATGCCCCAAAAGACCCTTATGAACTGGCAATGAGATGTCATAGTGAATTTGAAAACAGAAACACTGACAAGAACACACCTTGATATTTTGTTTTGGTTCAAACCCATCAAGTTGATTCAACAACTCCAACATTGTCCTCTGAACTTCACTGTCACCACCAGAACCACTCTCCAACCGAGTTGAACCTATAGAGTCTATCTCATCCATAAATATAATGGAAGGGGCGTGTTCCCTGTAAAATAAAATTACACATTAGCTGCAGAGGTCATAGTCTGTGACAAAGAATAAGGGAGCTCATTACCGATCATGTAGGCAGCAAGTTGTAAAGATTGTTTTTATCATACCTGGCCATGACAAAAAGTTCTCGCACCATCCTCGATCCCTCCCCAATAAACTTCTGCACAAGTTCAGAACCTGACACCCTAATGAAGGTACACTCTGTGTGGTGGGCAACGGCTCTGGCAAGCAGTGTTTTGCCAGTTCCTGGGGGACCATACAGCAACACACCCTGGAATTGAGATTACAAGTTTAACCACTCTGGTAGAATCAAGGGAGATGGTAAAAACCCAGGTTGCTCCCCACAGCCTACCGGTAATTAGGGTCAGCTTTCCAGCAAGCAATTAATCAATAGAAAATCAGAATGAAACCTGGCAGATATTTAAGTAAATAATGTCCCCATGCCTGACTACCAACAATTCCAACATTTTCCTTACCTTTGGCTGTGCAATACCCAAAGCTTCAAATAACTCTGGATGTTTCACTGGGAGTTCTATCACTTCTTTGATTTCTTTGATCTGTTTGTCTAACCCACCAACCATCTCATACGTTGAATCTGGCACTTTCTCCACCATCATCAGACTAACCAAGGGATCAACCTAGAAATGAAGAGTCATCATCATTTATGACAGTTGGGATGATCATCTGACACTGAAAGAGACAACTTACTTCATATTTTATGATTTAGTGTCAAAAAATTTCATAAATAAGCCTTCAGGCTCCCCTTGAACTTTAATTTCCAAGGACAGAGAAGCAAACAACAACCTACCTTATTTGGCAAAATCTTATGTAATGTGTAGCTGTCATTTCTAAGGGCTACTCGGCAGTTTGGTGTGACATCATTGATGTCGATATTTTTGTCCAGGTCCACCACAAACTTTCCCTCTGGATGCACCTTCACTAACACTTTCTTCTTGTCCATTGGTTTGACAACCTCCCCAACATATGACCCCTGTTCTTGGAGAAGCTGAAGCTCCTCTCGCAGCATCCGCACCTTAGCATTGAGTTCATTTCTTTGAGCCTCAAGACGCCTTAAATTTTGTGTCTTGTCAGTGACGACTAGCTGTAAGTAAAAAAGAAATCAATGATAGAGGGCATGAGACATCAAAAGAGCATCTACTATAGACTAGTCCTAGCCTTCGCTTCGGTAGGTAGGGGAGGTCTAAATATGATTTGTGCCATAACTTCGTTTTTGATTTAGGCCTAGGAGAGGCTTAGGCCTAGGCCTAGACCCTAGCCTATAGGCCTACTTAATACCAGGAAATATGCAAGCCCCCTGGCCTAGTATTTACCATCCACGTTGTTTATCAATGACGAATGTGAATGTCAACATGGTCAATGGCAATGAGGAGAAAACGTACCTGAAGTTCTTCTATTTTACTGACATAGTACTGCTTTATTCCTTCTGTCTTTTGACTGGTATCTACTTCCATAGCCTGAAAAAGGAAAAGAAACATAAGGCTAGGCCAATTTTAAGTGATAGCCTACTACAGTGCAATACACTACACTTCTGTACATGCGTTTGTGTACTGAATTGTGGTAGCCTAGCTAGCCTACTGTGTAGTGTGTAGAACATGTAGAAAGAGCGTGTGTCATGACAGTGCAAGAATCGCGTAAGAGCTGAAGAGTGGACCACGTTTGACACTAGATTCACAGTATCACCCAAACAATCTAACAAAAAATCGTCTTTCCTTATAAAGGGTTAAGTATGCATTATTTTGTGTATGTGATGCGCCCTGATCGACGCTTAATTCATCAGATAATTGCGCTGTAATCGATGAATTTTTCTGCGCGTACCTGATCTTGCCCCGGCGCCATCTTGATTTGCTCCCGATTTAGAGCGTATTGGCGGAAACTAAAACCTTGGAGGAATTAAACCAATAAGAGGGGTCAACCATATTTAGATGAAAAACTCATAAACTACAATTAAATGTATTTTGAGTAACAGCACAGACTCTGTGCAAGTAAATTAAGTAAATAAATTTAGTTCGAATCGCCTGCTTTCCATAGACTGTAAATGAACTGCTGGACTCACCTAATTTGCATATCAAAATAAGAAATCATGAAAATCTGCAAATGGCCAGAACTGATGACGTCACACTTAATTTGCATAGCAAAATGAGAAATCATGAAAAGTTGTAAATGTCCACAACTGATGACGTCATACTTAATTTGCATATCAAAATGAGAAATCATGGAAATCTGAAATATCCAGAAGTGACGACATAGTCGGTAATATCCGGAAAATTGATGAAAAATTGATGACGTATTTGTAATTTGGCCAATCACAGACGAGGATAATAAGAGTCGGGGAAAAACAAAATCATGAAATTTCAATCAAGTCGCTCGATGAAGAAAGTGACAAAATATTGATGTTTCCCTAAGTTTTTTAGGGCCAGATCGTTTATGATAAGTTCAAGATGAATAATGAACAAGGTAGAGATACCATGACAGATCAGTAGGGCCTAGGCGTACGGTTTTTGTATCCGGATTTTCGTAGGCCACTTTGCCATGCATCGCACCGTGCCGTGTGCATGGTGTGTGTGTGTGTGTGTGTGTGTGATGTTGCTATACTGGTCATGCTGGTGGGGGTGCTGCATGCAGCTGAACATGCTGAAGTGACGTCGTGGTCGCCCGAAGGTGCAGCCATGTCCAAACGCGGCACCAAGAGCCGCCGACGGCACCTAAAAATATTTTGGCGGCACCAAGGAAAAATGAACAGAGTGCCGCATGCGGCACTTTGGAAGCTTTAAAGGGGATCTCTGCGGCACCAAAATGCAATTTGGTGGCACCCAATTCTAAATTCAAGTATTTTGCTCTCAGATGCCAGGAAAATGCATCTAAAAGCACTTAAATTTTCAAATTTTTCTGGGGGAGTGCCCCCAGACCCCCCTCCACGTTCGCCCTACACTAGAAAATTTAGGTCCCTCAGGCCATCAAAGTTGCTGTCTGGTGGTCGTATCANTGTTAAAAGCGATTTCCACTGTAGGTTTTCGAGATATTCACAATAAAAGTGCGGCGTGTTTGACTAATTGATATGCAAATTTTCGTTATACACTAGTCCCGTGTGGAATAGGCAGGTTGTATCCGGTCGTAGAATCATAACATCTGTGTTATGTTCGGAGACCGGAGTTTTCGGTCTAGGAGTGCCCCCACACCCCCCTCCACGTTCGCCCTACACTAGAAAATTTTGGCCCCCCAGGCCATCAAAGTTGCCGTCTGGTGGTCGTATCACACAACATACTTAGGCGGCACCCAGAAATTTAGAAGTGAATATAGCGGCACTGGAACCCCGGGGGTCTGGACAGGTCTGAGGTGCCACATGTTCTTCTTGAATTTGAGTAGAGTTGGTTCCCATCTCTTAATCTGTTGGGGGAAGAAGAATAGCAGAATAGGCCCCTTTCGCAAGTCTTCAGACTTCACCATCTCCATGTTCACTCCTCAGCGCGGAGCGGGTAATAGGCCGAACAACATCCTCGCCCTGGCCCTGGGTCAAAACGTGAATGATGTACGTAGGCTACCGGTACTGTTCATGTAGGCCTACGTCGTTTGTATTTTGACCTGGGGCGAGGATATTGTAACAATATTGTTATTACCCGCTGAAGACTTTCGAAAGGGGCCTATTTTCTGATGATAGTTCTAGCATTCATTCAACAGCTTGCTGCACACTCTACTCTCGTCTCTGACGCCATCGTGCAGCTTTAAATTATTGATTTTCAATTTTATTGCAATTTCAGAAATACTGAAGGAACGACTGCAGAAATGGCGAGAGGCAAAGAAGAACTCAGCATCTGGCCGTGTTGTTGCTGCTGCCAACCCGAAGAGGCCTACTCTGTCCCTGGCTCCAAATAGGGATCAGAGGATACGGAAAATTGACCCTGTGGTCGGGGCAGCAGTTGAAAAACCACCTTCAAAAGCCACCAAGTCCTTTAAAAAAGATGAACCAGATGTCAAAGGCAAGGCGTTGGTAAAAGCTACGCAAGAACCAAAAGAAAACCCTTGTCCACGTGTTGCATCGCAAAGAGGAAAAGATGACAACAGTCACAGCTATGCCAGGGTTTTAAAACCTCATGGCAATATTCCCAAAAGTTATGCAACAAAAAATGTGATGAAACGAAATAGTTTAGTGAATGTCAAGGGCACCAGGCGGCTTTCAAGGAATTTCACTGCTGCCAGTAAAGTCAATCAAAAAACAAAGGGGCCATCACAACCAGCTTGTGAAAGAGGGGGCAGGAGACAAGCTGAATTATTGAAGTAAGTATGGTTTTAATTAAAATTTTTTTGATGTGCACATGAAGTGCTTGTTTTAGTTTTGTACATTACGGTACATGTAGATTACCCTTTCTATCAGCTTTACCAGACACTGATAGTCACCATTTACATTCCATTATTGGATAATTCTGGATTAAAATGATGAAGTTTCCATGTTCAGATTATAAGTTGTATTAAACTGCTTGGTAACATGGCAAGAAATGGCCCCTGTCTTCATGTTCTTCTCACTATTACAGGGAACGACTTGAGGCATGGAAGGCAAAAAAAGAAGTCAAACCACTGAAGAATAGGCAAGTTCTCCCACAGGTTCCTTGAAGCTACATATCATGTTTCTAAGAGGACTTAAACCAATTACATACTCATGTTTACATCTTCATTTGCAGGCAAAATGCCAACATTGGGACCAAATCTACCACTAGTGTTGGCAAGTCTCGACCCAACTCCTATATTGCCTCTTCAAAGAAATTGTCTACAATCATCCAGTCTTATGTGTCGTCTGATAAAAAAGATGGAGAGAATTTAAAGAAGACTCCAACGACAAAGACACCATGTAAGAGGAAAGGTGCAAAACGACCGTTGAATTTCTCCACAAGTGAAGCAAGTGCAAAGAAAGCAAGATTAAGTGTCTCTAAATCGGTGTCAAGATTGGCCAGCACACCAGCTGGATCAAGGAACCCTCCCATCTCAGTCAGAACTCCAAGAACGCCGGGAAATTCACTGGATGAAGAACGGCGTCAGTTGCGGTCAGTTACTTTCTGTCTTTGATATTATGAATAATCTACATTTACAAAGTATGATTTAGTCTTAATTTTGATACTCTACCCTGATTTTTATATTGAAATTCATATTGTACCTTTGTTTCCATCTCGCTTTTCTGATGGCAGCGAGAAACTACAGTCCTGGTTGAAGGCGCGAGGCAAGACCCCTGAGCGGCACCGACACACAGCATGTTTTCATAGATCACAAGACAAGCCGTGGAGAAGTCCAGTTCAGCTGGACAGTCCTGGTCTTGATGAGTGTCAGCTGGCTCGGCAGGTGAGCAGACTCTAGGCCCTCCGTTCTTTGACATTTATAATAAAATAAAATCTATAGCTACGTGTACGTGTAATCAATGTCTTTTTGTTCATACTTGTATCCAGTGTGTAACTTGTGTAACTGATGACCACTTCCAAGGCCAATTTATAATGGACCAGTCTTCTTTTTCAGAAAACTGTGCTTGACCATGAAGATATTGCACGGGAAGTAAAGAGACATGTTGGTACTTGTATGGAGAAATATGAGGAGGTGAGTACCATCAAAAATTCATAAGAGCGCTCGCTTATGAATTTTTGGTACCATGCACAACAAAATGTAGCAAATGCCTCAGCAGGTCATTCAGTGCTAAACATTGGCCTCATTCTGTCTGTGAGTGCTATTGATACATCATGTAACCTATGAATTTTCAGGGTACACCAGCTGAGGACGTACTTGCAGAACTTGACAGACTGGTCGAAAAAGTCCACAACAGCCAGACCGTCTCCTCCTATTGGTTGTGTAAAGCTCGACTTACTGAAGTTCTTGGGAATGATGGAAGAACGGTGGAAGTTTATGACGATGCTTTGAAGTCAGAAGCAGAGGTAATGTTTTACTGATCACAAGTCCAACTCGGCTTTTTGTACAGCTGGTTAAACAATTATGCCTCTTCTTTTGATGAGAATTCTTAGCGTCGTAGATGATTTGTGTGTTCTTCTTGCAGCCCAAGATGGATATTCTAAAAGCATTAAACGACTTCACGTCCCGACAACTTCAACATCACGAAGAAGCCAGGAACGAGGATGAAAAGCAAAGGCCACAGACAGAGAGGAAGCGAACACGTCGGTCTGTTAGGATCCTGGAAGCCCCTCTCACGATGCCAAGGAAAATGTCAAGAGTTCAACACCAAGTGGATAAAGAAAACATCATTAATTCATCCACAGTGAAGTACTCTGTGTCATCCTGTACGCCTCTCATGAAAAAGTGAGTTAGTTTTGTTGTCTACCAACCATCCCTACATGTTTAGACTTAAGTCCTGTTTTCTTTGTCAGAATTTCACCCTTCTTATTTGCCTCCTTGCAGTTTGAGCCTGAATGATGATGACAACAGTCCGACGTGTTATGTCCTCACACCAGTCCGCCGTTCAACACGAAAGAGCTTCACAAATTTACCCAAGATGCTTCAGGACCATGACGAGGTGATCGATAACATGGATGATCTTTCAGAGAACAAGAGAAGGAAGACGCTGTACAGTGAAAACTTCAGTCTTCATGGGCGGTTAGACTTGGATGAAGAGGAGAGCGATTCTGGGGAGAATTGACGACGGTTTATAATTGCCGTGTTGTTCAATGAAATAAACTAAATGATGAATTGCAGACATTGTCCTCTTCATGAAATTATGCTTCTCTTTCATATTCTTGCTTCAATTGTCCCATCATTTTGTGTCGTGTCCATGTTTAGTTTTTAACCTTTATTTGCTACTTTGCCTTCGGCAATTTCCTTATATTATACAGAGTGTTTTACAGTGCATTGTTTTTCTTAGTCAGTTAGTCCAAGAGTTAGAGGTTGGTAGAAATCTTTGAAATGCATGGCAAACTTCATGAATTTTTGTTACGGTACTGCCTCACCAAGTTAGTAATCCATAATATTACTGAGTATGATGTAGTTCTTTTTCAGAACTACCGGTACATGCTGTGGTAGTTCATTTTACTGTCGTATTTATTACTCTTTGTTTAATGTGTCACGTTGGTAATGAGAAAGTTGAACGCTTAGAAGTTTTAGCTGCACGGACAGGGCCATAGCTAGCTTTTTTGTCTGGGAGGGGGCATGTGATGGGGAGGCAAAATTGCACTTTTTTTTGTCAAAATCTGCATGAAAGATGCATTTTTCTGTGACGCTAGCTACACCTGTGATGACAATGGAATGATTTTGTACCACACTTTAATCCAAGTATACATGTTTCTCCGATGTGGCTTATTCTCCTACAACAATGTAGTAAGTTACTGATGTAGGGAATTTTTACTTGATGAACAGTATGGCCTATGCTGTGGCTGTAGATTGTATGGTATCAGGCCAACCTCCATACAGATGAACTGTTGAATAATCATATTCTGGAATATAAATTGACTTGATTAACTCTTTCCTTTATTGCTGTATCCCTATAAGTTACGCTGACACTTCATGAGGAACCTGATAGCCTAGTGGTTATCACATCCACTTAGCAAGCGGCAGGTCCCGCGTTCGAATCCAGCCCGGGCCTAATGGGATTTCATTCCCGGCTCTTCAGTCCGTCGCATGGAACAGTAAGCCGTGGTGCCTTGTACCTTGTGTCTTTGCAAGGGCAAGTAAAAGACCCCATCAAAGTGAGGAACATGAGTAGCTTGTGATGGCCTCCTCCGTACTTACCAGGGCCAATAATGCTATAGTGTCGGCCCTGATGGAAAAATGAAATAGAGCTTGTGCAGATGACGTCATCACGGAAAAATCCGCCATCTTGACGGTCAAATTGATGTCAAACGACGTCGGTGAACCATGTGGTGCAGTTTGTCATCAACGCAAGTGGAGTGTGCGTCTTCAACCATGATGCGATCTACAAGTGGCGCACTTTGTCGTCAACGTCAGCATGGTGGACCACCGGTCAAAAGTTGCGTCATAATGAGCCGCGGCACAAGCTCTATACAAATACACTCCATACATATGTAGTCCTGTGGGAGGAGGGACATGCTTACCACCCACCAGTGGACACGGGTATGCCACTTATGTCAGGCACCTCGTGACATCACATGTGCCCTGCTAGTGGACACAGCTGATATCCCATTCCACCCACCACAGCATGATTGTATCCCACCAGTAGACATGTGTATGCCACATGTTGGGCAACTTGTGACATCGCATGCACCCTGCCAGTGGACACACCAATGTCCAACTCCACGTGCCACACTGCAACATCAGCGGTGCCGGCTAGTAGGCACACGTCAGGCTTTGCCATGTGCCCCGCCAGTTGGAATGAGCCAGTGTGGAAAACTCTGGTGCTGACCATGCTGATAGAATCCATCTTGCGTATCAAGATTTCTAAGTCATGCTCCCTAATCAATGTCCCCGCATCAGGATGACCAGATATTCCTTCATATCATGCCATGAATGGCTGAATGAACGTATGTCAGGCTCTGCTCATTACCTCATGTGCCACGCCAGGATCTGCCAGTGTGGAGTGCTCTGGTACCGAAGAATCCATCTTGTGTTGCCAGGGATTCTCCGCCTTCCTCCCCAATGTTACCAGGTTACCCTATCAGGATAACACAATCTTGCTTCATACTAGTAGTACATGTATATCAAGCCATGAATAGTGAGCTTTCACAAGCGCCCGGTTAGGCCATACGACTACGTTTATCTATTGTTCGGGTGCACTCGCACAATAGATAAACGTCGTCGTAGGGCCTAACCGGGCGCTTGCGAAAGCTCACTATTGGCTGAATGAACAAACAACAGTTTATTTCTGGAAGAAAGAATCCTTTATTGATCACTGAATCTACATGCACACAACACTTCAATGCCAATAATTCATTTACATGATGTGTACTGTAACAAAATTTACAAAACAACACAAAGTTTACTCACTGTTAGCCAAATTTTTTGGCAATGCACGATTACCGGTAAAAGCAATTTTACAAGGTATTTTAAGATTGGCCACCTAACAAATGATTTCTATCTGGTCTAATCTTTCCCTTAAATTCTATGAAATAAGCTGGGTCATGGATTCCGGCAGTGAATGACATGCAATTGCCAAAAGCCACGATATGAACCTATTCATCAACAAAAGCAAAATACAAGAAAGAGCTATATAACATGTACATGTATTTTGATTTGATTTGATTTTGTACACATGACATTTTTCAAATCGTTAGGATAATTCCAAACATGACACTTTGTACATTTAATTGACAAGTCTGATTACGGTGCAGGTCACTGTCCAAGAGTATTGCCCAACAGATCTGACAGTCTGGATGTGTCCTAAGGGTGCAAATTTGGGATATGTGGTCTACATGTATTGCAGTACTTTCTCTCGGTCTACAATGGACTATATGTGACCCTCCACCACAAAACCAGTCGGAAGTCGCGCCGTGAGGTTGGCAAGTTGGGACTGAACTATCTGTCAATTTCAGAATTGTCTGTCTATTGTGAAGTCCGAGTGATTCCATTTCTTTCCTTGTCTCCTGGTGTCATCTCAGTACATTTAGGCTCATTTTCCATGCAACTTCTGACTGGTTTTGTGGTGGAGGGTCATATATCAAGACTACCGAAGTCCAGAGTGATAGAACAACTGTCATAGGTTTGAGACACGATCCTTGTCTACATGTCTGCTGTTTGTATGGAGTCATCTTATAAACTGCATATGACATGAAGCAATGTACATCGCTTCTTGTCATCAGCAGTTCTTGTGGGATTCGAACCCACGACTTCTCATATCTGGCACCTTCGCCAGTATGGAACTGTCACACCAGTCAAGTCCTCATTGGTTTGAATCAAATGTGTACAAAATAAGAGATCCTGTTATTGTGTGATTACATGTCCTGGAATGTTGCTGGAAATCAATTCACCTGTTTTGTCGGGGGTCCCTTGGCTGTAATGAAGAGTCAGTATCCTGTCCTGTCCGACGGCTGTAGGCTGGTCCTGGGCTCTGATCAGTTGTAACATTTAGTCATGGTCCTTTTTTCTCGAACATCAGGTGGCTATGTCGATCAATGGCCAGGGTGGAAAATGTGAGAAGTTTTGTTGTCTACCTTGGTCATTCCGTAGATTTCAACAAGTAAGTTTACGACTTCAAAAGCTTGCAAGATGTCCGAGGTCCATTACTCGTTACTGCTGTCATCTTGTGTCTGAACTGGGAACTGTTACTGCTTTTTCTTACTTTGTGGCCGTGTCATCTGTATTTACATAGTGAAGGATTTGGTCATGTCAGTTGTGTTTTATTCTTGTCTCAATGTGTCGATCGTCATTATCTTCAGTCCAACACCAAGTCACTAGAAAATCAAGCAAGATTTATGATGAATTGCATGCAATTCGTAAACAAAATAGAAACTTCACACTAAGGTCCCTTCTATCAAGAATATATTACCCATTCTTGCTTCTATGTAGGTTTAAAAGGGCTACACTGTGATGGGAATTGGGACACCACCGTTCCAATGAATTCCTTCCAGCCACCCTAATATATCATGCAAACTGTCAGCGTCATCAACTGGAAAAGGACTGGTGAATTCAAGATGGCAGCCACAGATAGTAGCCATAACTTCAAGATGGCAGCCACGAATTCAAAATGGCAGCCATGAATTGAAGATGGTAGCCATGATTTCAAGATGGCAGCCACGAATAAAAGGTGGTACCACGAATTTCTATAGACTTCCTTTCGGCACTTACCTTTTTTGACTGTGAAGTGAAAAGGTCATTGACCAAAGCAAGGATAATTTCACCACACAGAGATCCTCTCCTGCTAACATGTCTCATCTTTTATTACAAATGGAGAAAGGTACTTGTAAATGTCCAAACATCTAATTTTCACTCCAGGCAGTCCCTGTCAAATTTAGGCTTCATCCTCATGAAAGACAACTAACACTGTACCCCCGAGTTCCCAATATCTGCATGTCAGTTGCTGATATCTGTTTTACTCACCTTCAACTCTCCCAATGTTCTGAATTCCTCGTTCGCTTCCGATCAGGACTCCTACTGTGTCGTCGATCTTGCTCATGCCGTGGGGCATCAGCCACCAAAACTTTCAACAACTGTCCATTGATTTCGCACATGTTGAGTGTATCAATGGCCTTGTTGGCGGATTCTTTGCATCCATATCGAGCATATCCGAAGTTTTTGCCTAAAAAAAGTTCAGAAATTGTGTTGCATTCATACAGAATTGACTGGGATGGCAAATTCATAGCATGCATGGCACAAAGTTTTGCCTTTTTACTCCTTCAGTTATTTCAGGACAAAAATAACATACCCGTACCGGTAACTAATACTGCTCCCTAATGGCAAAAGGCAATATTTCCATTCCACCTGTCATCAGTGGAACTTGGAAGCATGGCTAATTGAAGTAATATTGATTCTCTATGCTACGACGTACTCAGAAGCTCAGGAGAGAGCTCTTACTTCAAGTACTCGCACTCCCACTGACCAGAAGTAGATGTAACACCATTTCCAATTTGGGGGCAGTACACATAACATACCTGGCTGAAGGAAAACCTCAATTAGATTTCCAAAACGACAGAAAGCATCATTTAAGACTCCCTCATTGATTGGAAAAGGCTTGCAGACAATAAAGAGCCTTTCTTTACATTCAGAATCATGGGCCAGTCGGGGCTGTACACGCGGCAATGAAATGTTACAGTACGGCACACTTTCTGTACCGTCCGGTTTCAAGTCTGAAGACGAAGGGGCATCCATTATGTTGGCAATCTGAAGAGAGAACAAAACATTTTTAAAAGCTTGAATAGACGATCATTCAAATCCGATACAAACCATAGGGTTTGCTCTAGCTTCCTTGAGCAACCATACAAAAAGAACACTGCCTTGTACCTTGTGCCTTTGTGACAGCAAGTAAAAGGCCTATCCATGTGAGGAACACGAGAAGCTTGAGATGGCCTCTTCCGTACTTACCAGGGCCAAAAATGCTGTGGCTTCCATGATGGAAAAATCAAATACAATACAAAATCAGAGACACTTACTTGTTTCATTGCTCCAATCAGATGGCCGGCATTGGGATGACCCTTCAGGTTATCAATGATGGATGAGACATCCAAACTATTCGGACCTGACATGCCACCTACAGGCTCATCACGTCTAAACAAAATGAGAAAGGTAAATGAATCATCTGCATTACATCCCACTGCCCACATGACCTCCACAAGAAAACAAACTGATGAACTACGAAATGCCAGCCTCACCTTCTCCCCCCTCTTGCATAACGCACGCCAATTGGATTACCAGGAGGGTACTCCAGCCCACTCATCTTCTCAACACAACGGGCAGCAGCCTCCGGGGTGGCATACCGAACCACAACTAGTCCTTGAAAAGCAAATAACAGAGGCTAAAGTCAAATGAATACAGACATAGATTATTTTCAACTCATTTGAAAAATTCAAATGATGGGTTGATTGAGCTGCTCCATGTATGCCTTGAGTTCCCCACTGAGGTTCCTGGCGAGGATGGGGTAGGCCCTATTGTGAAGCACTTTCAGACTGTACTACAGTGGAAAATGAATTCTACATGTTCTAAAAGCTTCATATCATTATTTAGATAACCAGACCAGGACACAAAATCTCTCACACGTTGAATATACCTGTTGTCTTGTTGTAGTTGAAGAATTCCAGTCCAGGAATGAGATCAAATAACTTATGTAGCTGTGGTCGCACGACATGGGAACTCGTGACCATGGCTTCCACCTCCACTGGGCTTCCCATATCACCCATGGCCATGCCCATACCACCCTCATCCCTCATTCCTAGGCCCATGCTCATTCCACTGTTCATGCTCAATCCCATGCTTGCCTGCATCTGCATTTGTTCCATCACTGTAAAATAAGATTATGTGACATCATGTTCAGCACCAATTTAAAGCCACACTCTGTTGAGTTCAAAAAGTCCTTGCATCCGCCGATGTTAGTGTAGTGTAAAATGTACTGTGCTCTATCTAAATACATTGGGGCTCTGCCTGCTTGAGTTTATGGCAAGGAAGCTTAGAAGATCCAGTTTTGTTGCGGATAACCAGTACTTACGCCCTCTATTTTGCATTAACTTTGGCGGTATTGGGTCATAATATCCTCTCCTGCTGTCATCGAAGTAGTCATCCGCTCGCCCTCCTCTAGGGCCACGGTAACGGTCCTCATACTCATCATATTGTTCACGCCCCCTCTTCATTGGGGGGCCACCTTCTCGGTCTCTGTTGGGAGGATCGGCAAATTTGGCCTTGAACTCTACGAATCAAATGAGAGAGAGAATGTTTGTAAACAAGTGATGCGATTTATCAGTGTGACAGACAAAAGTTCTGGTTGTAGATAACATAAGTTGAGATGTATGTTTTCCTGAGAAAGAGAATACCACTAACAGAGAGGCCCCCTTGAGAACAATTTAAAGGCTTACTTGATTCACTCTTTTCAATCGCCAATGCAGCATGGTATGCCCGACGGAACTTTACATATCCGAAACCCTTAGGGTCTCCACTCTTACGATCCCTCACAATATTCACATATTCGATGTCTCCAAATTCCTGGAGGAAAAAAAATTATCGATCAAAATATTGAAAATAAGGAAATGTGCTTGTGTTGGGGAAGCAATGGTCAGCTCATGTCAGAGTTGAAGGCTCTTCCAACAATTCTCTACCAACCCCAGCAAAATCCAAACAAATGTAGCTGTTGGCAGCTCTGGTGAAGGGAGGAAATTTGGCCTCAATGTCAATCAGTTGCACCAGTACCTCAAAACTCTTCCGCAGATCTCTATTTCCAAAGTCCTTTGGAATCACAACAAAGATCCGCAACATCTTTTCATCCTCCAACGGATCACGGTAACTCCCCTCATCTTTACTGTTGGCCAAAACCACCTGAAAATATTGTAGAGAAAGTTAGGAAATTGGATACTTGAGAAAACATCCAGAGGTTACGACTACGAGCAGGTGGATTCTATCAAAATTTGTCTCTAAAGAAAACCATGAGATATACACCTACTTTTCTCTAGCCAAAAAGAGTTGTATGATTGAGCACCGGGGCCTGATTTATTTCCAATTACTCCATTGGTACCAACCTTGATCTTTTTGTTGCTCCCATCCAGGCACAGGCCATTCATCTTCTCCATAGCAAGAGCAGCATCAGAAGTGCGCTCAAACTTCACATAAGAGAAACCTGAAGACATTAACAGACAAAAGCAGTCAATGACAACTTGAATCTTTCATCACGTTCATGCATTCCTGAACTGAATAGAATATTCCAACTCATCATAATTAGCTATCATGTAGGCCTACATGTAGGCCCTACTGGAACTGTAGGCCTAATTAGGCCAACACTTATACCGCCAGCATGCAGGGCATATTTGGGGCACGCCTAGGCTAGTTACGCCACCGGCACCAGCAAACGAATGCGGGAGGACGGGGTAGCATTTTAGCTAACGCCTAGGGTAGGCCTAGCCCTAGCCGCCTAGGCCTACGCTACAGCCAGCCGGGTGGTACTGAACTGGTATGGTAGGGTTTGCTAAATCTCTAAAATTGACCGTAATTTTTTCATGTTTTTAAATTAGGCCTAAACTAAACGGTCTGTCATCTGGTCATTACCATTACATGTGACGTGTGTACATCATGTACATTATGTATGCTAATGCAGAAGACCTAGGCATGCTGTATGTACATGGCTAGGCCTAGGCCTAATAATGCACTACCATGCTACCACTGCATGCATCAGTGCATGTGCAGTGGCAATGCAGTGTAACCACGGTAGGCAAAGTGTACAAAACAAAAAGAGTCGGAACTGGACAAATTTTCGGTACCTTTAGGTTCAAGCGTCCGTCGATCTTTGACCATATGGAGATCCTGGATGGTTCCATATTTTTCAAAGGCCTCCCGGATGGTCGCAGACTCGATCCCCCTGTCGTGGATGATGAACAACCGACTAAATGGTGGCACTTCTTCACTGCCCGATTCTCGTCGGTTCGCCATGATGGATTAGTTTGTGAATTCACCGCTAGGTGGTTGGTCGGACGATGGACGTCGAACCAGTCTATCAGCTGGTGCGGCCGTGTAGCATGTGCAGGGCAGAGACGGGAACCAGTGTCCTGCGTCGTGTGCCACTTTTCACTTTCCTGAAGTTTATTATCAAATAAAGACATGCAGGGAATACCATGAGTACGCCAGGCGTTTGTAATCCGTTCTTCATTGATTCATGTTCACTGTAATGAGGCATAGTTTTGTTTTCCGTTCCTAAAGACAGTTGTATAGCAAAAAATACTACACCGGAGTGAAGCCCAAAAATCTACATGCAGTGTGCTGTACATAATGTGTGCATTGCTTTTCACTCAGGCTACAGGGTGAACCAAAATGAAAAACTACATCTTGTATTGTATGCTCACATGCAGTATTGTCTGTTGATGGAGTCTGGTCTGGATGGAGGCGCATTCTCAATTTATTGACATTGGCACATTGCCGTTCTGTTTTGCCTCAATTTTTGATAGCTAGGGCTAGGCCAATTTTTTAATTAATTCGTTGGCCTACCCTACCGCTACCGACCGGTATTCGTTCATTTATGCATTCTGTCTAATTCTAGTGGAGCACTATGAAAAGCTAGAAACTCGTACAAGCCAAGCTGAGGATGACCGTTTCCAGGTCCCTGGTACAATGGCAGACTCAGTTGTAAACATGAAGGTCAACACAGGCAGTAAAATCAGGAATCTCGTAGACTATGCCAAGAGAAGAATAAAGGTAGCCAACTCTCTGTTCCGGCCAGTTCATAGTGGCACTATTAGTGCAGACAACTGGGATGTACTGTAGATCCATGAAAAACTGACAGAATTCTGTGACTGTGCTCTTCTTCAGTTCTATTCCTTGAGCCACCGAAATATTCACCCAAGATTTTCCATCTACCCTAGCTGCATAGATTGACACAGTATCAGATCTGGGTGGTGTTTAACCGTTATTTCTAAGAATTATACCAGCAGCTTCTTTAATGACCTTTTCAGGAACAAGGTGTCAAACAGATTGTCTGGACTGCAACAGGAAAAGCGGCATCTAAAGCCATCTCTTGTGCTGAAATATTCAAAAGGCTGGTTGAACCCAACTTCAGGCTGCACCAGATAACTAAATTAAGTTTCAGAAGGTATGTGTTTGGCCTAGTGTCCGTTGCTAAGATGGAATGGTGTTTCTCAGCCTCTGCCAGTTCTGCACTACAATGTGATTGAGTCCGTCACAATTCTCCTCTTTGCAGATTTGAGGAGATATGGCAACCAAAGATGGAGGGATTAGATGTGTAAGTAGGGCCATTTCCTCCTGGATTCTTCATCAAACTTCTATTTTAAGATGGACACAGGTTTACGCTTCCTCATCCTTGCAGGTTAAAAGTCAATGTTGATATACCAGTCATCAAGATTTTGCTATCTAAAGAGCCATTGGACCCCAATGAACCTGGGTAAGTACATGATCATAATTTTAAAGACATCAGGGTTTCTTAACCCAATAGAGCCGCCTATTTTTTTGCACTTTCCATCTGTACCTTTCACCGCCCTGAAATGCCACTACATTAAGCTGAATAGAGAACAGTGTAATGAGTCAAGGGGGTCTCGGTGTCTGGAGACGTGGCGGTGCCGGCAGTAATTGGCGATTTTGATTTCTACATTAGAGGTGATGAGGATTTTTGTCAAAAAGTGGGCATGGTCTTCTAGGCAGCTCACGGCAGGGCGGTTTAGAGTGGCATGGGCTCTATTGGGTTAATGTTTTCTCTAAGGAGACACTGGGGATATGGCCTTATCTTCACAAGTATGCCCTGAAAATGAGTGTTGTAAAACAACTTCCTGTTGCATCTACTTCTTGGCACATGATGCCCTGTAGTTAAGGCTGTTTTGTTGTTTTGTTTTGAAGGTACCAGCCCCCTGGCCCGTATGATGTATACTGGAGAGGCAAGATAGAAGAGGACAAACGCAATGAAAAAAGGAAACAAAAGCCAAAACAGGGGGACAAGTCTAGTTTAGGAAAGCCTGAAGTGAATTTTCAGAAAAAGCAGAAATCACATCAAGATTCTAACACATCTGGTGGCGGTAAGAAGGAAAGAAAACAGAGAAAGAATGAAAAGAGGCGTGCCAGTGGAGAGGGACAGACGGACAATAGGGACAGACGTGATAATGGTGGGAGTGAGAAAAACAGGAACAAAGCGGCAAAACGAACTGTTGGTGCTCCACAGGGAAGTGAACAGTCCCCCATCTCTGAGGATCTTAACGTACAAGGTGGTGATCAAGCAGAGGAAGCAATGGAGAGCTAGCACCTTCTTCAAACCATTTTCAGTTCCTGTCAACCGTTCCATGCATTTCGTGTAAATACGTTAGTTGTGCCTGCTGATGTGTAGTTTCTATGAAACTTAGTGCATTCTTTCATCAGAACCATGTTTATTTGATGGTTCTTAAAATTGATGTACAGTTGTATTGTAAAGTTCAAATTTGGATAGAAAAAAGAATTTATCAAGTAAAGTGTCTTCAGTTGTTTGATCATTTGGGGAGTGCGTGACCATGCATGTTCAGGTATGAGTGTGGTGTGATGAAACCCTAAAGGCCTGAAGCCACTGTCGCGTTTTGCCGCCGCGGTTTCATCACTGCCCAACAAGTCCTTTATTTTCTCAGTCCGCTGCCTTTTAACAAAGCATTTTCTGCCGGTGTGTTTTCCCGCTGCGTGAAAACGCGTCAGAGGGTTCGGGCCTTAACACTTGTCATTGGAGTGAGCAATAGGTAGTGGAATGTCCCAAGTTGACCAGGATGTTGCATGAACTTTTCAACCTGTACGCCTACAATATTGATTGCATTTCATTGGTTGCTTGCTGTTTTCGTTAATTGATTTCATGTTGCTATCTGTCTATTGAGGACAGTCCCCGGTATTGATGTCCATCTTTACCTCTGTACCGAGGACATGTCTCAACCAAGGAGGGCACCAGGGCCTCCCAAAGGTACTCTTGGTATCGATGTTGTATACAATCGTTCATCAGAAGAATCGATGGGTGTATGTATGTTCATGTACACCATTACCTCCCTTGACCATTCCATATACAAAGAGAAGTGTAACACCTTGATATCTCATGTCTTCTGTATTTTTATTAGCTTAATATGTCATCGCAAACACATACAGCACATGGAATTTAAACTCTGGAATGTCCCAAGTGGAACACACCTGGTGTATCTCGCTGACGTTTTATGTTTACGTCATCTGGATATCCAAATTTGGAATGAAGAGAAAGACTGACAGACAAAACCAATTGCTTCGAAGCACAAAATGAGGTAGGCAAATTGTCTTGGGACATTGTCAACATGAAATATTCATCTACAGAATATCATAGGCAGTTTATTAATGGAATGGTGTGCTAAAAATACTTTGAATTTTTTATTTTGCTACAAAATATCACCGGGGATATCCTAGTTAAATGCATCAACTCAACCACTCAGGAGTGTGATTAGGAGTCTGATTGAAAAACTGACTGAATGAAAAACTCTTGGAGATGACAAATCATTTGGCAAGGCAATAAAAACAAAGTACGGTAACATAACGTACAACTAATGTACAAACAAGCAAAGACTCGGGTTTTAAAAAAATAAAGTCGTACATCAGCTATGTACAAGTGAAATGCATGTAGACATGTTTGCACAACCATAGGCCCCAAGGTGCATGTGCAACAGCTGTTAACCACAGGGTTGAGACATATGGTGTAGAGGAACTTAGAAAGACCATATTTTAAAGAACACATCATCAGCAGTACAAGTAAACCAATGAACTAAGAAGTAGAAAAAAAGACCCTGTCACAACTTGTTAGTGGAAGTAATACTAGGCCTAAACTAACTCACCTGATGGGACAAAAGATTCAGCAATGTAAAATGCAAAGACTTTAGGCAGGTTTACTCTTCAGTCAGCACCCTCTTCCAACCACAACCCCAAGTTGATTTATGACCAGCAGTGTTTCCGCCAGAGGGTACTCAGGGTATGCACTGAGTACCCTCAAAGGAACAGAAAAGGGCCATTTTCTTTACTTTCATGGGGTTTTTGTTGCTTTTGAAGAAATGCATACCCTCAAAAATATTTCTGGCAGAAACCCTGATCAGAGAGTGTAAACCAACTCGGCATCTGTGATGCCATCCAACTGAAGTGTCGACTGGCCTTTAAAACCAAGATGTGACAATTATGTATTAATCAGACAGCTGGGACCTTATTCACAAAGGCCGCCGCATAACTTTAAGCAAGGGCATACAAATCCTTCGTCAGGCTGATAGTGTACAATAGGTTGTCTGCAAATGGACAATAGTTCAGGCACTCCAGTAAGTTACGACAGCTTCATGAATAAGGTCCCAGGAACCTAACCATACAGCAGCAATTATAAATGTGGGTACATGTGTGCAGTCTGCGACTAAATATTCAAGCACGATCTCTGGAATGATTTGTCTTCACTTCACAAATGGCCTTCTTGAGTAAACAGACAGAACAGCAGTATAAATCAGATATGAGTACCGGTATGATATATTCATGTACAAAGAAAGATATAAAATTGTCATGGAAATCAGCAATATCGAGGATATGAGTATGATATGTGAGATATGAGTATATAATGGAAGAGACAGTACAGATCTGAGTTCATAACATCAATAGGCAGTGATGCACACCCAAAATAAAAAGGTGAGAATCTCACAATGAGGCACAAAAGCCGTAATTCTTCTGCAGTGAAAATAAAAATAGCTATTGTCACATTTTTTACACAGGAATTACGTAATACATCTACACTGAGACAACATTTCCTTACTAGATAGAAAATCACACAATACACCTTTAATTTTACATGTAGGTACCAGGTATGCCCACAAAATGCTAACCATGGCTTAACCAGTTCTTGTCAATTTTTCTAAAAGCTAACTTGCGTCATTGTTACTTTGTAGGCGTGAACAACCTATGTTTCCATCATTGAGCGTCACAAATGGCAACCAAAGTACTGGTGGGTTCATAATAGAATAAAACACACACATCTCATGGCACACATAGGCTAAACCAAGAAACACATGCTCAAAGCAGACTGAGACAGGGTGGCCCAAATTATCTTATCATAATTTATTTAGATCATTATCATAATTTTTTATGTGCAAAATTAGTACAAAATAATATAATTTCCATAATGGATATATAAGTCAATATATAGTTAATCTGCTGGTAATAACGTTTACATTAAGTCTATTGGCAATATAGCCAAATCTTTTATATTCATGTGATCCAATTGGTTCATTAATCATGTGATCTAATCGGTAAGCTTTAGTTTCACTTCAGATTCAGATTCAATTGAAAAACAGGCCACTCTGCTAATGACAAGCGTGGTTTTGACAGATCAGCAGTAAACAGTCATAAAAATCTCATGAACCTGGCCACAACA
The DNA here is from genome assembly GCA_002633025.1 of Notospermus geniculatus. Classification (NCBI taxonomy): domain Eukaryota; kingdom Metazoa; phylum Nemertea; class Pilidiophora; order Heteronemertea; family Lineidae; genus Notospermus; species Notospermus geniculatus. The sequence continues at coordinate 171,103 of NMRB01000127.1, read as the reverse complement.
GAACAAGGTCTGCACCATCTTTTTTTATGATCGGTCCTCCGTTTACCGCCGTCGTCTGAATCCTTATTGTACGTGACTTGTCTCCCAGCATACAGTTCAGGCGCTTGTTGACGATCACGCGAAGATCCTTCTTCTGAATTCTAAAACAGAAAGAGGGCTGTTAGACTGGTACAGCGGAAACATCGATGCTTACACCACTGAGGATCTGTGTTCAATCCCTGGTCAGACCAATTCTTCACAAAATAGAGAGGGTGACTCTCATTGACAACACAGGTTTTGTCTTTGCACTCCAGTTTCCCATGCTGTGGCCTACATTTATTTGCCCAATATTGTCTACAGAGCCAGTTATGCCATTGACGCTTGGTTCTCAGTTCAATATATTGAACAGGCCAGCAAAATGCAGCTGTACTTACCTTTGCCAAACCCGACAGAGTACGCCCACTAACTCTCCCACTCGATCCATGTTTTTCCCATCAAGGCACATGACAAGGTCATTGCCACCATGAAGGTGGACGATAACCAACTGGTCCTCACCAGGACTCACACTTACGCCTGTCATCTGAAAGAATGGAACGCAACTTGAATTTCTAATACAGTACGTCGGGAGTGTTTGGGCACTATGGTACTTCAAATATAGAATCAACAAGCTTGGCCTATGCCCCATATGAAATGGCAACACCCAAAAATCTTATCCTCAGTTCTGCTCTGTTTTGCTGATGCATAACCATGAACTCAGGAGTTAAGCAGCTTAAATTCATCCCCCATGCCTGTCCATCAAAAGCTACATTCCTTGCTCCGTCCACTAGTGTGTGGAGGAACTTGATTTGGTACAAGGGTTGGCCTGGGATCTTCTGCATGACAGGTGCTCAGCTATCAGGCCGAGCGAGCAGTTCCTCCACGAGACCTCAGCCACAAGGTCTAGTGGGTATTGCTTCTAGAACAGACAGTGTCCTATCGGTTACGGCCCATTTCGCCTACTCCTATTTCGCATCATTCAACGTACGCTTGTCAAAGGAATTCCACTCTTCAGCTTCTTAAACTTTTTATTGGGGTCCAACTTGTAGATGAATTGGTCTGTGAATACGATAGCTCTGTCTGTACATTTGTTGAATCTGTTCATCTTTTTGGCCATACTTGAGAACAAAACCTTGGAGAATTTGTCAGCGCCCTTCAGTCGTCCAATGGACTCGACGTATGAGGCAGTGTTGCTGTTGTCATGAACCTAGAAGAAAAATGTTTATGAATACAAGTCCGACTGGGACCAGGCATCACAGCAATCTCCTGAGGACCAATGGGAAAGAAATTCAGATGGTATGGCCGCACCACCAGGGTGAAAGAGACCCCCAGTCTGCCATACTGGGTATGGATGGAGGGGTTGCCTAGGTGACAAGCCTGCCGTACAGCGCATGGAAGTAGAGCTGTCAAGGTGACAAGTCCATCATACTGGGTATGAAAGCAGGGCTGCCTAGGGCGACAAAAAGAGGCCTCAGTGGGAAGCACAATCCTGCGACACACAGCCTCAGCTGGAGTCACGATATCCAACTTACTGATGCCAGGTAGTTCCCCTCCCATCGTCTGCCATACCCCCAGTGTTTTCTCTTGTGCAACAACGCATCTGCTGCCAAGATCTTCAGGCGGAGTTGCGATCGCTCTTCCCGCGGCACTTCTCGTAAGACCATGTGACCACGCCACCTGAAGAACGAAAGGAATTCTTCAATTCATAGCCTACACAATGCGTGATGCACAAACATGATTTCAGTGAGGTGATTGATGACTGATGATTGTCCAGCTTACACCATTATCACTTCAATGCCATTTGGCCCACTTGCACCAGTACATGTATATTCGTAGGCCTCCACATACCTGCCGTGTACGTTTTTCATCTGTTTCTGGAAGGATGACAGAACCTGGGGTGGTTGAGGCCACGTGATACTTTTACCGAAATCGGCCATGTATTCAACGCCACTGAAATAGAAAGCACGACATAGTGACTAATACATGTAGTTTCGTTTTATAGAATTTGATCATATTCTGTTTAAAAATGTGCTAGACATTGCACGAACCAGGAGCATTTGTCCCTGGTCTTCACGGAGAAATGTGTGTTTATCGTCTGATTCTTTGATCTGGATGAGAAAATCTCAACCAGGAAGCAAGAGGTGCCACGTTTGATTCGCCAAAGTGTTTGAATTATGCTAAGCATTCTTGGGCAAGCCTCTTCACTCTGAGAGGATAATTTAAACTTACTGGAATGTGCTGATGAGACTCTTGACATACTGTCTCATCTTGTACCTTCGGTATGCACCCATCACTTTGAGCAAGGCCACCATTTTCTTTACCCGCACACGAGCAATGAGGCCTCGGGCCATCTGGAAGTGAAATTAGGAACTTAACAAAACCCAAATCCAGTCAGTCAGCTTACTACTTTCTCTGAATGCAAGAGTGAAGAGTGGCAGGGAACACTGGTTTTGTACCAAACCCAAGATACAGAATAGCACAAAATTGACACACAAAATGATAATAAGCAAGAAGTCAATCTCCAGAATTCACGAATTTTCGACCCCAACCGGGGTCTTTTTCAAGTGGAACTTTACAATCTGAAACTCTAGAATAGACTCAAACAATGCAATATACCTTCTGTAAAAAGACTGCAATGCCTGGAATCATTTTCGTTCTCTCCTCCTCCAACATGAAAATCGTCCTCGGAGACCGAATGAACACTTTACTGCGGCCATACTGGACATCATTCGTGAAGCCTCGTTCGTCCATAATCGTTTGCACACCATCTTTGTCACAGCCACGGTAGTTTGGCCATGTGTACTGGGAAATGCATTTGTATCTGAAGTAGGACACTGAGGGTTAATTCTCCAAGCAATAAACTCAAGTAGGCCCAACGGCAACAACTCCCCAAATAATCTGCTTATAGTAGTGGTAACCTCAAAGGAATGGTTCACGAGATGAACACCCATCACCCTCAGTTACAGTAACTCCATCAGCACAATAAGCGCCAGATTTGAGATTCATATCAGCTTTTACTCCACATACCTCTGTAAGAAACGCTTGTACGACACACGATACGCAAAGCCAGCTCTTCTGACTCGTACGTTTTCCAGTAGCCCCAGGTACATCACCTGATGCTGGACCCTCTCTCTGTTGAACAATAATGGAGATTTCTCCTCATTTGGTTTGATGCAACGGACGTAGAAAGGTTCCTGAAAAAAACACCCCATACACGTTCAGTTCTTTGGCGGATTTTCTACTGAAGTGATAAACTTTAGTTCTTTGCAATATCAGATGGAATTTCAAAGTTAGGCTGACTTTACATTGGCTGACACGCGACAAGAACATGCAGGGGGAACAATGGCTTCACAAAGGATTCATCCCCATGAAACCTTTGTTCGCCTGTGTGTTCCTGCCGCATGTCATCCGATGTAAAGTCAGCCTTAGGGCCAGGGATTTGGCCTGATAGATACACTGTGTTCCACCAACATGCCTGAGAATCTGTACACAGTTCATAGGAGCCTACCTTCATAGCCAGGTTGTCCACAAGAGCAATGATTGAGTTCTTAAAGCTTGTACCTGCTGTCAGGGGGCGCTTTGTCACCTGTAAATGAAATGGGCTAGAGTACCGTAACTAGAGTGGAACCTCACTAGCAGACATCTCTGAGGAAGACACCTCGCCACTGAGGATACTGAAGTTCAGGCCTAGGTTGAAGGTTATGACAGAATGCTGAGCATCGGTTTTGTCATACTTAGTGAGTAGTCCTTATGGGATTCGAACCCGTGACCGCCTGCATATGGCATCCTCACCAGCACTCACCACTGAGTGAATTCTCCATCAAGTAGTATTTCTTATCAAATTGACAGTCTCTGTAATCAGGACACCTCCCAATCTGGCAAGCACTGGGGATTGAACACGGCACTTCCGTGGTGACAAGCACCAATGTTTGCACTGCGCCAGTCTGACAGCTGTACCAGTAGCCCTATTAGTTGTGTAACTCACAGGCAAATTTCTACTCATAGATCTGTGCACTGAGAAATTAATCATCGTACCTCAGTGACATCCTGAGCTCCATCCATCCACATCTTTGCGACCAGGCTGTCTGAGCTGGAGGGAAAGATTGAGACCAATGGTTAGAAACATGGTTTAGAAAGAGTTCGAGCATTTCATTCGTTTTATATGTACATGTACATGTAATGTTGTTGGGAACTTCTGGAAGAACATTGACAGAAATGATAGAAAACCACGTGACCACTCGATACATGCCAACTTGAATGACATTAGTCCCTGTTCAGTCTTTACTCAGCTGAGGGAGTCAAATGGATCTGTTTACAAGCCAGTCTCTGCTCTGTCTTTACTCAGCTGAGGGAGTGAAATGGATCTGTTTACAAGCCATACCTATTGAAGAGTAATCTCTTGAAATCTTGATAGAGTAAGTCCTTGTTTTTGTCTATGAACCCTTCAACACTGTACGTGACGTCACCGGCATAATGCAAGATACGGAAGTCCCGGCCGTGGACTAGGGTCTTGTCTAGAGGGACCAGCTGTAAGAGGGAGAAGAGAACAAGGCTATAAGTTTTCATCTTGGACACTACAGGAGATGCAGGATGCAGGTGACAGGAGTGTGACTCAATCCGTCGTCCACAAACACTGCCCCTTGGCCTGACACTGACATTGCATTCTACAGATTCAGATCACAGCATGTGACAAGTTATAGATGACTCTCGAATTCGCAGATCTGCGCATTTCCGCCGAAATTGCAAACACAACCTCAATCTGAAACCAGCTGACATGACGCAATCCATGATTCTGCAATGGTGGACTCCGACGCAACATCGTCGAAGTCACTGTCGTGGGGTTCTCTGCGTCACGTCATTCAGTTTCAGACCGAGGTTGTGTTTGCGATTTCAGCAGAAATGTGCAGATCTTTCTCGTTTGTATCAATTAGGGATTTGTCTATATGCTACATTTGGTAATTCCGCAGATGTGTTCCTCAAGCTGCTCAGTCAGCCGAGTTTTATAACTCACTCCTCTGCTTGTATAATGTTGATGTTTCCCCAACTTCTGATTCATTGCCTCCAAGAACATCTGCAACGATAAAGAATGCAGAGTTGAACACAGCAAAACTTTGACTAACTTGAATTCTAATTCGAAGATGACTTAGTCTTTAGTTAGCACTTGGTCCCTCGGGCATTCAACATGAACAAGAATGTCACCAAAGAGTAGCATTTAACATTACATGTATGAGGGAAAGCTGCTATGGCTCTTGTCATGAGCAGTTCTTGTGGGATTCGAACCCACCATCTCTGGAATCGGACAGACACTATTGCCAGACCAGCACAGACCTTTATCTTGAATTCACATCCCATTGATGCCTACCTCATCTGTGACCTTCCCCACATTAAGACAAGCCTCGTCAAGAATCGCTAAGATCCCCTTATGCGGTTGTTCCACTAACGCGCAGATGACCTTATTGTCGAAGTACTCAACCTGAAAATAGACACATTGGACCATATTCAAAAAGGGTGATCATCGCGCGATTAAGCCTTTAGACGCATGTAACTTCACTAAATGCACAGACTTCCACCATGCATTTGACGAAGTGACACCCTTTTTGAATACGGCCCATTATCTCAGAAACTAGTGTACAGCAGGAGGTAACCAGAATACCTGGAAAAACCATGCCGTGAAAGAGAGTTTCCTGCTCTAGCATATGATGATTGAACAGACTGGGATTGAACCCAGAATCTCAGCGGTGAGAGGGGTTTCTACTCCACCCTGGCAACCAGATATTCAAATACTCACGTGTTGCCAGGCAATCCCCTCTTTCTGGTATTCATCTTGTTCCTGTTTCAGCACCAACTCGATAAACAGCTGCTGCAGCTTCTCGTTACAATAGTTGATGCAGAACTGCTCGAAACTGAAGAGGAAAGCACAGTTTGATGAGGGCAAGACTTCGAGGGGAGGTCTGCAGACACTTCATGCTTTCCTCTGATGGCTCAGCCACTCTTGAATGAAACTGGACAGCTAACACAAGAAGCTTGGGCAGTGACTTGAGTGCTGTCAGTCACTTGACCATCTGGGGTTCACTCTGGGGAATGAACAGGTCCTGTGACCTGTGAACCATAGTCTGTATGCCACGTTTTAGCCTCAATACTTACCTATTATTATTGAATATCTCAAATCCATAAATGTCCAGCACCCCAATCACAGTGTTCTTTCCGTGGCGAATTTTGTCTCCTTTCACTTCAATCAACTGGTTGATCCGCGCCACGATCCAAGAAAACAATCTGTCGTAAGTCGCCTAGAAGAAAGGAGATGAAAATAAGCCAAGTATAGCTTCTATCAAGTTCACGGGAGCCAGCAGATGATACTGTTCGCCAATGTGAATTCACAGATACAGCCATTTCCATTATGAGTCGTACCTTGGCAAATGCATCCTTCGCGTACGCAGCCTCCTCTAATGTAAACCACTTCTGCATGACTTCGCCGCGAGCTGCCACGGTTCGTGAACACAACGCCTTGGCCAGGAGTTCCTCGTCTACGGCAAACAGGGAGGACACAATCGTCAGGATGTCTTTATCCGCCACAGCAGCATGGTCCGTGTGTTCAGCGTCTGCTTGGAAGGTCATGTTGCCCTGAAAGTGAAACGATATCACAAGGGGTCAAAGACTTTAACCATCGAAGCAAAGGTTTCCACAGGAGAAAGTGATGTCTATACCAACCATGTGTGCGATAGCTGCCACTATCCGCCAGATCGACTCAGCACTTTTGAATGCAAACCCTATCGTTTTCATGGCATCCATGACTTGTCTGTAGTCTTTCTTGTCACTTATAGATGGCACTTTGGAATCGCCGCCCTGGTTGAGATACTCATAAATGGAAGGGTCCCGGGACAGGTGGAGTTCTTGTAACTTGTTGTCAGCAGCACCAGCAATGAGCTGAAATAAAGGAGGTTTATTTTAGGCACAATCAATAGAAAGTGATTTACTTAAAGTGTTCACAAGAAGGAAACAGGCAGGGTTCGCCCTGGGGAGGATTGACAGTGACTTTATTATTATTATTATTACAATATTTTTAGGTGCCTTTATCACGGATGTGCTCAAGGGCACCTTACACAAAGTAAAAACCTAATAAAAAAAAAGAAAAAAAAAAGTGACCAGACGATTCATTCAAGATACAGGATAACTTCAAAGATAACAAGGCATTCAAAGCTTGTTCAGGGACTGATATCGGATCCTACCTGATAGAAGGAATGGAAGTTTCTCTCTCCAGGCTGATGATGCACCACTCTTGACTGGAATACAGATAAAACAGAGAGCTCAACTAGGAACGATACAGCATCAATAGCATATACAACGGATTTGTTGGGACATTGTCAAAGCTACAGCAAGATTACCATGGAATCCTGTCGGCAATTCTACTTTGTGGGATCTGAACATACAACCTCTCACTTGTGGCAACCTTGCAAACATTAAGGGACAACAGCATTCACCACAAACCTGAACNCCCCCCCCCCCCCCATCTTCATACATATGTATATGGTAATGCCCGTGTCACACTGTCCCGAAGTTAGACACCCGATGGCCACACGAATATGGAATTTTGAATTTTGCGTGAATATGGCCCCGAAGTCAACTTCCAGAATCTTGCAAATTTCCGATCCCAACAGGGGTCTTCTTCAGGCTGGCACTTATCAGTAAGATTTCCAAAAGTTTCCATTAATTCGTATGGCCATCGGGTGTCAACTTCGGGAGAGTGTGACATGGGCTTAAAGCTATAGCAATGAGCAATGATTTGTTTGATCAAGAAAAGATCTTGGAACAGAACAAGGCTTCACTGCTCGACTGGATGGCACACCAGATGGCACTGGATGGCAAACCAGTTTACAAGATTACCAACCTTTTCAAGGAGATAATTATTAATATTGCCACCGATGGGATCTCCCTTGAAGTCAAAATCCACGTCCATGTATTTGCCGAATCTACTGGAGTTGTCATTTCTGTTGGTCTTTGCATTCCCGAAGGCTTCGAGGATACAATTGGACTGAATCAGAACATTTTTCACTCTGGAAAAACACACTTTGATAATCAACATTGGTTACCATCTTTGAAAAGAGACTGGACCAGACAGTGTAGGACATAATGTAAGAGGAAACCAGCTGGACGAGATAACCTATGATGTTGCAGAAAGATCGCCTTCTCTTTCACATAATGCCACTGGCACACCTGGGGATCGAGCCCACAACCTTATTGGTGACAGCCCTGAATGTTTCCCTGATGTTTCCACTGTGCTATCCCACAACCCAAGTTAGAAATGCTACTGCATGGCATGTTTTCAGGATGGCAGCCCACCGAGCCATAATGGACAGTGGAGAACACTGACCATTGTTTGATAAGTCATTGTTTACCATCGATGACTGTATTGTGTTCATTCATCATGGTTGTATGCAACGATGAGGACATCCTGACCTTTTTCAGTGCCGACTTGAGTTCAGCCAAACATGAATAACAAGGACTCTCACCACTGTTGCAGAGAGAATGCATACACATTCTCATACATAGTTTATTGATTCTGTGACTGAGATTACTATTCAATGAGTAACATAACTTTTTAATGGGTGATCACAGCAGCAGCTTTCAGTCGTAATGAACACGCGTGGATCAATTTTTCAAACATGGCACAGAATGAAACTGAATACGGAGAATGAAATGAACACAGCAGGCAAAACCCAATGGAGTTTTGATGAGCACTGACAATTTCACTGAGTGAAAACCTTAAAGTTGCAATAAGAATATCTTTATGAAGACTAATAATAGAGCAATTTTTCAACCATGAGTCGTACCTTTCCACTTCCTTTTGCTGATGGATATTTGTTACTGCAGCAATATACCTCATCACAATCTTTGATGCCTCTGTTTTACCAGAACCACTTTCACCTAGAAATTAATCACCATAGAAACTCCTGATTATTTGGATACAAATTTATTGTTCATAACCCATTCAGTACAAGCTTGGGATAGTACATGTAAAAAGTACATGTAACTATCCCATTTTTTCTCCTTTGGAAAGGAAGCATTCTCCCTATAGGACTTTCTTGGTAGAACATGTTTTTTACAGAGCTTATGGGTAGATTGACCACACACACAGCTTGTGTGTTGTTTGAAAATTGACTTGCAATTGCATCAATTCATGTGACTGAAGTGACTGAAAGGGGAGCGGAAATGCTCTCCAGCCACTTTAGGACACCAAAATGAGGTTAAGCATCGAGATAATTGATTTTTAATGATCAAGTTACCAACTTTATTTTGCAAGTGGAACTTGTCATATCATGTGCGACTCTCAGGTAGTCTTTGTTAAACTATTGTGGCGGCGACAAGTTTCAGTTCTCTCACCAGATATGACAATACACGTATCCTTGGATCGTCGCTTCATCGTCTTGTATGCTGCATCAACGAGGGCGAAGATATGTGGCGGCCGCTCATATATCTCACGCCCTCTATATTCCTCAATATAATCATTGCCATAGATGTCAACCTGACGGTACGGGTTCACTGATACAACCACCTCGCCGATATATGTGTAGATACGACCTTTTTGGAATCTGAAAATATTAAATGGAACCGATTAGAACCTGCTCAATAAATTCCACTTTATTGTCTGCCCACTCTGTTTCTGCCATTTGTTTAACTCTCAATCACCATGCATCCCTTTCATGTTCCATTATATCAGGCACTCTGGCAGTGTTTACACTATGTTATGTTGGTATAGCTGTCCTGATGGCCCCATCAAAATGATTGTATGCTATGTTTTTAGGACAATGATGTTTCATTTATTGGGAAAACAAGAAAAGTGGACACATAGTGAGGAAATGAAAATGCGGTTAATGAACTGTTATGAAATTCACAGGGTAGCTGAGATAGCAGTTGATTGTATAACAGCAACTGAATGAAAATGCAGACACTCTGTACATGTACAGCGGTAAGGGTCAATTGAGATTCTCCATTTCAACGTACCCATGATGATGATAGTTAAAAGTACGTAATTTTCCATGTCAGGAAGTAGGTTGCTGCCAGCTCATCAATGAATGATGAAATTAAAGTGCCAATCCAACACAGGAAGACCATCTTGGAAGCGAAACCAAGTCAAGAGATACAAATGAACATGATAAGTACAACTCTCCATGGACCAAGAGTACTTGTTGAAAGTTTTGGAAAATTCTTTTTTTCTTGCCTGCTTTTTCATGAATGTAAACAAAATCTAAAAGCTAACAAAGTTAGTAACAGTAACTGCCATATCATTTCATGTACATATTCGTCCTAAAGCCAAATGTCCAATGGGAATTCAGATTTCACAAAGCTCATGATCTTTCAACAACTTCCTCCTTGCATGCCATGTCATGTGGAAAACAATTATCAGGATGATTTAATCAAGCATTGTGACATAGTCGCAACTTCTTGTGGGCTTAGATAAGGCCTAAATGACACAGAAAACAGATCATACACACCCATTTGCTGATTCATCCACATACTGTCCACATTTATTTTTAGGATTATCTGTATGTTGTGGCGCGTACTTCAGAATCAACTCTTTTTTAGCCAATGCCAAATATAAAGATAACTTGTCAAGTAAGGGATACAGGATACTGTGGTATCAAAAAATGGGGCGATTCTCTTTTACAAGATAAAAATAATGGGTAGTCCTTTGTGACAAATGATTTCAGGCTTGACAGAACAAATTCCCTGGCGTTTTAGACGAGACATTAAACAACAATCAACTAAAGGCAAGACAAAGGACCAGTGAATGATGATGACCATGGCTGGCGGTGTGCAATAATGCCACCAACGCCACGGAATGACAACGAACGAGCGGAAAAGAGCAAAGTCAAAATTTGGTCAACAATCTCTGAAATAAATACGTATGATGAGGAGGATAATGACAAACGCTGTCTATCTGTGAGTAAGTGTATTGACATTGTAGTACTGAGTTGGCATAGGCCTACCTACTCCTAGTGCATTGGCCTACCAGCCCACTCGACTCGCCTACAATATCGCTGTTGTTTCATTTGGAAGCTTCATACACCCTTTTGGATCTTAAAGGAGTTAGGCCATATAAAATTAATAAATAGATTCTCATCACTAGGATTTCAAAAATTTGGCAGGGAGGCGAATTTATATTTTATATTTTATATTTTTTTATACATGAATTAGAACAGTTTCCACATGCTTCCATGGCGGGGCCAAGGCCTGCCTGCAAAACCTGACTGGAGGCTGCATGCATAGAGAAAAAGGAAGCAACTATTAGTACTGCCTGCTGTTCACAAGTGGCACACACAATCAATATTGATGATCCTTGTGAAAGCAGATGATCAAAAATGGAGAAAAAACACAGTTTTGGAAGAAATATAAAATATAAAAAAAAATTGGGACGGAGGCAAAAATCGGGGCGGGAGGTGATGAGAATCTATTTATTAATTTTATATGGCCTTATAATTTGTACAGGATCTACATACTGAATTCGATGTCTGGCAGCATCATTCTCAAGTTTGAAGAGGTTAAGGAAGTGAAATTGAAGTAAACTCTATGCCGTTTGACATTTACGAGATACATGTACAGCCGATTTATCTCGGAACGCGACAACAGGATCGACGAAGTTTACGCAAACAACGATGACGTCACGTCATTTTTTGATGACGCGACGCTGCGCTATCCCGATCTCGATCTCGGATACGGGATAGCAGAAACTCTCTAATACCAACTTTCAGCGACATCGACGTCACTCGCGACATGCGCAATCCCGTGACGTCGCGACTCTCTACAGTGTACAACTGCCCGTGAAGCACATTTGAATGGGATAAACTGATCACTGCATCAACATTTNGAAAAAAGTTTGGCATAGCACACATTTTCGTTGCAATTTCGTTTGATATTTTTGTCATGAGAAACGTTTCTCCAGCGAGACAAACGTTTGGATGGTATGAAACGAAGTTGAAACATTTTCTTCCCCTCGCTCCAAACGTTTGGGTGTAAATCGTTGACACGAACTTCACAAACGGTTTGTTCCAAACGTTTGCCGAATCTGGCGACCGAGGAGGATGGGTCGACGGAACATAGAGGCCTAGGCCTACATCAATTTAGTATGATCGAAACATCCAACTTTGGCTGGGTGCTTGAATGCACAAAGTACATGTTCGAAATGATTACATAGATGATGGTAATTCAAAACAGATCATGATGAATTCATTCCAATCGATCGACCTCAGAAGTCAAGTGCTTATGACCTCAGAAGTTGAAAATGAAAATAAATTTATTTCATGATCGAAACGTTTGCTTTTCGTTGGGCAGATAAACGTTGCTCTTCATTGCGGATACTTTTCGTTTGGGGAGAATTCGTTTCAAATCCGTTTTGAAAATCGTTGGAAAATCACTTCAGTTTCGTTGGACTACAAAAATTTCAAACGATTTTGAAACGAAAACAATTTGGAGACGATCCCTTAGTAACAGTAACTGCCATATGATTTCATGTACATATTTGTCCTAAAGCCAAATGTCCAATGGGAGTTCAGATTTCACAAAGCTCATGATCTTTCAACAACTTCCTCCTTGCATGCCATGTCATGTGGAAAACAATTACTGCGTATCAGGATGGTTTAATCAAGCATTGTGACACTGTCGCAACTTCTTGTAGGCCTAGATAAGGCCTAAATGACACAGAAAACAGATCATACACACCCATTTGCTGATTCATCCACATACTGTCCACATTTATTTTTAGGATTATCTGTATGTTGTGGCGCGTACTTCAGAATCAACTCTTTTTTAGCCAATGCCAAATATAAAGATAACTTGTCAAGTAAGGGATACAGGATAGTGTGTTATCAAAAAATGGGGCGATTCTCTTTTACAAGATAAAAATAATGGGTAGTCCTTTGTGACAAATGATTTCAGGCTTGACAGAACAAATTCCCTTGAGTTTGATGGATCAAACTCCCAAGTCAAGTCCCTGTAGGCCTACCTCATACCTGGCGTTTTAGACGAGACTTTAAACAACAATCAACTAAAGGCAAGACAAAGGACCAGTGAATGATGATGACCATGGCTGGCGGTGTGCAATAATGCCACCAACGCCACGGAATGACAACGAACGAGCGGAAAAGAGCCAAGTCAAAATTTGGTCAACAATCTCTGTTGTAAATATGATGAGGAGGATAATGACAAACGCTGTCTATCTGTGAGTAAGTGTGTTGGCATAGGCCTACCTACTCCTAGTGCATTGGCCTACCAGCCCACTCGACTCGCCTACAATATCGCTGTTGTTTCATTTGGAAGCTTCATACACCCTTTTGGATCTTAAGCTTATACTATGGAGTGGAGTCCACGACAGGCTACTGTCCACCTGTGACTGTGTGGGGTCTTTTACTTGCCCTGGGACCACGGCTTTCACAGCCTCACTCGACAGACCCTGGCCTAAGTAGGTCCTACTTTACTTGGTTCACAACTTTTTTTTCACAGCTTTTCTCATACATGTCCTGGCCGAGGATCGAACCCATGCACTGACCCTGTTAGCATTGAAAGTCCAGCGTGTTAGACCACTCGACCACCAGACCACGAATATGTGCTGATGTGCATGCAGTGCAGTGACAGCAGCAGCACAGTGCACTGAAGTCGAAGAAGTGTGAAACGTCAAAACAAACAACAACAGTCTTCTAATCACCAATGCAGATTTCTTGATAATTACCTCAGAGTTAGATTGTCAGTGAATGAATCGAGGTTAAGGGATTCAAGAAGAACGAAGTCTCCGATACCAAATTCCCTTCCTTCGTGAATTGCAGCCATAATCCGGCTTTTTATCGTGAAACTTTCACTCAAACTGCCTTGCCATGTTGCGGTCGGGACGCAACTTGACCCTTCATCGATGAATGGAGAGGAGGGCGAGCGGGAGTAGACCGGTACTGATGACGTCATCGGTAGACTGGCCACACCCTTTGGAACACCACGTGCGCGAAGCAT
>NMRB01000127.1:123389-153471 GCA_002633025.1 Notospermus geniculatus | reverse complement strand
AACAGAGACGCGTGACGTTCCCGTACCATACGCGATGAACTGAAGCCTACCTTCCTCGTCACGTACGGGGAAGGTACGCGGATTTAGGGAGGTCAATTGTGCCAGGTACTGTACTGATGAAGGAGGGATCAAAGTGTGTAAAGAAAAGAATGTTTTGTAATGATAACAAGAACAAGAGTTTATGAAAAAGATATCCAACCATTTAATACTTGTCCCTTGGGGTCACATTCCAAACACTGATGCTAAACCTGAACATCACCAGAAAAAGGGAGAAGACTGTGCAAAAATAAGCAAGTCGGTGATCTTTTTACGTTTTTAGTTATCAACAATGGTACTGAATATCCAGGAATTCGAGAGATTCCAAACCCCTTTTTCATCCGCAGCTAACAATACCTGACAGATTGGGCAACTCTGTTGATGAGGACACAAAGAAGATATGGACAAAGAAATGATAAGTATTAACAACTTTAGTTACCTGACTCACAGCCAGAATTAAACATGCTTGGTGAGCATGTGCTCAGCAGCCACAGGGAAACAAAGGAATGTTTACCATTCCATTTACTGCAGGTACTGTGAACAAGGAATCTGGATCAGCATCCAGATTCTGACCATGGAGGTTCAGTTTACCAACATTCAGGGAAGGATCATAGCCGACATAGCCGATGGATGGAGAAGTTCAAATTAGCCTTAGGGGGCAGGTAATGAGTTATAGAATGTGTACTCAATGTCATATTGCATTGCCGTTAGGCTTGAAACCCTGGAGCACTTTTGAGGCATGATATCTGGAATGCCTAACGAAGCAGAAGCTTGGAGGAATCAACAACTGGAGGGCAGGGGTAGAATTTCACTCATAGAATGAGGAAACCATTAGCAGAATGTAGGCTACTTAATAGTATTTCCATTCTATTTCATAATGCAGTCAAATTGCGACTTCGTCCAGGGATTTGATGCTTACAGGCTAATATCCATGCCTTCACAAGTATCTACGGCTACTTCTCGCTTCAGATTTACAGAAGGGGGAACCCTGCCCTATTTGTCAGAGGCTGAAAATCCACAGTCTTTTTGAATACACACTAAATGCATTTTGCCACTTTGAAGCAGGGCATCATGCCCTACCTTTCCTTGCCATATTATTGTTGATGCAGGAAAGATGCACATTTGCATCAAACATGCATCAATTTTGTGAGGGGCATTTTCTCTTTGCAATATGCCATTCATGTTTCAGCTATGCTTCTTATCGGCTGTCTTGCACAAGAAGTGAAATAGAGTGCAGGGATCCAGCAATCAAGTAAACACAGCAGGTAGATGATATCAATATCAAGTAAATTGGGGATTAATGTCCCAAATGGATTTCAAAGGTCTCAAAATCAGCAAGATCTCAGCTATATTTTCTTCAAGATGCAGTTTATGCAGGCAACAGCATTTCCTATTTTTCGTCTTTCGATCTGATCATTAGCCAATAATCTACAGCTTCATACCTGCATCGGTTCAGGAATCAAAACAAATTCAATGTGTTCAGGATTCAGGTGTAGCCTACTAAAAAATCTGCACCATGTTGATTTAGGAGACTGGTGTTCTGACAGTGTTGATACTGCACACATGCATGAGCATGATGTCAGGATGGCTTTAGAATATACAAAGGAACTGCATTATGCCATGTTCCAGATTCAGTTTTGATATTCTGGAGCCAAGCCCAGAACATTTTGCATTACAATTAAATTAGTACAAACCTCACAAATCCTTGGTATCAGTCCATGCTTCCCAGGCTGGTCCTGTGAAAGAAAATAAGTATATAATATGACATGGTCCACAAATGAGTAGAGTCCTAAACCTGTGCAGAATTACAACTGACCATCAAGATTTGTTGAGAAGCAGCAGAATGCGTGGGGTCAATGAGTTCAGCTGGGTCCCAAAAATTTTGGAGTAAGGGTGATTGATACCCAGGTTATTTGACTATGTCCCTTGCATGCCAAGAGGATATCATCATGAGCAATTTGGAAGCTTGGAGTCAGCAGGTTATTTGTTTTTTTGCCTGTGACCGGCTACATTTGACAGCACTGTTGGTCATGGTGAACAGTCATCATCAATACGACTCTCGCATCTTTGGCCACTTCATTAAGAAAACATCAAAATCTGCTTCTTGAGGATACACAGGCATGAAGCCCTACCAGCCAGAACCCTCATTGACCAGTTGACCATGTATCCCTCCAACTATCATCATTACCCTCATAAAACCAACTTAATTTTGAGACAATTAGCAACCTGCTTTTAGACACCCACACCTTGAAAATACTAGAAAATATAATTCAGTAGCCAATGCCTCATAAAACTAAACAAAAATCAAGTTGTATAAGTAGGAGGTCAAGTTTATCCAAACTATGACAAGTATCATTAGAGAGTAATATGGGGCGGAGAGGCTAGACAAACATGAAAGTAAAACCACTATAAATAGAATAGATAATGTCAATTGGGAGAATCACGAGTATGAATCTTCTGTCATGTCAGTAGGACACATCGTTATTACTTTTTAGAACATCATTCCATCAGATTGGCTAGGTTTGATGAAGGAAAAATATACATGTGGAAATATGACAAAATGAAAGCTTAATTTGCAGTTATTCTTTTCTTGCAGTGTCAGCTTAGGCTACAACACAGTGCCGGAGAAACAAATTGTTTTTTAACAAAGCCCCATTTACACTGGTCATGGAAAAAGCGATCCATGCTCGGACCGGTCCTGGTCCACTTCGTCATCAGGCGATCCGCCCCGTTTACTAGCACAATGGAACCGAGCCAAGTTGGTGGGTGCCACGAGCTCTCTAGTCAGTTCAGTCGATCGGAGGTACGAAAATCAAACGGCAAAAACAACATGAAATGGTCCATGGACCATGTGCTCACTGGGTTGGACCTAATACATGTAATAGTCTAATGACAGAGGCAGGTACATATCAGTTATGAGCAATCTGGGTCAAGTCATTCCCAGGTAGGACTTTGATTATTTTTGGGTTATGCCACCTGGCGGCCTTATTGGATGTCCGATTGGGCCGAAACTTCACATGGACATAAAGGTCATCTGCAGGGGGCCACGTATCACATTGGAGCGCTTTGGGTTACGGCGTTCCTGAGTTACAGCACTTTGATGATTTTTGGGTTACGCCACCTGGTGGCCATGTTTGAAGTCAAATCAGAATTTGACATGCATGTAAAGGTCATCTAGATGGAAGTACCGTAAATATCAAATTTGAGCACTCTGCGTCAAGCCGTTCCCGAGTAATAGCACTTACCGTACTTGATTTTCAGGTTGCGCCACCTGGCGGCCATACTGGATGTCAAATCGGGCCGAAACTTGGTCTTTTTTAAGGTACCCCTCCAATGCATGTTTATGCAAGATATGAAGTCGCTCGGTGAAATAATGACAAACTGTGGCAGGTTCGTCACTTTTGTCGAACTTTGACCTCTGTGACCTTGAAAAGTAGGTCAAATCAAAACCTACTTATTAGCTACACCTATGATAAAAATTTGGAGATGATCTAGTCATTAGTTCAGGAGTTATTGCACTTTTTGTGTTTTTGGTTTCTGCCACCTAGTGGCCAAACCGAGAGTCGAATGGGACCGAAACTTGGTGCCGTGGGTCATCTGACCTAGGGGTATATATGTATCAAGTTTCAGACCAATAGCTCCAGCGGTTACGAAACGTGCCCTGCTAACGGAACACGACGACGGACGACGACGGACGCTGCACCATTGTAATAGCTCACCCCAGTGAGCTAAAAATGGATGCCTCCATGCAAAATACGCGCATGTGCAGAACACAATTTAGCAACTGTGCCAAGATCGGTTACCCATTACCCAGCAGTGTTATCGAACCGATCCATGCTCGGACCGGTCTAAGACCACCTCCAACTGGTGGTCTCAGCACGGTTTGGTTTGGAACCGTTCCTGGCACGCTTGTCCTGTTTACGGGGCTATAGTTTCACTTTAATGTCATGGAGCTGGGAGGAATTTTAAAGGTCAATTCAAAATATATTTTTGTTCTGCGAAAAAGAATTATGAATACAAACCTGCTGCCCCATCATAGTGAAGGTCTTGCCCGCCCCTGTCTGCCCGTAGGCGAAGATGCAGGCATTGTAACCTTCAAATGCTGCCTGTAGCACATCAGTCCCAAGATCTTGGAAGATCTGTAATGATAAGATATACGCACATGAAAAAGACAGGTCAAGAAATTCCAAATTCAAAGCAAACAATCTTATTCAGTTCTGCTGTGGATTTTGTTAATGTTATCAAATTGGTTATCAAACTGAATGTAACTTTTATTGTGGTCAGCCCCACACAGGCACTCTAAAATAATGCTCTACATTTTTATGTTCCATCTCAGGACAGGCTTCTGTCTGCAGGCTTGTCCAAGTGCATCCTCATTGTGCAAATACAATTGTGTGGTGGTCTAGGAAAACCCAGCGGATGTCGCATTTGAGGAAAGTGTTGGCCGTGGTGAACCCGCACATTTCAATAGCTGACATGTACTACATGTACTTAACAGGTAAACAGCAGCAGATCAATGCAGAGGCAATCTGACAGCCCTTGTTGACCATTCAACGACATCCGCCGGGTTTTCCGGACCGCCACACAATTGGTCAAGTTCCCAGACTTTGCGGCATCATGACTTTCCCTTTATCTAACACTGCATTTTGTCACACCTTTTTGATTCACCCCATACTGTGTTAGAACACATTGACATGCATGGGTCCCAGAAAATTCAACTTGCGTGGGAGCCTACAATAATACAAGTTTCACATTGTTGACTGACTGAGGGAACAAACCTCTCATACCGGTATATCGAAACAAACCACATGGACAACACGGTTTTGTTCATAATTTTATGATTATGAAAACCTATAAAGAGCTTAACACAAGAAAAAAAATTAGATTATTTTTGAAGAGATGAACAGAGGTAAAAATATGTAGATCTCTCAATAAACTTAATAGTTTTCCCATTGTGAGTTTTGATCCTATTTTAATATATAGTATACAGGTGTACCCACAAATGGATAAATTCCTTCACTAATTTCTCTGAATGTGGTAAACTAGAACTTACATACATGTAGGCTATACCATGAGCACAAGTTTTGCCTCACTCTGTCTCTGTGTTTTTAAAATAAAGGGACTGATTGAACAAAAAACTTGAAATACAGCATCTGTTGAAGAGGAAGTTATCATTTTACAGCAACTGATCAGCTCCCAGCGAGTGATAAATAGACCCAGTTGCTTCACCAGTCCGGTGAAAACTGAACTGGTCGATTGCTCATGCATGCTGTGTTGACCCAATCTGCCAATGAAAACTCAATCAAGGTAGAGAAAGTATTGAATGCCGAGTTCGAAAAGGCAGTATTATTGCCACTTTTTTTGGCAAATCAACATACATTTGTATACTGTGCATTCCTTCAACTGCTACAAATAAAGCTCCATCAGCCAGCCTTGGTAGGCCTATCATTTTCAGCTCAGAATTTAAACAGGGCTTGAAATAGTCTGGTGCTAAAGGAGCAAAAAGTGTATTCAGCTCCAGAAAAGTGAGGTGTCTGGAGATGTTTGTGGAGTTAGAGGTGTAGCTGATATATGCAAACCTCTTTGAACAGTAAAGGCCCGTTTACACATGCAACTTTTCATATGCAACTTCATGCAACTTGTTGCATAAACCTGATGAGACCAAAAAGTTTCATAAAAGTTGCATGTGTAAACGGGCATGCAACCTGTTGCAATTCGATCACGCTGGATGTTGCATCGATTTTTCTATGTGTAAACCGTCCCAGGTAGTTTGCAACAAGTTGCAAGTTGCTGCAACTTGCAACTTGGTGCAACCTAGTGTAAACCGCCCTTTAGCAACCCAAGAACATGAAATACAACGTAGCGCCTTGCTGCTGTGCCTAATGTGTCAAGCCAAAAGACAGGTTGACAGGGAACCTCTCCCATTTTTTTGTTCGATCACAGAGGGCAAGAAAAAAGGACATTGTGGAATCTCTCTAGGACACAAATGCAACTGACAAATGCAGTCATCAGTGCAAGTGGAGTGTGTGCCTCTTCAGCCACGACACGATCTACATGGCACACTTTGTCATCGACGTCAGCATGGTGGACCGCCGGTCATGACCGGTGTATAGGGAGGTTCAACTCATGATGGGTAATACCATCAAATATGAAATGGACATACACCATACATTGTAGGAGGTCCACTGGCAAGTAGAGCCTACATGTAGGATGATAACTGTTGAGAATGACTATCTTCAGTATGACAATCCCCAGGATTGCAAAATACTTTAGTTTCGAAATGGCTGTATTACTCACATGAACATGAGCAAAACATTGTAGAGTAGATAGGTAAGATTGATCAGAAGTCTGACAGATGGACGTCTCTGAGCTTTCATCCCCAAAGGTGGTTCAAAGCTTTCCCGACGGATCAAACATGTTCAACAATCCCAGCCGGGTGCAGTGTTACTCATGCAGCAAAAAATGATCCTTTCAGTGAGAAAATGTGGGATTTATTGGCGAAGAGCAAGCTGTGAGCTATACTATTGAACAGCATGGGTGTTCAGAGTTGGTAAACCATTGCCGCCGCATCCGTAAACGTATATCCCAGGTGGATAATGACGACCTCAGTGAACAAATTAGGCCTTCCAACGGAATCAGTTTTTATGAAGAGTATCCAGCATGCTGTTGAGTGGACATTCACCCAACAACATAAAGCCTAGCGCACATCGACCTTGCAACTGGAAGCAACAGTCGCTATCGATGTACGCATTCTGCGCACACGGTTACGACTGGTCATTGCGGCAACAAGTGGCACAATCCACTCTTCAATCTCGAGCGTGCACATCGAACAGGCAACTGAACTGAATGCTACACAGAAATTATCGATGTCTTCTGATCGGACCACTCGGGATTCCATCACATGACCAGGTGTGCTCCACAAACAAAGAAAATTCATTGCCAGAGCTCGCACATCGAAAGCGTCTGAAGACAACTACATGCAACGGTCGGCAACGAGTAGAACATGAGCAACTGGCTGAAACTGGCGGCAACGGTTGGCAATAGCGTTGCCGGGGTGTGCACATCGACCTGTTTGAGCATCTGATCAGTTGCTGCTGTTTCCAGCCAGTGCCCACCATTGGAGGGAAAATGAAAACGCCATTGCCGGTAGTTGCTTCCAGTCGCAAGGTCGATGTGCGCTAGGCTTAAGTGAGTGGACATTGGAAAGTCAAGGATGCAACAAGCTGGAAGCAATCTCGAAGAACTGAAATGAACCCAGAGAATATATGTGGCCCGGCACAGCAAAATGAGTCAGAATGCGCACAGAAGAAGACCGAAAGTGACACCAGACAACAGTTACAGAAATCGACAATGTCAAATTTCACAATGGGCAGACAATCCTGTAATCAACAAAACGTTGGTGTCACCTTGAATATGTTGGGTCTTCTTCTGGGCAATTTCTGACTCATTTTGCTGTGCCGTGTCACATATGGCTGTTCCTTATAATTCCACATTTTCTTACAACCAGCCAAATTTGTTTAATTAATAACTGATGGAAAATAAACAAAATTTAGTGGCAATTATTGGTACAATAATTTCATGAGGAAAATTGAAAGCATGGACTGGTCTGTTTCCTTTTAACTCTGAAAGCATTGGGCACAACATTTGGGGGTTTACAGTACCTAACTGGAGATCAAGATCATTATCACAAGGGCCTGCGTTGAAACCTTTCACATTTACAAAATGAAAAGAGGCACTTTACATTAGCACCTAATTATGCTATCGATCATGTAACAGTCAAGCCCATTGGACCATTTACAACATGCATTTGATTGGTAAGGAGATTTCAGTATGACATTGAGCATGCATAATTGATGGAACTTGGACTGTAACAAGTTCCATGGCGCCATTCTGCTTTTCTGAATTTTGGTAATATAAAATCTATGAACGCAATTTAATTTGATTTGTGCATTTCATTTACGTCATGAATGCGACCATGAGATTGCCAATCGGGATTGATATGGCATATTTACCAAAATGGTACCATGCACCTGTATTACCATGACTTGTAACCCAATCTCATCACAAAATCCAAAGGAACAGAGATCACTACAGTACAAATCAGAAGTGCTCAAGTAAGCTAGAAGAATCCTAATGCATGATATTGCCAAGTTGCTACTGTAAATTACACCATATGGCTTAACTGCATTTGTATGATAAGCCGATACGGCATTGCCATATCAAAGATTTCAGATATTTTCATTGAACCATCTGGTAGAATGACCATGGATCAAGTGACCCGGGCCATTCAGTACTTGGGGAAAGAGGGGAAGCCCAGCTTTTTTTTAATTGAAAATTGACTGTTGCTTTCAACAAGGTCTGCCAAAATTCAAAGACTAAATAGACTCTATCACTCCAAAAGAGTGTAGCACCTGACGCGGGAGCGTCATGACGTCCGCACGTCATTTCTGAACACCATGACGAGACTCGAAAAAAAATCCAGTTGTTTCAGTGATCATCGTCTTTTTGTCTCATGTCAAGACATCACGAAATGACGTGCGGGACGTCATGATGCTGCCCCGTCAGGTGCTGCACTCTTTTGGAGTGATATCGTCTATTAATACAGGCAAGGGAACAGGGAAGCCATCTCTTACTTTTATTCCCGCTTGTTAATACTGGTAATCTTAGTGTAGACTACTCAGTAAGTTAGGGAAGGGTGGCTGCTGCTGGCTTTGTTTAGACTCGGAGTAAGGCGATGTGGCTACATGCGTTACATGTGTGCTCCTGAGTCCTGGCTTTGTTCAACATTCATGGCTGTCTCACGGTATCTTCTGCTGACTTGACGACAAAGACCTCCAGAAACAAAATCATTTTACGTTCGCCACCAGGCTTGTATACACACATGTCGTTCAGAATCTTGTCTTGATGCTGGGCAACATCCTTGGGAAAATTTATGAGCATTCAAGTGAATGGTCCAATATTTCTGATGAATAGTTTGACAAGGCAGCTAGAGCATCTCATGCCAGCAGAACGTTTACAAACATCCCATGAGTGTGGTAGATTTCACCAGGAAATGCACAGAAACAAAGAACATAAAAAGCTTTAGCATGAGTCAGTTCACCTGATCAGGTAGTTCAGATATCAACACATCATTATATCCATGCTTCAATCCACTATATTGGCACATAACGGTAACCCACAATTTTTGATCCAATGCAGGATGCAAGGTATGGACATGGATTGCCAGTGTGGCAGACTTGGAGGCTTCAGTGTCATGAATGTGGTGCAGTAGGCAATGCCATGAGGACTGCATCCTTCCACAGCAGGGGTTTTTACCTTGCTCCTCTTCATCCACTCACACTTTGTTTGCGAGTGTATGAGGAACGAGACCAAAGCCCTGCTGTGGGAGGATGGGGACTGTCACTGTATAAATTTACCGGCCAACATCAGCATGCAATTTCAAGTAAGGGTATGAAGCATAATCAAGTCTCACTACATATATTCTGGGAAGCCACTGATAAGTCCAGCAGTACCAGGCGATATTGCGCTAAGTGTTCTGAATCTGATCGCCAGCTAGCAAAATCGGCTGTTGACACCAGGGGCCATATTCATAAAACTAAGTCAGTCTGATACATCTTTTGTGTTGAACAAAGGATAAGTGTGACACTTAGACTTAAGTAGTTTTATGAATATGGGCCCAGGTGTGCACTGGATAGCGTGCGGAATCCTATCGCCAGCAATGTTTGAAAGCTGATTTCGTAGTCTGTTGGTGGCTGGAGAGAAGATCGGGTGCGAGCAGATCGCTTGCAACATCGCCTGCTGCTGGCTTCACAGACATTTAACGGAGCAAACAAATCATATACAGATGGCCCTTTGATTGTTGTCACATTATGGTGGGCGTCAATGTTTACCATTGCCAACAAATGACCCCATATTGATAGTTTTGATGGGCCGCCAATAGGCTTTCACTTTCGTCCATTTTCCCCATTATGGGTAACGGACAAAACCAAGTATGCGCCGAGCCTACTTTCTTCTGAAACTCTCACCAGAAATATAAGAACTTTTCATGATGTCTACATGTATTGCTGATTTGAGTCAATTGGACAGGAAGTGCCTTATATTCATCAAACTGGGAATGGAGAATATTCAAAAAGGATATTTTATAACGAAGCTAACTAATCTATTAGCGGCCGAATTTATTAAAAGTGCACTTGGTTGACTTTGCATTCTCGAAATAAAGTGGCAAAACTAAATGTACATGTAGCCACTCTTGAGACACGACATCAAATCAACCGCAGGTGTATTGCACAGCATTTCACATAACTGTCATCAGTAACCAGACATGCGAGAGGGCACTAAGGGTACTATGCTGGTACCCTCAAAGAAACAGAATGGCCATTTTCTTTAATTTTTGGGGTTTTTGCAGATTCTGAAAAAATTAGTACCTCACAAAAATTCCTGGCAGAAACCCTGGTCATATACAGTAGGCCTATTCTTGATCAAAATTTCTGAACATATGGGCTTCCGCAAAACAGCATCATACTTATACATTTTTCAATTTTATTTTTTATGGGGTTGAAGTCAATAGACTATAAAGCCTTTATTGCACATAGAAAATTTGATGAAAACTTTTGGCCCGGTTACAGCATTGCATATACAATGTGAGCCATGGCCCTTGAATTGAGAAATTTGATACTATCGACACTATCGAATGTCTTAAAGGTGGGAATACAGATTTGGCATATTCGTGCGTGAGATATGGGACATATAATAGATACACAACATCGCAAACATTTTTTTTCATTGGTTTAATCCCTTTGTTTAAACTGTGCAAACCATTAGGAAGGCTTTTGTAAAGTATGTGAGATGTCCTCAGATGATCATAGGCCTACGTAGATATGACGTACAATTTGAGTTGGAGGTATGCCAAATACATTGAACATGTTGAATAGACACTTGTAAGAAACAGGTCTGCATAGCCATCGGGCAGAGGTTCCAGTTCATGATTTGGTATAAAAACCCTCGTGGCTATGAAATATGGGTGTCTAAAATAACCTAGATTGGCTATTATGGGTAGCACTCGTCAAATCTCATATAGACATCAGCAAAAAGTGTTTGTTTGCGAAACGTTGAGAGCACAAGTACATATGTAATTGAATAAAAGATACAAGGTCTTCTTATGCACATGTCCTGCATATATCTACTGGTACATGTACCTAAATAAGTTGCTATCTTATTTTAGGTGATGAACTCTGGGTTTGGCTTGAGTTTTGTGAATACATGTATGCTATGAATACATGTATGCTATGATATTTTAAAAGCACTGGACATTGAAAGGGGCTTTTCAAGTTCACTTAAAAAGGCTGCACTCTATCAACCTGAACAATACACGACAATGTCCAGTGGTAATTTCATTGACAATAACTCTTGCCATTTTAATAGTGCTCATATGAAAATACTTCTCTGCTCTTCAAAAATGGCTATAACGGAATAATTAAGTGGTCATTGATGGTTTCACCGTGAAAATGTCAAGGCTGTTTTGATGTCACCCACAGACCTGCAACTTCACGTTGCAGTTAATAGCCACAAGTTAATACACCATAAATGGGCAATATTATTTCCAATCTTGGATGGTGGATTTAGGCCTTAAAGCTGATCAATATTATTGCACAATATGGGGCCCAAAAAGGGTGTCATGTGCTTCTGGTATAATGGATGGAAGAAAGATTGGCAATAATATTGCCCATTTTGATCCTCATATTATGCAATAATAATATTGCACATGGCTAGGCCGCTTAAAGCTGCTCATACACAATCAATATTATTGCACAATATGGGGCCCAAAATAGGGGCATGTGCTTCTGGCATGATGGGTGGAAGAAAGATTGGCAATAATATTGCCCATTTTGGTCCTCATATTGTGCAATAATATTGAATGTGTATGGGCGGCTTAAAGCTGCTCATACATGATCAATATTATTGCACAATATGGGGCCCAAAATAGGGCATGTGCTTGAACTGGCATGATGGGTAGAAGAAGGATTAGCAATAATATTGCCCATTTTGATCCTCATATTGTGCAATAATATTGCACATGTGGGCCACAGAATGTGGTTGTTCAAAGCTGACATAGAAAGAGGAAATTCTGAGCCTTCATCCCCCACTGCACACTGGATCACAATTTGAAGTTCAGATGCACAAAATATCAGTGCGCTTCAAAATTTACCAGAGAAATAGTTCAGGACATTCTTTAGGGCATGCACACACATGACACAGAAAACCACAACAAAGTCAAAATCCTCTTATAACTGCTCCCATCTCAACCTTCACAAATAACCAATTCAGACTGCACAAAACACATCATAAAAACGATAACATGTTAAATAGAAGTAATACTCAAAGTAGGCTACCTCATTCTTGATCACAAACTGATTATCAAAAATCTGAGAAAAATGTCCTATTTTGGAACTGTCTGAGCATAACAACTGGAAACCTTACAAATCTGTACGTGTGTGGCATAGTACATCATACAGTTTACACCAAAATCACTGTAGGTCACAGGGACCTGGCTTATGGGATCTAACATATGTAGCTCCTCCAACATTGGCATACAATCAAAAGTGTCAGTGCAGGACTTCTATTCATATCAACAGCCTGCTCAGCATAAATGCTGACCATCACCAACAGAAGAAGCTGGAGGAGCCAAGCAACTCCTGGACCATATTCATAAAACTACTTAAGTCTAAGTGTGACACTTATCCTTTGTTCAACACAAAAGATAAGTATCACACTTAAGTACTTTTATGAATATGGGCCCTGGGTCCATATTCATAAACATACTTAAGTCAAAGTGTGGTAGGCCTACTTATCTTTTGTGTTGAACAAGGGAGATAAGTGTCACAATTAGACTTGAAAGTAATGAATATAGGCCCAGGCCCCGTATTCATAAAGCTACTTACAATGTAAGTCTAAGTATGATACTTATCTTTTGTGTTGAACAAAGGATAAGTGTCATACATGTACTTCGACTTAAGTAGTTTTATGAATACGGGGCCAGGCCTCTAGCTATGAATGTGATTTTGGGTGTGTCTGATATTTTGGGTAATATTGTGAACCTTAGCAATGACACCATTCTAATTTTACTTTGAAATCTTTGTGTGGTAAATTTGACTTTTGTTACATGTATTAGTGGTAACTGTAACTGTGACTGCTGTTTGACCATGGCAGCCTTGAATCACCAGGGCTAGAAATAAGACTTCAGGGGGTCACTGCCACTTTGGCCTTGATTTTTCTCAAATTTTCAGGGGCATGCTGCCATCAAGTGGGGCAGCAAGGCCATTTTCTCCTGTGATGTAGGGCATCAAGGCCAATACATTCCTATAAGTGAGGGCACCAAGGCCATTACATATTTTCAAGTCAGGGCATCAAGACAGGGCATTTTATGGCCGTCTTGGTGCTGCGTGTGCGACCTTAAATTAAGTAAGAGACCAAAGCAGAAAGCCACCTACGGAGCGCAGTCCAAGAAGAATTAGAAGCATGACTGACTGAATACACACATTACCGTACACTAATACACAGGGCCTGTACACAGCAACCAACGCGAGTTTGGAACGTCCAGAAAATCTTCTGCTGATCACCAACGTGAGCGCAAACAACAAACATGGTACCATGCTAGGCATAACAGTTAAACGTGTAGTCATTTCATTTACTTGAATAGCTTCTCCAAACTCAGGGTATTGGAGGCTGAGGCCTTTAATTGGGCCCTCAGCTGACCAGCTCGCCTCTCCCTGGCCGGCATTTTGTGTCCACAATCAGTCTCGCACCCAAGGATTCATATGCATGTATACCGGTAGTCCATCGCATGTGGATAGTAGACGCCGAAGGCAGCTGGAAGCGAGGTAATCTTTATCACCGGCCATTCCACGATGTGTACTACTTCCCGGCATCTGTTATTGTGGAAGGTTGGATTCGGAGGGGGTGAGAACATCGGTTGGATGTAATTTCGGCCATTCCATGATGTGTACTACTTCCCGGCATCTGTTATTGTTGAAGGTTGTATTCGGAGGGGGTGAGAACATCGGTTGGATGTAATTCCTATCGCTGGACTGGTGCCCGTTCCTTTCTACTGTCCGGAATTCCGACCCGACCAACCTCGCTCCAAGCACTCTGTCACTACACACAGTGTATACATTAGACAATGTTAGAGGTCCTTGGGACGAGGTCCGGAGGGGTTTCCTGCTAAAAATAGCTCGGGCTACGTCATATCGGGGAGAAAACGATGGCGGCAATGAATAATGAAGGAAACCAGTCCATATTGCGGCGTGGCTAGCAAAATGTTCCCGCCTTTGACTTTTTTCGCGCGGTTTTGGGGATCGTCGGAGCTTGGGGCATGTGGGGCAAGGCGTAGAATTTGAAAAGGGCACCACTGCAAGTGAAAGGAAAGGGGCAGGACACTTGTGGCCGCAAGATTTGTTGATTTTGGAGGGGCAACCAGACAATGGAAGGGGCACCGCGGCAATTGGCCGCGGTGCCGCGGCTTATTTCTAGCCCTGAATCACAGAGTCTTCTCAATGCACTGCCATCAGGTATGGACATCTGCTGAGGCTGAGTCCTCAGCCGCGGAGTTCAATTCAAATGCACAGAAAAAGTTGGTGACTAGGCAAGTCATGGTGAAACTACTGAACTTCAAATTGATGATACCTCAACTTTCAAGTGTCCACTTTTAAAAAGTTTGTTTTCATACAAGTTGAAATATGATGTTGAATATCAAGTCAATGACGTCATCATCTGTTTATCTAGCACAGAAATTCATTCATCTTCACACGGAGTAATCACCATGATTTCCTCCTAGTTTTCCATCCATGAAGTGATGTGGTCCGTGAAGATGAAAGAATAGCAGTTAGTTTGGATAGATCGATTAGTTGTAGTGATGTCTGCACTAATGTCAGCATGAAATGATAAATGATGTATTGAATTATGAACTTGCATAAAATTCACGAACGTTATGATTAAGTAACACTAAGTCAGTGTTTCCGCCAGAAAAAATATTTAGGGGGGCCACAATCTGGGTGCCTCTGGCCGAAGTGAGGGGTCTGGGGGCCCTCCCCAGAAAATTTTTTTCCAGAAGCCCAGAGATGCGTTTTCCAAGCATTTCAGAGCTTAACTTCCTGTGTACAGATCTTTGTTTGACTGATCTCCTGAATCAAAATACCGGTAAGGGCAAATTAAAGACACTGCTCTGCAGTTATAAGGGGGGGGGGGCAAACCCCCTTCAGATCATGAAAGGGGGGTGCCTGCCCCCCTCTGGTGGAAACCCTGCTAGTACTAGTCTTCTGATGATGATTCAAAGATGGCGCTGAGTGATAATATCAGAGTTCTCAGATTCTTTGCAGTTCTTCCACAACCATGGAATTTTAGATAGCCTACCCATGCAGTCATCAGGGAGGTTCCGCATCGTCACGAATTAAGAATAACGAAACGAGGATGTCGATGACGTTACGTCATGTCGTTGTTTCTGACGTCTAACATCCGCGGTGGTCCGATCTTCGGCCTTGTGTCATGATGTGACAACCCCTCTAACAATAACACCATGTCATTACCTTACACAGATATTTCAAGCATTTATTCCACCGCTAAAGTGTGGCAGGTATATCCAATTGTCACCTGTTAGCTCAGAAAAGCCCCCAAATATATTTCGTGTAAATGAAAATTTGCAATTTGTAATTTGTAAACGACCTACGAAGATCTACAGCCATCCCTGTCAATGCAACGAATTTGCACGACGTCACGAAAATAGATGCAACGTCATACATCAAAGTGATGACGTCACTGTCGAAGTATACTCGTTTTTCATAATTCGGAGACGTTGCAGAACCTCCCTATCTTCAAAATAATCAGCAAATTTATTCATTTGATATTTCTCAAATTCGGATTCAATGAAAACCAAAATGTTCTGGCATGGGCACAGTAGAATTTAGCCACTGGTATACAGTCACATAAAGGGTGCATTATATTCATTGTTGGTAGATCTAACTTTAGGAATGAGGACACAAAGATAGATTTAGACTTGTAGGCAGGTGACAGAAAACTAATGAGCGCATCGAACTGGTTATATTCAAAATTATTATAAGATCATTGCCGAGATTACTTCATGTGAAAAATGTCATTGAGAACGCTTGCCTTTAACTATTGAAGATTGAACAGTAGTCCCTTTGAGCAAATAACATACCACAGAAAATACTTCACTAACAGAATAAAGATGTGCAAAGCATTTTAGTCCCCACAGGAATAGATAGTATGACCACCTACTTCACATTTCAAGCATACCTATAACAGATGAACAAATCGGGGCTTACACTGTACTTAAAGGAGCATGGTATTGGATCTCAAATGCGTTATATTTGACTGCCGACGTAGAGGGAGCCACCTAGCGGCAGTAAGACGAACTACAAAAATGCATTACAAAATG
Source organism: Notospermus geniculatus (assembly GCA_002633025.1). Classification (NCBI taxonomy): domain Eukaryota; kingdom Metazoa; phylum Nemertea; class Pilidiophora; order Heteronemertea; family Lineidae; genus Notospermus; species Notospermus geniculatus. The sequence continues at coordinate 136,988 of NMRB01000127.1, read as the reverse complement.
TACGTAGTAAATCGGGTCAATTTGCCGACACGTAGTTAGCCCCTGGGTTGGAGAGTGGCGCGGTGGCGCCGGCTGTCGAGAAAAAGTGGCAATACCGTGCTCCTTTAAAGCTGACGTGACCAAACAAAAAGCCCCGCTCGCCGTGTCAAAGCCGTGTTTTTTCTGGTTTGGAAAAACCCTGTGTCTCAAAAAGCACGGGGATTTTGGATAGGTGTAACCAGGGCTTGTGATATTAACTAGAAATCTGATTGGGAAGAATAGTGGAGAAGAAGGATCAAGAAGGATGATTGAAACATTTGCATGACTTACTAAAATGTATGTGTCTTATGACCTTAACTTATTATGGCATATATTATAGAAATTCATTTTCAATGTTGTAAGAGGTGCTCAAGTTGAAGCAGGCCTCATATTCAAATTGCTTATAAGTTATAATCATATTGGTTTTTAATTGTCTTGATCAAGTAGTAAGGTCAAGTGCTGTAGGCACTGGTATTGGTACTTAAAGGCCTAGCTATTATAGTGAGTGTATCACAGATCAAAGGATCGAGAATTGAAGGTAAATTCTACCGATCTTCAAGTTCATTAAATTATTCACCTGAGCATAACAAAGACATTAGCAACCTACATGTACAGTGCGTCACAACGAATGTGTACATGTAGATTTTAAAATCCACAGAAACTGAGAAAACATTGCAGGCAAAAAAGTATTTATTGCCTGATATTTATAAAAGCTGGCAAATGCTTTTACTTCAAGTTTTTTAGTACCGGTACATTTACATTGGACATTGCTGTGCAAATCTTACATGTACATGTAAGTAGCATATTTGCTAACATTTATGAATACCAGCCAATGACGGGTGATGATTTCTGACTGGACCCAAGTTTTTATAGCAAACATTTAGTAGGTGGACAAGTACATGTACCATACATGTATGTATGTTAAATTACAAAAATGTAGCCGTTAATGAATAAGTGTTGAAGTGTTAGAAACGCAGGCATCTGCCGCCGTTTTCAAATCTGTTACAAATCGGAAGAGGTTCAAATTGATTGGTTAATTCAAATCAACCGTCATTGACTCTTCATCATAACACTGGAATAACCCAACTGTAGTAACGTTAATCATCTTCATTACGTATAATTATATCAGCCATTATCATCCTATTACACTGTATGCGGGAATGGTGGCAGTGTAATTTTTGACATTGTCCGTTACCAATTACTACAGCCCAGCACATGGTTGTCCTAGATCTGCACCACGTGGAAATATACCAAAATCCAAAATTGCAGAGGTCTGGTATTGCTGGTCCACGAAAATGAAAGAAAAAGTTATAGAGGAAATAGTAACTGCTGTTGTTATTCTCAGCATTGGAAAACGAAGAGAAAAAGGTTGAACAGGAATAATGTTAAAACTGCTGTTATTTCATGATCCCTGCATGGAAATGAAGGTCCTCCAGTAAGTGATGGTCATTTGTCCAAAGACCTCCTCAGCATAATTAAAACATGAGGGGGAAGTAAACCTGATCAACATTTTCATATTCACCAGATATGCCAGTAATTTTACTATTCTCCGTAAAAGCAGTTGGCATGTCCGGACAAACAGACCTGAGGTAAGACTAAAGCTACATGTAAATAGACATGGAATATGAATGAATGAATGAAATTCATAGAAAATGTCCAACTCAGTGATTTTATGTTTTATTCATTGGTGATTTAGAAAAGTTGGAATCAGTCCATCCCCAATCAGTCCCCATGAAGTACATGTAAATCTATCTAAAAATTGTGGGACTAAGGCATGTAAGGGGTATATGTCCCATGGCCATAATACCGCCTTAACCCAAAGCTCTTCTTTACTGCTAAACCTTTCCAAAGGCAAAAGGGACCTTGTCCAAATTTCGCACATTCGCGCCGTGCAAATTACAGGCGAATATTTTCGCATCTGGCTGTGATAGGCAGTTGTGAATTTGTTTGGGTCGCTATTTCTGTGCGAATATTCTGCACAAATATTCCCACGTCGTGTCTGAATCTGAAATTCGCGCCGGCTGTTGGTTGTGAATGTGAGGCGTTATTTCTGCAGGCCCATTACAAGAAGTTTTCTTCAACGAGCGATGACGTCATCAGCCTAATGGTTAAGCAGTGCATTTTCCGGGTATTTTTACTGATCAAAGTTATTTTATTCGAAACAGAGTGGCGATCGTAAACCAGTTCGCTCGGGAAATAAAAGTTTTGGATGTTCTCTACGTCCATACTGCTTCTGGGATTTTTCTGATTTTATCCTCCGCCGTCATTATCCTTGTTTTGAAACCCTGTTGAATGCCATTTTAATGGTAAAATCGGGGATTCCCTCGAAAAACGGCAGAGTGTCTGGGGATTCCCCAATGATAAACAATTTACGAGGGGTGGAATTAATCTGGTTCGACCGTATATCAAAGGCTTTGATATTTCTTCAGACATCAGTGAAAATTTCATTTTGATCAGTTGTGCCTTTGTCCCGTCAATTTTGTCTTGAAAATCTCAACCTGCAGTGCTGACATGGACTAGTCCATTATTCAGAGGGGTGATGGTTGTTCATCCAAAAATCCAGGCTATCCACTAGCTTGAATTTAAGGACTCCCCGCCTCGAACTCGTCCGGAACCCCTGATAAAACCCATTTGGCCCATATTTGTTTTGGCTGTGGCATTCTTATCGTGACATCGACTGCGAAAGCCTCAGACACCGCGCCATGGCTATTGTAATAGGTGAGTCCATCGAGTCCACTGTGTTCTAATTTTAGAATCGAATGACTTCAGTGATCTAAGAATAGATCAACTCCGCGTGAAACTTCTTGTAATGTTTCTGTTTGACGGGCACGAAAATGTGCATGCGCCTCGCAAACAATAGAAATTCTATTGTTTGCAAGGTGCATGCACATTTTAGCGCCCGTCAAACGGAAAGGCCTGTTTCTGTATACTTGTGTTGCGAATTTGGGGTGAAATATTCGTTATGCGAATATCTTCGGCATCTCTCATTGCAGCAGTGCATGTTTTTAAGCAAGCCTTTTCCTTTGACCTGAACCAGATGGGAAAATCCACTAACCACCAACCTTGCAAAACAAAAACACCGGATGTAGATGTTATTGTCTCAACATGATAATTCTCCCCAAACTACTATGAGCAATCATGCAGTAGGCTACAAATGCCAGTTATGATCGCATAGTTTTCTATAATTATATTGTTGAATGAATGAGACAAAGCAGGTCTTCTGCAATGCAATGTTAGGCCTATTCATACAATGTTAGGCCTATTCCTACGAGTAGTGCATCATCTGACAGCCTCACTGGAACAGTGTACAGGTAGTCGATGTGCACAATATTCTACGTGAAGTGGATGGAGCGGAAACACAAAATTGACATAAAATCTTTTTCTTGTAAATGTAATGTACATGTAAGTCTACCATACCCTCTTTACAACCATGTCCTTGATACCCATCCTGAGAGACTAAGGCCATTTGTGACCCGCGCGCTCCAGCAAAAGCATGGCACTTGTCGCAAGTGATCTCATCATCATTGGTCTGCATCTGAGTTTACTCTAGGAGGAATTATACTGTCAGTATAATTCCTCCAAGGTTTACTCAACTATTGCTGTCCGCTACTTCATGTATCATGACTATTGTCAACCTGAAGAGACGTACATTTCAGCTATATTGTGTTCAGGGCAATGACCCTGTCTTCCACTGCAACAAGGGCATACTTTTGCGAGAGTGGGTCACATTTTACAGCCCCTCATACTCTCCAGAATAAACGAGAACAATTGCTTCTACAGTACAAAGAAAGACTACATGTAACACCGCCAGAGGGTAAAATGGGTAAAATTCCGTACCCTAAAATTTTTCCAGGGTACGGATCCGTACCCTCAAAAATTTGATAAATTCACATATTTATCAGCAGTATTCATTGTTTTTCACCATTTAACATCATATTTCACGATGGAAAGTGATTTTATGCTTCAAAATACGCCTAAAATGGCACTAAACATCGTTTAAAACCAAAATAAACAAATAAAAATAAAAATAAAAATTTTTCAAAAAAAAATTTTTTTTCAAAAAAAAAATTTTTTTTTGGTCCGTACCCTCATTTTTTTTTCTGGCGGAAACCCTGAACAGGACTCTACATGTCAATGTGGTAGATACTTATTGAAGAGACCTAAACCTTACCAGTTCCTGAGATGCATAATTCTTAGCAGAAGGATCGGTTGAGCAATAGGAATAGTCAAAAGTGAAACGCTTTACTCTGTCGCGACTATCTCCAATATCCACAACTCCTTCAACCTGAAAAAAGAAGATAGCCTGATTTGAAGAAAAAGCAGCAATGGCAACGCTAATATGTAACGTAGATGTTGCAAAAAAGGTCATCTTTACAGTAATCCGTTCTCCTTAGAACGACCTACATGTAAAAGAAAGTAGGCATGGAACAAAAATACAATTTCCACAGACATCAGAGGAGTTTACAAGGCATTACACATTGTCCAATACTGGAAAGACTGTACAGTTTTCCTTTGCATGTCTTACCCTTAAATCCCTTATTGCTAAGGTGTCTCCTCGGATTTCCACGACAGATGTGGCAGCCTGGTCATATTCCCTAAAAAATACAAAATAGATATTTAGTCTCAGGTTTGAGACATTCTCATATTCACTGATATAGCAATAGAGAAAAAAATCTAATATTTTTACTATCAACTATCACACACTATACATGTATTAACTATCATCTCTAATCAAAGCAACCATAAACTGTCCATATGGCATTGACGGAGTACTGTATATGGACCTTCCAACAGCATGGACCAACTTCTGAATCAGATAGCATTCGAATGTGATGTGACCCAGGGGCCTGTTTCAGCTGATGGTAACTGTACTGTACCTTGAACCAAATGGAAAATGCATTGAAGTTAATGGTACCATTAGCTTAAAGTCACTTTATGAATCAGGCCCCTGGTCTTTACCACTATTTTGTCATGAATTTATACCAACAAAAGAAGAACCCTGTCTTTGAAAAGATGGATTAATGGGGAGGAAGCCTAATTTTTTCTACCATTTGATGGCGCTGCGACCGTATCCACTTTTCCACTGTGACGTTGTACAGAACGTCAACGTCACACTGCCGTGACGTTGTGGCTTCATGCTCGCACCGCACATTGCCACGGCGATGACGTCCTGAAGACAATGAAAAGGCCTGATTTGGTCGCAGCGACATCTTTCCGTGGAGAAGTGGCGATGTCCTCATTGAAGTACGCATACAAGTTAAGTGACTTGCCCAAGGCCATACATAAACTGTCAAGCAATCACCAAAGTCAATCCCACCCATAGGCCTAGGTCCATTAACACTTGAGTGTCATTCTGAATCTGATTCAGTGAGAGTGAATGAGTGATCCCAAGACTGGTGTAACATTTCCTAGTGTTCCCCATATGTCAATGTTCCATACAATGGCAACACACAAGGATACTGAAGAGACCACATCCGTGACTTTACCGAACATTCTGAACGATTAGGCCTAGGCCTACATGTAGGTTATAGCCAAAAAGCCTGTTCGATTGGCCTAGGGTAGGCCTTTTATTAGGCCCAGGCCTACCATCATCAAGCAACTATTTTGGTTGTGGCAACATTGTATACAGATAGACTGCACATACACACACCCACACACATGCACAGCCACAGCATGGCACGCAAGCCATGCATGCTTTTTCAATGGCCCAGCCAAGGAGATTGTTGTCACTTGACTTACTTTTTTGACAACGGCCTCACACGGACCGCAACTTTAATATTTGACATTTTCCGGCTTATCACGATTATCCGTAATCCACTGACATTATCCAAAACTTTCCGAAAACTTTCATCGCACTTCCATCACAAACTCGGAAAGGTGAATAACAGTAATGGTCGGGGCGATTCCACTTGACAAGAAGGGGTGATAGGAATGGAACGCGGACAAACTTTATCGCCATCTAGCGTTTGGCGGATAAACTATCCGTCTGGCGAATTTGGTGGACTGGTTTCTTTAGTCACCGTCAGATGGCGCATTGTAGACACAACACGCGGGGTTTTCCGACGGGGATTCCCTATCACATTCCCCGAATCCTGACAGTCTATACCTTGAGTCTATACTAGACAGTTATGATTGAACCGTACCGCGCATGCACAAAAATCGAGTTTATTAGTCATTGTATTACATGACATCATCACATCGTAGTAGGGAGTCCGATACAACATTTCTTTCACTTTCTTTCATCATCTGTCACCTTTGATCACTTAGCTGGCTTCCCGCCCTTTTTTGCGCGCACACGCTGAAAGTGAAACCAACCAGCCGCAGCCCAGAGAGACAGAGCTACACGTTTGGACTGAACGACAGGGAGACCGCGCAACATTACAGAAAGGGTACGTAGGCTTTGCTGTACGGTATTTTTTCATGACTTTCATTTTGATCACCCCTTCCGAGGGTTATTGAGAAACGGCCACATCAGATCAGTCAGACGCGCAGTCATAATCATGATAATGAGAGAGTCCCAGTCTGGTCTATGCCAGTGCTGGGCGGGCGTTGATGGTTGGCGTAACCATGCTAAATGCTGGGTACCGGTACAGACCGGTACCGGTAGTGAAAATGAAACTCGAACCAATAGCTACCAAAACATTTTGCCTAAGCACGGCGCCAGTTTATTATCAATAAACCAATTCGTGGACCAGTTCGTCATGGCGTCACTCAGACTCGCATTGATCCTTTGCCAAAATTCAAATGGCTTCTCTCATCCATTTTGGTCACTGAACTTCTCCATCACGTCATGAAATATCGGCCTGAAACTTTCCCATTTTCATCGCAGGAAGCCACTGAGGTCAGTAAGGTAGGCAGGCCTTCTCTCAGGGCCGTATTTAAAGGGGGGCGAGGGGGGCAGTTGCCCCCCCTGAGCCAACCAAAAAACGTGATTTTCATGCAGATTTTGGGCCCCCCCTGAGAGGCTCCCCTGAGAGGCTCCTGCCCCCCCTGGACCAAAAAGTTAAATACGGCCCTGTCTCTTCCCTATCCCTGGTTCTCTTCAGGGAAATTTTCCGGGCAGGCCCTTTCCTACCGTGGTAGTCGAATGACCGCTGTCATTTATGAGACTTGAAGGTATTGGTCTACAACAACTAAGCCTTTGGCTACCCCAGAGCAGAGAGTAACTTTATCTGAGAGGCACAGCACCCAGACTTAAAGGGGCCCTATAGCTATGCTCATAGCGTCATGCAGTGCAGGTGGCACTAGGTAGCAACTAACAATCTACAGATTTTCACTTAAATGTTTAGTGTATTTTACTCGCAATATAAATATAAATATACATGCAGGGTTAGATTCTCATATGCCAACCATCAATGTGAACCCATCAAAATGCCTATGAGGAGGCTGCCCAGAGTAGGCCTATGTTTCGGAATCTGGTTCAGGACTGACACCCTCGCCCATTCCAACATGGTCACCCAGTCAAAAAATTATTTTTTGCACTATGGATATAATATAGATTTTAATTAAGTATGAATTCCCCCTACACCTGCAAAAATGTTTGGGGTCAAAGGTAGCAAATGAAACTGGAACGTGTCTCATCAAAAGCATTGAATTGTACCTGTCATCTGCACATATAGTGTTTTGCTTGTCACAGTTGTAAAAAAAACTTTTTGCGTTGTTGACTGACCCATTTTATTTTTTATGAATGGCCAGTGAGTCAGTCCTTCAATCAATATACATTCAATCAAAACAAAAACTGATAAGGTGGCTTCTCGAAAACTCAAAAGTAGGACAGCAAGACTTTGAAAATTTGCATTTTACATGCATACATTGTAAGAAGCTATCAAGTATATTTGATAATTGAAAAAGTCAAAATAGGTAGGATCATCAAAAGAACTCAACATCATTCTGATATTGTTGGGTCGGTTTTGTTGGGCTCGATCCAGCCAACACTATCGCCACAATCTGTAAATGATTTGGCTTGGGGGCATTCTGTACCCAATTCAATGACTTTTTCCATGGAGGGTGAGGAGGGGTCTACGTACCACAGTCCATTTTTTTGGTGGAAAATTGCAGAAATCAGAGAAAAATAACACTTCTTCAAAGAATATTTTTAAAAATCCCTAACTAGGGGTAGAAAGCTCTTTCTGTTTCTTTTCAGATGTCTGGTGATAGAAGGACTGTAGCATTGGCTTATACTGAAAAGCCCGAGCAGGGTACATCTTATTATTCCGAGCTCAAGGCTTTACTTGAAGAGGAGAATTGCAAAGTTGCTGAGGAGGAGATTAGTGGACCCTGGGGTCAATCCAAGTTCGCAAATATTCAAAAAAATGTGAAAACGTACAGACATGTCATTAATATTGTGACAAAGGAGTTTCTTGAAAAAGAGGTAACCATTGTTCATCATTTTTTTTCATCCATACTACCGGGTTCATTTGTAACTAGAGAGTTGTAACTAGAGTTGTAACTAGAGAGAAGTATCATTTGCAGTGACAGATTAACTACAATCACATCCTTGGACCTCTTAAACCAAGTTAGTTGTCAATAAACATTTTCAGCATAAGACTACATGTAGGCCCACACACCTAGGGGGTGTAATCCTCAAGCACACCCCTGTAAAAATGCAGCATGCATCATTCTGATGCATTACCTCAAATATGCATCAATCATGCCTTAACTCTTTCGCTGCCAAGTTGTGTTGATCGATGATTTTCTGTGTAATCAGTTATCTGCCACATCGTGTCGATCAGCGTTTTTTTTCAGTTCATTAAGAAAGCACTTTGGCCAGATGTCTCGTCAATCGAAATTCTGGCAAATCGCAGGAAAAAAGCAAAATCAGGTCTGGCAGCGAAAGAGTTAAACATGCACCATTGTTGAGGCAGTGATGATGCATGTTTGCACAGGTATTACAACAGAGATCAGGTACACCTCATCCGTGCATGAAACATGACAGGTCTACCTGTTTCAGCAGGAAATTTAATGGGTATGCATCAAATGTGCTGCAAGAACTGAACTCAGCTTTATTTATGTTCTGGTTGATCCAGGGGGTTTGGACCCCTGCTCTCAGCAACCTTAATGATCTTTCATCAGGATTGGCCAGAAATAGCATTTCAGAGCATCTTTTGTGGGTGAGAACCCCGAGACATCCCTTGGTACTAGTGTCGGTCACCCACCCGCTGTTTCGAATCTGGGGAGCAGTCTGCGGAACTAAACGGCTGACTGCGCGAGACTACCCTTGGTACAGGCACCGTCAGACTTTTCTGAAAATCCTGAATCCATCCCTTGTCTTTGAGAAGTCTGCGATGTCCCATTCTTAATTTTGTTACAGAAGAAATGTCAATTCGAAGAATTTCTGATGACTTGGTTCTCTGGACTACAGAATGTTCTTGATAAGGATGATGTGCATGCTGTCATCGTTTTCTGCGTTGGAGTCCATCCAGAAGAGCTGGATTGGTACCTTCGTCAGTTCAACCCGTGTATACAATATCGATATGGGGAAGATGGATGGAAACAGCAACTGAAGGAAATACTACATGGTAGGAAATGCTAACTTCATCCTTCACATTCAAGTACTTCTGGTAGCTCCTTCACATTCAAGTACTTCTGGTAGCTCCTTCACATTCAAGTACTTCTGGTACATGTAACTCAGCTTGAAAGTGCCAGCCTGAAGAAGACCCTGGTTGGGGTCGAAAATTTGATAAATTTCTGGAGGACGACCTCGGTTATTATATCATCTTCACATTCAAGTAGGTAAATGGGAAAACTGTGCAGAATGCAGGGTTCTTAACAGCATAATGTGTCCAAAATTTTGCATCCAATCTTTATCTTTTTGGCAAATATTTGGCGATTTGTGCGAGATTTTGCAATTTCATTGTCGTTCTGTTGATCAAAAAACAGCTTTGTCAACACAAATTACCAAAGTATGTTGGGATCAGTATACGATGTCTCTTCATGCACTAAGAAAAATTTGTCTGAATCACTTAAGTGGTCATTAACATTTGCTGTTGGGAAGAAAACTATGAATGAGATTGAAATCTAGTTCCTGTAGGCCTATGTGTGAATTTGATTTTGAATATATATGTTGAATTTTGATTTCCAGCCCCAGCAAAATCAATGTGGTCACTCGAACACATGAATGCAGGAGAAGCCCTCGCCTGGTCCCACATCACTGGATATGTGCAATACTTGGGTAATGTATTAGAAATTAATAACAAGTTGAATTGAAAGCTGAGTGCCAAATACGCATTATTATCCCACCGAATGAAAGTTCGGTAAAGATATAGAGAAACCCCTGTGTGTCCGTCCATCCATCAGTCCGCCCAATTCTCTTCCGGCCTATAATTTGGTAACGAAGCCAGATTTTATGACTAAATTTTAAGGGAAGGTGTTTGAGCAGTCAAAGGTGTGGTGCGCACCACACCCATCATGATGTGACCTTTGACCTCGCCCCTGTGTCTACAACTTGTAACGAAGGCTGATATTTGGTCAGTATTTTCAGAGAAGGTGTGTGAGCAGTCAAAGGTGCGTTGCGCACTATCTATACCCATCGTGACACGACCTTTGACACTGACCCTGTGACTCTTTTGACTCAAATATCCCTTCCAACTCTCAACATTTCAACGAAGGCAACTTTCGTTCGGTGGGATTTGCACACGCTTTGCGTTGCTCTTGTTACCTGTGTAGACAACATTGGGTGAATAATGTATTGCAGAAGGAAACTGGAGTGCCTGGTGAAAAACTGCTGGCTAAGGCCGGGTTTACATCGGATGACACGGGACACGAAGGCGAACAATGGCTTCACAAAGGATTTATCCCCATGAAACCTTTGTTCGGTTGCGTGTTCGTATCGCGTGTCATCCGATGTAAACCCGGCCTTAGAGAATCACAAAGACTGGATCTAACGGAACCTCAGAAGTCACATGTGCCATTTTTGCCATTGCCTGTTTTCACAGCTCGAAACACTTACGGTACCAATGAATGTGTTTAATAAAAATAAGATGTAAAAACAGCCCCTTTGTTTAGAAATATTAACGATTTTGTACAACGGGGGAAGATATCCCAAAAATACAGACACTGATTGAATTGATTGCTCTTGTGTTTGCTCTTATGAAATGGTATCATTTTTAGGCGAGTGGCATGTCAAGAATGAAGATAAATTTATACCAGAGCTAGTAATGTTGGTGCCTAAAAGCTGCTGCTGTCCTGAAAAAAAAGTACCTCATTCATCCATTACTTGGATAGGAGATGCGGCAGACATGGATGTCTTACGTGCAAACAAACGTCGCAGACACAATGCTTTTGTGGTGAGGATAGAAGGCATGGATAAGGTAAGATAGTTTGAGAGCCATGGGGAACTTTCGTGCTGTCAGAGGCCGCTACGAGTTAGCGGTCCAAGAACGTCATGAAATTTGATGTCACAGGGCAGAAATGCATGCCACAACGTCGTCCATAATGATGTGGGCACCGTGGCTCACGCATTTGACGTCAAATTTTGCGACATTCTAGGACCGCCAACAGGCGGCCTCTAACGGCAGGTAAAGGCAGAAAAGTTACTCATTGTCTTGCATATCTATCAAAGGAGCAACCAAAAACTGGCATTAAAATTGACGCCTGCGAGGTTATCTCAGTGCACTCCTCAGCTGGCAGGGAGATGGGAGCTCGTGTCTTGGAGTTGTGTCGTGGACATATTAAATCTTGGAGATGAGGTAGCATGCATGGTTTTAGTTCAAAGACATGGTCACACAGATGACCTCAATGAGATTTCCATGTTATGTGTGCTGAAAATGCCACCCCTACAGCAGCACATGGCAATCAGTCGAGTGATTGCCAACGCCGACCCCAAAGCGGTATTGGTTGTCGAACTTATCAATAGATGGCGTGCTCAGGACCACGCCGCATCTACGGGAGTTACACCAGCTATTTGCAGGGAGTACTACAATGTATTGAGTCGATCAATAGCGTTGCTAAGCAATGGAGGGGAATCCCGTGCTGTACAGTGTTCATAAGCAAGGCCGTTAGCTTCCCGCTGTTCGTTGTAACGAAGGCCTTTTCACTATTCTGTGGAAAAATCTGGTCATTATAATGAAGTTTACATTATAAAGGTGTTCGTTGTAAGCAAAACTGGCAAATGGAAAATGAATTACGGGAAATCGGGACTTTGAAATGTGAACGTTTAGGGATGAGAACGTTGTAAACGGGATATGTTGAAACAAGGTTTTACTGTACGAAGTGTTTATGATGTAGGATTTGTCCACGTAGGTGTCAGTACTAAGGCCATACCAATTTGATTGTTCGTTTAACGGATTGTTAGGCCATACATGATGGAGCATGAGGGCGAAAAAAAAAATGCTAACCATAAGTTGTATAAATTTTATGTGGTCACACAAGGGTGAGCGTGAAGGTAAAAAAATGAATTCTTTGGCCTAAAATCCAAGGATTTTGATTTTTTAAGGGTAGCACGGGCAAGAGCAGGGCATCGACGGCAATCACTGTCGATGAATTTATGAATTTATTCACTTTGACAATGTTTGATGACTTTGCGCCTGTATATTTTTTCCTGAAATGGCGTTTTGAGCATGCGGGCGGTAAAAAAACAAAGCCTTCCCGCATTAAAAAATTTTTTTTTTCGAATTTACAGCATTTTAAACAAGCGGGCGCAAAAAAATTTTTTTTCACTTTTGGGATTTTAGGCATGAGGGAAATCCGTTAAACGAACAATCATATTGGTATGGCCTAATTTCTAGAAAATCAATGAAGTTTCTTGGAAATAATTCAGAACCAAAAGGGTTAATGTGTACTCTGTCTCCACACAAATGCCTGCTTTAGACATCCAAAACAGTATAGCCTGGGTGGTGAAATAAAAACATTGTCCTTTAAGTATGTGATGATATGACCTGTCTCCATAATACATCTAAAAATTCTGGCCCAGGTGAGCACATGGTCCATGGACCATTTCACTTTCTGCAAATATTTTATGGTGACAAAATGTCATTGTTCTGTCGCATGATGTAAATATTTTTCAGGACGTGTCGATGGTTTGTACTTTCTCTATCCACACCTTGTATCTTCTGAAAGAAGAGAAAGGGCTAACAGACGAATGGTTGGCACAACAACAAGAACGATACGTGAAAATTTTGGAGGAGGAAGTGAAGAGACAGAAAGATATTGCAAGAAATGTTATCCTTGTTGAATATGGTAGGAGTTGATAGAATAAATGTAAATTGCTCTGATAATGATACCCAGTGGACTTAAACAAATCAAAAATGAAGACAGTCGTCTAAAATGGACTTACACTGTGGTAAAACAAATATTCTGGTATTCGCATTCAGTATTCAGTGGTATATTGGCTTCCAACCAGATGTTTTCCTCCTTGAAAACAGTAGTTTGTGCGCAGAGGCATCTGGTTGGAGCGTTATTATTACATTAGGGACACACACCGCATGAGCTACTGCAAAATCTTGTCCGCAGTCAGGTGTACTTCACTGCGGACAGAAATTAGGTCATCCAGGTGTGCTGTGTGTATTTATATATCGTGGTATGCAGGGCTGGCCTAATACATTAGTTTCGCAGTAGCTCACGCGGACTGTGCCCCTTATGATC
>NMRB01000127.1:101661-121831 GCA_002633025.1 Notospermus geniculatus | reverse complement strand
TTCCTTTAAGTATGTGATGATATTTTCCTTTAAGTATGTGATGATATGACCTGTCTCCATAATCTAAAAATTCTGGCCCAGGTGAGCACATGGTCCATGGACCATTTCACTTTCTGCAAATATTTTATGGTGACAAAATGTCATTGTTCTGTCGCATGATGTAAATATTTTTCAGGACGTGTCGATGGTTTATACTTTCTCTATCCACACCTTGTATCATCTGAAAAAAGAGAAAGGGCTAACAGACGAATGGTTGGCACAACAACAAGAACGATACGTGAAAATTTTGGAGGAGGAAGTGAAGAGACAGAAAGATATTGCAAGAAATGTTATCCTTGTTGAATATGGTAGGAGTTGATAGAATAAATGTAAAATTGCTCTGATAATGATACCCAGTGGACTTACACAAATCAAAAACGAAGACAGTTGTCTAAAATGGACTTACACTGTGCTAATAAATACATCTATTCTGGTATTCGCATTCAGTATTCAGTGGTGTATTGGCTTCCAACCAAATGTTTTCCCCTTGAAAACAGTAGTTTGTATGCAGAGGCATCTGGTTGGAGCGTTATTATTATCATTATCATCATGATTATCAGAAACGGTAATTTTGGATTTACAGTAAACTCGAGTTTAAACCACCGGTTCATTATGTTGTTCATAAGCACACCCACAATTGAAATGGGAGTGAATAAAACATAACAAGTATTATGCTGAATGGGTGGAATCGCTACTCCAATCACAACCCCACACTGGAATGAATAGTTGGTTGTAAGGCTTTGGGTGAAACTGACCCTTGTCTGATCCAATTCTGTTTGTGGCCTCATACAGGGTGGAAATGGATTTTAGGCTTCAATTAATCAGTTGCGTTTCAATCCAAGGCCTTGAGCCACCGATTGCAGCCATTCAGCATACACTGATATTTTATTCACTCCCATTTTGGTTGTGGGTGTGCTTATGAACATAATGAACCGGTGGTTTAAACTCAAGTTTACTGTAATTCTAATACGAATGAAGGCCTGCAGTGCTGAATGAATAGGGACCTTTGGCAAGGCTCCATATCGCTACGTATGACTTTAATAGAAAATGCATTGGCTCGATACGTCATACGTGACACGGATCGACGATACGGAGCCTTGCCAAAAGTCCCTAATGTTGCCACCAGAAACTCCTTCAGAAACTTGCTGTAACAGCCAGTGATAGTCTAATCCCTTTCTTAGATGACACCAAGTGCAAGATAGATGAGAACGGAAATGTTCCCAGTTTGGCAGATTTGATTAAAGATAAGATCAAGGCTCACCACCAAGAATATCCAAAGCTTGCACAAGAGATGGTCTCCTCCGAGTCAAACACTGGGACGACTGAAGATGACAAGGTCAGTGAAGTCATGTCAAGTCTGACAAAGCCTGATGCCTCAGTCACAAATGCAGCAGCCGCCAGAGGATATCTTGACATCGGTGGTTTTTGCGACCCCCCCCCCCCCCCCCCCCCCGGTGGGACACTGGCCAGTATTCGGCTGATGTCTCTCAGATTTTGTTCTGACGAGTTGAAAAATGGTTGCCCGATACCGTCCAGTCCCCACCGATGTCCCAGGGGGTATTGGCCTGCTGTCCGTCCGGCAATCGGGTGATTTTGTAGATCGGCCAGACATCCGAGGGGACTCAGTCGCACACCTGTGGCTGGCTGGCGGGATACCTGTTGGACTTCGACCAGTGTCCGGAGGATATCTGGGCCCTCAGGTGATGGCCAAAAATTGTCTGATCTACTCGGTGCCTGGTGGGGGGGCTGACGTCGCAATGCATCAGCATGTGTTGGATGCACTACGATGCCACGTCACTCGTAAACATTGATTGCAAAATTCGGTACACATCTATAGTGTCTAGAACTTTGTTTCTCTTTCTAGAGTTTGTGGCCAACTCTGCATATTGTTTACCATCCACGTGATAAAGGGAAAGCTGAGAAAGTTAGACAGGAAATTGAGAAAGATGTACGATTCAAATTCAAACTGCAACAAAGATTTTTGGATATGTTGCCAAGTGCAGAACAGGAAAAGCAGATAAAGGATGCTGATTGCTGCCTTTTTATTGGATCTGAGGAGACGTTTGTGGATCATCAAGCTCACGGATGTCTTGAAAAGAACTTAGGGACATGTAATTGTAAAGCCACAATATTTCTTCGTGATGAGAAAGGGAATGCCTGTTCAGCCGACAAGAGAAGTGGGCATGCCCGAGTGCAAAGAATGAGATCAACGCTGGGAGAATTTTTCCCTGAGTCTATTGTTCGACACATAACACTAACAGAGTCATCTGCCTGGCTTGATGAACTCAAACGCATGATAGGTAGGCTATTAAATATATTTTTCATGAACTACATGAATGCATGTATTGGTATTGATTAGTCCAAACTGTCCGTTTTCCACCTTGTGTCATGCTGTACATCATTAGCTCACTGGAGTGAGCTATTACGATGGTGCAGCGTCCGTCGTCGTTGTCCGTTAGCAGGGCACGTTTCGTAACCGCTGGAGCTATTGATCTGAAACATGGTACATATATACCCCTAGGTCAGATGACCCACGACACCAAGTTTCGGTCCGATTCGACTCTCTGTTTGGCCACCAGGTGGCGGAAACCAAAAACACAAAAAGTGCAATAACTCCTGAACTAATGACTAGATCATCTCCAAATTTTTATCATAGGTGTAGCTAATAAGGATACATAACATATATAACGGGTTTTTGATTTGACCTACTTTTCAAGGTCACAGAGGTCAAAGTTCGACAAAAGTGACGAACCTGCCACAGTTTGTCATTATTTCACAGAGCAACTTCATATCTTGCATAAACATGCATTGGAGGGGTACCTTAAAAAAGACCAAGTTTCGACCCGATTGGACATCCAATATGGCCGCCAGGTGGCATAACCTGAAAATCAAGTAAGTGCTATTACTCAGGAACGGCTTGATGCAGAGTGCTCAAATTTGATATTTACCTTCATCTAGATGACCTTTACACGCATGTCAAATTTCGGCCTGATTTGACTTCAAACATGGCCACCAGGTGGCGTAACCCAAAAATCATCAAAGTGCTGTAACTCAGGAACGCCTTAACCCAAAACGCTCCAATGTGCTATGTGGCCCCCTGCAGATGACCTTTATGTCCATGTGTAGTTTCGGCCCGATCGGGCATCCAATATGGCCGTCAGGTGGCGTAACCCGAAAATCATCCAAGTGCTGTAAGTCAGGAACGACTTGATCGAAAGCGCTCCAATGTGCTATGTGGTCCCCTGCAGATGACCTTTATGTGCATGTGAAGTTCCAGCCCGATCGGACATCCAATATGGCCGCCAGGTGGCATAACCCCAAAATCATCAAAGTCTTCTGGGAATGACTTGACCCAGATTGCTCATAACTGATATGTACCTCCCTCTGTCATTAGACTATTATGTCCAACCCAGTGAGCACATGGTCCATGGACCATTTCATTTTCAAAAATCCCATCTAGTGCCCAGAAAAGTGGATCATAGGACATATTTACAGTACTGATGCCCATTTTCAGAATTAACTGGCATTTAACGTGACATAAGTCAACGCCAGTCAGCCGACCCAGTGACAGTTATCAATAACTACGGTACTCTGTGTGCCTGAGGACCTGGGGCCTGTTTCAGAAAGTGACTTTAAACTAATGCTCCATTAACTTGATGCATTTTCCATTTGGTTAAAGGTACCATTAGCTTAAAGTCAATTTATGAAACAGGCCCCTGAACAACAAGTTACCGTATGTCCCACCCACCTCCCCTGCGTATTGTATTGGACAACCAGTCACCTCCCGTGAAAGTCAGTAATTATGTTTATCGCTATACGTAGTCGTGCGTAACCGGTCTTTGCAATTACGTTCTATTAGGCCTACATAGTGTTCCGTGCAAGACACATGTACCGGTACATGTACCTGTTGAAGTGATCTGCCCGTATGTCTTTCCTTACTTTTTTAATGAGTAAGAACTTGACCACCATCATAGTGAAGAGAAAAATGGTGTGTTACCAGCGATGCGGCCGTCAGACGTATCTCATTAAAGGACTTTGTCAACTTTTTTTTGCAGATATTCCAGGGAAAGCTCCCCCATTACAAACAGAATTTAACCTCCACGGCATATGTGAAGGTTTGGTGTTTGGTTATCTTTACAACTACCTGAATGTCGTACTACCAGGTAAGTGCCGATATACTCACCTGGTTTCGCATGGCCCTGGTGTTAATTTGTTTCACATAATCCAACTCTGTACAGCTGTCAAAAATTTAAAATGAGCAGTCTGATAAATTTTTGCTGCATTCAATTATATGTTCTTACATTTTCAGCTCTGCCAGAAAAGATGAAACATTTGGGACATGACATGCCAAAGAAATTACTTATTCTTATGCCAGAATCAGGATTTATACCCGATTGGATACTGGAAGAGGATTGTGAGGACAAATGTATAGTGAAGATCAAAAAAGAGGATAGGAGGATTGGGCACATCCTCAGAAAAGTAGCTTGCCAAAATCGCGATTACTCATTGGACGAATATAAATTGTATGATAAAAAGGAAAAAAAGGTATGTCAACGAATTCGGGACTGAAGATTCCAATAGATAAATGTCCTCCTGGTAGATGCATGTGTCTCTCCTAAGAGAGGTAGGCTAGACTGTATTTTAAACTTTAATTATCATTATTGGTATTATCATGATGGAGAGTGAAAAAATGAATTTACACACTTGTAAACTTTCTGAATGCTTTGAATTATTCGACCTACATGCTTGCAAGCAACCATACATGCAGCAGCTGGGTATCAGAGGCAAGGCTCTGGAATGGTTCAGGTCTTACCTGTCTACCAGAACTCAGGCAGTCGTTGTCAATGGTCTGAGGTCTTTGCCGAAACCCCTTGTATCTGGAGTCCCCCAAGGGTCCGTTTTAGGGCCTCTGCTATTCTCAGTCTACATCCAGCCACTTGGAAAAATCATTGACAACTACGGTATGACTCGCCATGGCTTTGCTGATGATATACAGCTGTACGACTTTTTCGAATGCACTGTAGCGGGCCTAGCTCGTCAGATAAGGAAGGCTGAGACATGTGTCAGGGCTGTTAGAGAGTGGCTGTCTCCCAACCACTTGAAGGGCAATGATGACAAGACTGAAATCCTCATCATTGCCCCTCGAAGGAAAATACATCGCTTAAGGCCACTCCCAACAATACAAATTGGCACCAGCTCATTACAGGTATCACAACAAGTCCGCAATCTTGGAGCCCTCTTTGACGAACATATGTCGATGTCAAGCCAAGTGTCTAAAGTGGTCCAGGGTGTGTACTATCAGATCAAACGCATCTCCAAAATAAGGAGGTACCTTGATGACACAACCTGTGCCAGGGTTATAAACGCCCTGGTCACTTCAAGACTTGACTTCCAAAATGGGCTCCTACTGGGATTACCTGACTGTGAGGTGGAGCGCCTCCAGAAGGCTCAAAATGCGTCAGCGCGCTTATTGACGGGAACGAAGAAACGTGAACACATCACGCCCGTCCTGAAACATCTACACTGGTTGCCAGTGAGGGCACGCATTGAATACAAGACATTGCTTATGACTCACCGGGCCATTCATGACCCACTGTGTCCCCGGTATATGCAAGATCTGGTGAGCCTCCATCAGCCTCGGCGCCAGCTGCGGTCATCCACTGACCCATGGACATTGTCCATTCCACGTGCCAAGGGTGTCTTTGGTGACCGCAGCCTCAGGGTTGTTGCGCCGAGGCTATGGAACACTTTGCCCGAGTCTATGCGTGCCCTCACTGACACAGCGATATTCAAGCGTCGTCTGAAAACATTTTTATTTTTGAAGTATCTTAACTGAGCACAGCCAAATGTCTTACTCCTTCAATTTTATCATAAAATGTTTTAATCATTATTATTACCATTCCTACTACTATTTCTTATATTATTACTTGTCAATTTTTAATGCCTTCTCTACTTCTTGTACAGTGCTTTGTAAATGTACAACATTATTTAGCACTTTAAAATAATTTATAATAATAATAATAATAATAAGTGTAGGCCGTAGTAAGTACCACAGTCTCTGCACAATTGACCTGCCATCGGCATACCACACGCACTGTCATGCCCATACATCCTTGTATCTTCCGTGGATGTCGCACGGCACCATGGCAGGCGTGAAGGGAAGATGAACCTCATTCGCCTATGGTGCGTGGATGTCATGTGGAAGAGACGCATGACATACCTGTACCATGCAATGAATTGAAGGTACCGGTACATTCCGCGTGTGATATATGGGGAAGGTAGGTCAGTTGTGCTGAGGAGCCTGATAGCCTAGTGGTTATCACGTCCGCTTACCAAGCGGCAGGTCCCGGGTTTGAATCCAGCCTGGGCCATATGGGATTTCATTCCCAGCTCTTCAGTCCGTCGCATGGGACAGTAGACCGTGGTGCCTTGTACCTTGTGTCTTTGCAAGGGCAAGTAAAAGACCCCATCCAAGTGAGGAACATGAGTACCGGTAGCTTGAGATGGCCTCTTCCGTACTCACCAGGGCCAATAATGCTATAGCGTCAGCCCTGATGGAAAAATGAAATATAAAAAAAAGAAATATGTGCAGTACATGTAAATACCCATGCATTCATTCATTTTCTAGGTTTACTATGTAGCAGCAGAGTTTGTGACTCCGATAAGACAAATAATGGATATGAGAGAATCTACCCACATGACATTTAACCAGGCACGACATAAACAAAAATGCCTTCGAGAAATTATGTTGGAGGTTGTAGAGAAGGGTATGATACCAGAGGGTACAAAGAATAAATTTGTCCTGGTCATAATTCCAGGTATGTGCTGATCAAACACTCGCATGCTCGATGAATACTTGTACAGTGCACCCTCGCTCCTACGAACCTCGATTTTACGAACTCCAGGATATTACGAACCCAAAGTATGGCTCCCAAAATTTCATGACATGAATGTAATTTGGCCTGTTCCGTCAGCCGTGTGTATGATACAAACCAAATTATCCAAGTTTGGATTTGATAAGTGTACAATACAAACCAAATTATCCAAGCTTGGGTTTGATTAATGCATGTTTTGACCGTTTAATCAGGCAAATACTCAATAAAGTTAGTCCTGTAGACAAAGTGTGTGCCTTAGCCCTACTCGGCGTGGTCATCAGGCCCCCACGGACGAATCCTCGCTATTACAAACTCCTCGCTATTACGAACTTCTCGTTTGTACGAACTGAATCCTTGAATCCCGAAGGGTTCGTAACAGCGAGGGAGGACTGTACTGTACAACTATTAATTGGCACATCACTTATCCACTGACTCTGAATTCGAGATTGACTCCCATCTCCAGCGTTCTGATCGAAAATGTGACCCTCCACAGAAAAACCACTCGCATGTCGCTCTTAGCTTGGCAGGTTGAGACCAAAAGTTTGTCACTTTCAAGACTCTCTGCCTGTTATGAAATCCGAAATAATCTATTTTTTCCATTATCTTCTGGTGTCATCTTAGTTCGTTGAGGCTCACCTTTTGAGCGACATGCGACTAGTTTTGCTGTGGAGGGTCACAAATGTGATTTTCTGCTCTTCTCAAAGTTTGACATTCAAAATCGAAATACACCAAGCACAGTCAGCATAGATTGATATACCGGTCAGATATTAGTGAAATTTGTGAATGAGTACAGGTAAATGAAATCTTGTTTTAAACTAATCAGCATCAAACTAATTTGAATACCCGGTAATGTCCGAATCAATCTAAAGAATGCTATAATTTGGACAATAACAAATATTAAATGTACATAATCACTTTATTCATGCATGTTTATGTTTTCAGATGTTGATGGTGAAGGTAAAGCTATCAAAGACCGCAAACAGGTTGAAGATATCTATTGGGAAATATTGCTCAAGAGGGTAAAAGAGGAGCTTAAGAGGGTAAAAGAGGAGCTTGAAGTTCATCAAGCTGTTGAAGATGTGGCTGAACGTGTTGGAAATGTTGACCTGTCAAGTTGAAGTACACCTTCCTGTATCCAAGCATCATGGCCTACCATGTGTCTGTACTACCTCGTACTTCGTACGCACAAACCCATGGAGAACTTCACCAGGAGTTCTGTTTCTCTCGCACCTTGAGTTGCCGTGCACCAATCAGAACACTCGTTAGCCAACCTCACTCCCAAGTTGGCAACAAGCCAATTAAACCAACCGCTGTATATTTTGTGGCTGGAAAGTATTAGGAACGAGGATGGTCACAAATTCCCCAGCCATTCTATCAATTGCGATTTACCCACTAATCACATGAACTATGCTGTTGAAAAAAAATAACGAAAATTTTCTAAAACAGAGAAGGCAGGTGATCTGAAGGACTGACGTGGTATTTAGAAATGTTCAGGTTTATTGCAAATGTTAACGATCTATGATGAAAAACGAAAACTAACAGCGGGAGTCAGTCCACAAACAGGAACATCCGGTTGGAAAAAGCTCACCGCAGTGAAGTTCGTCAAGGGATTGTGTGAGCGTCGTCGGAAGGCGGAGCGATGTCACAACCCTTGGTAGTCAAGATGGTATCCAAGGTGTTGAGCTAAAGTAAAATTTTCAGTGTCCAGTGTAGCCAACTGTCATTTTTACAACAGCTTTTTGAGAACAGCTTGTCAAATCTAGTTTGGAGGAAGGTGCCTTTTGATCAGACTTCCAATATGGATTTCTTGGCAATGATGATGTAAATGTATGTATGATAATGTATTGTCAGGTCACTTTGTTAAATTTGCTGGATAATAATCTGATGACCGAATCCCTCCATTTCCATACGCACGGCCGAGGGGTTGTGCCCGCATAGCGGAGCCTGCTTTTCTGTTGTTTAGAAATTTTTAATGGTCATATGTACATTCTTGTTTGTTAAAATTTCATCATATCATTAGAGTAATATCAGTGTTGACAAAAATAACAGGTAGATAAGGCCATGTAAAATGAAACGGTCCATGGACCATGTGCTCACCTGGGTTGGACATAAGAGTCTAATGACAGAGGGAGATACATATCAGTTATGAGCAATCTGGGTCAAGTCATTCCCAAGTAGGACTTTGATCATTTTTNTGTACAGTAACAGTACCCGGTACATGTATGTGATCTTTTTGGTACTGCATTTTTTTCAAAGACTTAAAACATTCCTTCTTCTGGAAAAAATTCGAAATGAAGTCAGAAAAATTTTCTACCACACTGCCACTGGAGATTTTCTCTTTTTTAGCTCACCTGACAAAGTCAGCTAGGCCCAGTAGATTTAGTGAAAACTATAGAAGTGGTGCCTGTCTTGAGAAGACATGCGCCGATCGTCAAGCTTATGAATGTCTTAAAGCTGAACTGCATGAACGAAAAGCCCCCATGCGACGAGCAAGAGAAATGCAAACACCTCAAACGAAGGCTCAGAACATGATAGACCCCACGATGCCAGGAGGGCGCCACCTTATTTGTCTTCGAGCTGTCAAGGTGTCAACATCCTCTTGTGAGCTCCTGCTGAACACTTTCTGGGAAAGAAAAAAGTTCGACCCAGCAGGGAATTGAACCCGCGCCCTGTTATCTTGGCTCCACCGTCTTCTCCATTCGGCCACCGATCTTGTTGATAGGCTTTCTGTGTTTTCTCTTATTCGTAGTATTATTACGTAAGTCGAAGGCCTACGTCTATGACAAACACAAATCATGTCTTCGTCAGCTGGCTCGTTGGCCGAGTGGGCAGAGTGGTGGATTACAAATCAGAAGGTCGACGGTTCGAATCCCGTCTAAATGACTATAATTTTTTTCTTTGAGTAGTGTGTAAGAGGTATCCGGAGATGTTGACAGCTCTGTTGCCTGAAGACAAATAAGGTGGCGCCCTCCTGGCCTCGTTGGGTCTATCATGTTCTGAGCCTTCGTTTCAGGTGTTTGCAGGGCGTTAGCATTTCTCTTGCTCGCCGCATGAGGGCTTTTTGTTCATGCAGTTCAGCTTTAAAAAGAATCTATCGGTATGTACTTATAACTGTAAAGCTATGATATTTCTTCGTGATAAGGAAGAGCAAGATGCCCAAGGCAAGTTAAACCGCATGTTTTGCAACCGCTGGAGCTCCATGCTTTTTCTTTGGCGGAGATGTTACCCAGTATCTGAGTTCCACAAAGTGGGCCAGAGTGTGGTTTTGGTCTACTTGCCAGTACCGTAATGCGATATTATGCTCAATACACAATAATATGAATAATCTTGTTGTGTTTGGGTAGCCTATGAGATCTTCATCTACAACTCCGATTCTCGACAAATATCGTACTACAGAGTGTCAGTATTGTACATACCTTGGCATGGGTTGCCAGAGGCATGTAAAGAAAAATTCACCCTAACTTCAACATGGACAAAGTGCCAGGCCTGTGCAACAGACACCATAAAGTGAACACATGATTAAACCACAAAACACAATATTTACCAGTTGAATGAGCACAACCTTGGAGTGTTTGCTATAGGCTGTTCAAGTGACCCTAACATCATTAGGTAACTGCGACATGGATTATTTACCACTGACTTGTGTACATTTCCAAGCTAGGCACTTTGCCCATGTTGAAGTTGGGGTGACGTTAGCGTATTCAAATGTACACAGATGACCCTGCGCTCTCATCGTTTGTTGGGTTCTCATTTTAATTTAGTCCTTTTGTATCATAAGATCAACTGGTCCGAATTCAACAAAATTTGCTCTAAACATGCAGAAGGGTCTTGTCTATCATATGGAAGAGTCAGAATGCAAATCTGTTGAGGTTTAAAGGGATAGTGTCCACATTTATAAAATGCTAAATTTGTAAGTTGAACCTTTATGTTTGATTCCTTTATGGTAGTACATTTCAGCTATTGAAATGTGCGGGTTCACCAAGGCCATTAACACTCTCCTCAAACGCGACATCCGACGGGTTTTCCTAGATTGCCTCACATTTGCTAGGAACATCAACTATTCCTGTAAATATGAATTCTGAAACCATATGCATTGAGTTCATGAAATAAAAAAATTCTGTAGTCACAACAAAATACTTGTTTCATTTTGTTGAAATATTTTTCGACCTCTATTGGCAATTTAGCCGAAGAAAAGCAGCAGCAGATGGCCGGAGGTAGCTGCAAGTCATACATGTACCGGGTATATGTACAGCACATCCTTATACTCAGAATTTGCAATAGGCCCATGCCTGCTGGTTGCACCTTGAATCCCCGCCCCTATTGCAATCATGATTTTCTTCACTATGGTCTTGTCACCAGCTGGGAGGTACAGCAGGACGTTTGGATTCTCATTTCCTGGAAATGCAGACTCGCTTCATAAAAAGAAGAAATGCTACACCATAAAGCGAAATATTTTCGCGTCCTAAATGTTGGCGAATGGCCTAAAAATGCAGCATTCGCGGGGATAAATATTCGCGGTAAAGGTCCTTATAAAAATTTTCTGCGGGGAAATATATTCGCGAGTGTCGCACTCTGAATAATGAAGAAGATCGACGCCACACTTCTCAGGAAGGAGGAAGCTGAATATCCTGGCACGATCTGTACTATCAACTGCATACCACAATGCTTGTTATGTGTAAACACTCGTTCCGGGCATCTGGGAATGACGTCAGGATGGGAATCCCACGCTGCATTGGTCAACTGGTGCTGATGACTCATCAATATAGGATCTAGCGGGGAACAAACAGTTTCAGAATCCCTTGCGGAGATATTGGAGCCTCTTGGGTCGATTTGAAGCGGGAGGCAGTCGGTGGGAATAAATGTTTGCTGCTGGGTAGAATCGGGAATGCTTTTTTGGATTGACAGGTCTCATATTAGCCAATGTTTAGCCAATGTTTCATCAGCCAACGATATCCGTCGATCAAATGCAAAAGCAAATCAATGAGCTGAAGTACAAATTTTATTTCACATACGATATTACATTATCTAAACGCAAATTCATTAATTATAAACTAGAAAATATCAACAGGTTGGGATCTTGTGACAAGACCTGAGATACGCACAGTCCCCGAAATACTGATGCATAACTCATCACAATATTACATCGACATTTCTTAGGTCAAAGATGTCTCAGTCTGCACTGGAGTTTTTCAAGCCAGATACGGCCAAGAGCATTGGCGGCCCTTTTCAGGTTGAAGTAGGTACAATAGGGAGTTTTCGCATAGCCCCCCGAAACGCCAATGCGAACGCCAAACCCATTATTCAATGCCACGAAGACAGCACCGAACAAAAGGATAGACGTTGGCGTTTCGGGGGCTTTGCGAAAACTCTATACTATCAAAGCTCATTGCAAAGCCTCAGTTTCCCCCCGCCCTGAACTAACCAATTGCTTGACCATTTCCTAGTTTTCCACGTGACCAGAGCAGAAGTAATGGAATGTCAATGGCTCACTGTTTGAGAGTCAATGTTAACCTCAAATGTCTCCTCTGTAGCAAGGTTTGGCATCATCATTTTACACAGAAACCCTTCAATACGAATGGATGTCCCCACCTAGGACTTCACAAAACCTCCATAAGACATGCAGATCTGATACTGATGAATGAATGTCCCCATCTAGGTAGGACTTCACAGAACCTCCATGGGACACGCAGATCTGATGAATGAATGTCCCCACCTAGGATTTTACAAAACTTTCTTAGGACATGCAGATTTGATGAATGAATGTCCCCACCTAGGACTTCACACAACCTCATAGGACATGCAGATCTGATGAATGAATGTCCCCACCTAGGACTTCACAGAACCTCCATGGGACATGCAGATCTGATGAATGAATGTCCCCACCTAGGACTTCAAAAAACTTTCTTAGGACATGCAGATTTGATGAATGAATGTCCCCACCTAGGACTTCACACAACCTCATAGGACATGCAGATCTGATGAATGAATGTCCCCACCTAGGACTTCAAAAACTTTCTTAGGACATGCAGATTTGATGAATGAATGTCCCCACCTAGGACTTCACACAACCTCATAGGACATGCAGATCTGATGAATGAATGTCCCCACCTAGGACTTCACAAACTTTCTTAGGACATGCAGATTTGATGAATGAATGTCCCCACCTAGGACTTCACACAACCTCATAGGACATGCAGATCTGATGAATGAATGTCCCCACCTAGGACTTCACAAACTTTCAAAGGACGATGCAGATCAGTTGAATGAATGTCCCCACCTAGGACTTTTTACTAGGAAATTTTCACAGGACATGCTATCTGCATGTTTACCATTATCCAGGTCATCAATCCACTCACAGACCTGCCAAGTCCGACTGCCAAGGCTTTGTGAAAGAGTTTGATACCCTAAGAGCATGCGTCCACAGTGCCCAACGAAATTAATTAAGCTGGAATGGCATGTCCCTATACAGAATACATTTTCATTGTTTTTGTCCTTTAGCAACCACTCAGATGTGCGATGTCAACAAATCAAGTCCCACACACAAAACTTTAACCCCCAAGTGTTCCAACCCTAGTGATGCTGGAAATAACACTGATAATGCTGCCTAATTAAGAAGATACATGTAATTCTGCGGCATTATTTACCCTTATCACACCATGATAACAGCAAACAACACCACCCACTGCTTTTTTTTTAATACCACTTACTTCACTAATTAACACTTGTAGCCTGAGAGCACCCAAGCAAAGTCTTGATAGGCCCTACCCCAAATCACCACAGCTCCACCGAAACCCAGAAACTATGCACAGCATGTTTATCTAGCAGAGCAAGGGAATTTTCCGCTGAAAAATGAAATATCAACAAAAAGGTTATGGATCTTGGTGCAGTTTTTCCGTGTCTCTATTACCGGTAGAATATTTTGTCTCTGCGGAAAAATATCCAACATTGAGCACAAAAGACGACACACAAAATGATAGTAAACATAAAGTCGTCTCCGAACTGCGCAAATTTTTCGCAAGTTGATCTCAACTAGAAAGTGCCTGAGGAAGACCCCAGTTTGCGAAATTCGGAGATGACTTTATGTTTACTACTCTGCGGATAACATGTGCTGTGCTGGGGGAAAACATGATGCATTTTCAAAGTTCTCAACAAGTTATGATATTGAGAAAACTGGCAGCATCATTAAACAATTCAAAGACAGCACACTCTATAGGTGAAGTAAACAGAGGGTACGCCCATGATTTTACCTGGTTCATTGATCCAACAATTCCTTTCTGTTGCATCATTTCAGAAACTCTGTGCGCCATAAACTATAAAGGCAATTCTAACAAGTCACATCAGAAACAAATACTACTACCAAACACATGCATTTAATCATTTCACTATGTACATGAACACGAATGCTGGTAGAAAAGGATTATCTACAAAGAGTTGGTATTTGTACAAAATATTAGAAATCAGTGCTTACATGTATTCTCTGACACATGGCCCTACATTTGATAAGTCATCTTCGTCGAATTACAGTGAAAAGCCATTGAGCATGAACTGTAAAAGATTATGACCCTATTCTTTACAGAATCTCACAAATTATGGCAAGTGGGTTACTGGAAACATTGGGCCGTTGTTTCCAACATGGTTTAAAGCCACACTGTATTGAATTTTACGGTATTTTCAAAGCGTAAGGAGAGTACAAATAGAGGTCTCATAGCCTCGTGAAGATCCCCAAAATGCTTGCCTGATACCTATTTCAAAGAATCAAGCCCTTGTTTTCAGCACACGTTGAAAGTTCTAATGTATTCAGATAGAGCATTGTACATTTTACACAACACTAACGTTGGAGGATGTGAGGACTTTCGGAATTCAATACAATGTGGCTTTAAGCTAGGATAACACTGTATAGTGGGACTGAATACACCAGACAGCATTCCTTTTAGTTCAGTTTTGCATATCACCCAGTGAATATTCAGTTGATATTTGTGACCCGTCACCACAAAACAAGTACTAAGTCGCTCTGAATTTGGCAGATTGAGCCCAACGTTTTGTCAATTTCAGTAGGCCTAGGTGTGTTGTCTGTCTTTTGTAAAATCTGAGTGATATCATTTCTTCCTTTATCCCCTGGAGTTACATGTATTTTGGTTCATCCTGGTTCACATCTTGTGCGACTTAATACCTGATTTAATGCGACGGGTCACATTTATTACTTTCGTGGTGCATGCATAAGGCTCAAGTTCCATAGAGCTCACGTTGACACTTTTCACGCGCCACGCTTCACGTTTTCCTTTCGTTCCTCGATTCAGCGCACAACGAGACACACATTACCTGTCCTGTGACATGCTTTCTCCGAGGAACGAAAGGAAAACGTGAAGCGTGGCGCGTGAAAAGTGTCAACGTGAGCTCTATGGAAATGGAGCCTAAGCCTTTTGTAATCCATCAAAAATCTGCCCCATATTTAGGCGTGGTGGGATCAGTATTAACCTATAGTTGATAAAGAGAAGTCAGGCCATGACTGCCACACGGATCCAGCTTCCAGTGGCATCAAATCGCCAACCAAAGCGTAACGTGTTCATAGTTTAGCTCATGACACTGTCACCATTCTTCTTCATCCACGTAACTGGCTTGCCTCGCGGCAAACACTAACACACCACAACCAATATATCCTACACTATTAAATAATTCAGTAAGTATCAAAAAGAAAAATTAAAGAATTTAGCAAGTTTTTCAAGCTCCTGAATTTTTTTAAAAAGGTCACACCATTCTCTCAATTACATGGACACTAAGAAAATTTCCACACAAACCAATACAACAATTCCTATTTGACTTCCAAATAATGAATAAAAATACAAGATCAGAGAGTTATACTTCTCAAAGATTTGACAATAACTGGTTATTATAACAAGCTGTAGATGTGGACATGGACCACAGGTAGAATGAAGTAGATTGGTTTTTAGTGTGCAAATTTACAGGAATTTGTAGCGAGGACAAATTTATTTTTGTTGTGTGGACATTATTTCATATCATCTGGATAACATGCTCAATAAGTGGGGATACGGGTGCTAGTGACTTAGGCTCAGATGACCCACAGGCTGAAGACTGTTCAGTGGGTTCATATTCTAAACAAGAATAAAATATGTACAGAAAGTTTTTAGTCTTCCAATTAATTGTTTTATTTGCAAAAAGGCTGCACAATGAAAGGGTGAC
Source organism: Notospermus geniculatus (assembly GCA_002633025.1). Lineage (NCBI taxonomy): Eukaryota > Metazoa > Nemertea > Pilidiophora > Heteronemertea > Lineidae > Notospermus > Notospermus geniculatus. The sequence continues at coordinate 105,719 of NMRB01000127.1, read as the reverse complement.
TTTGATCCATGTGATATAAAGGGCAACTTTCTTTGATAGCACAGGTTATCCCTGGGCACTCTGGCTTTCTCCTGCTTTACATCAATACAATACATATAGGCCACAGCAAAAATAGATAAGCGACAGCTCGCTTATCTATTTTTGGGGTGTATCCCCATTTCGCCTACAAAAACTCCCCATTTCGCCTACTCTCCATTTCGCCTACCCCCATTTCGCCTACTCTCCATTTTGCCCACCTCCCCATTTTGCCCACCTCCCCATTTTGCCTACTCCCCATTTTGCCTACTCTCAGTTTTAACAATGAATTTGGAAATTTGTCTTCATTTTTGGCCATAGATACATGTATAAGGCTGTATTTTCGTCAAGTTCCCTGACCTTCAGATCCCACCCCGGGAGAAATTCATGGATCCGCCCCTGAACAACGTTCTCAAAAGTAGAAATTGGTCCAGGTACTCCATTCTGTGACCACTGAATTTGGTTGAAACCCTTAAAATTTACCACTCCATCACCTTTCTCATGGACAAGGGGGTATATTTGATATTGCACTGGAAATAATGGCGCTGAGAGTTTCAGATTGATGCCCCACTTTTTCTAATTTATACACACTGTATACTAATCGCAGAAGGTGAAGCATACGTTACAATTCAAGGGAAACCGCTGTCTTTCAACCCTCCCCATGATTAAGGAGTTTTCAGTCATAAAGTTGTACATTTGTACATGAAAGACAAAAGGAATACTGTCGGAAGACTAAAATGTGACCCGCTCCACCAAAGCTAGGTGTTTGTCTCTTGACTAAGAGGAAGGACAAATAATGGATTGCTAGCCATATTTAACTTTAAAACTGTAAGATCCTTTTTCATTGCAGAAAGTTAATTTCTTTGAAACTTGACTTCTTTTGCATTCACCCTCGGAGCAACCAAGAATTTTGAGCCCTGCTCACTCTAGTAATATTTGACAGGCTGGCCAGAATAAGAATACAAATGCCAGAAGTAACTTCAAGTGAACCCATATGTGTGGCGATCTAGGAAAACCCATTGGAAGTTACTGAATGATCAACAAGGGCAGTCCGATTGCCTGTGCATTGATCTACTACTGTTTACCTGTTACGTAGTACATTTCAGCTATTGAAATGTGCGGGTTCACCAAGGCCATTTAACACTTTCTTCAAATCTGACGGGTTTTCCTAGACCGCCTCACATATTGAAAATAATTTTTTTGAGTCCAGTTCTTGAAATGGCAATTCTGATCACTACCTCAAGAAGGCCATAGGTTTTGTTCATGCGATTAAGGCTGTGCCCTGCAGCCTATATTATGTACAAGGATTCCCAGTGTATAGTTTTATCTGCTGATGAAGAAACTCAATGTAGTTGTCCTGCAGTGCACTGGGAAACAGGAAAAATAACTCGCAGGATAGGACAGTTCTCAACCTCAATCTGACTTCAGGCTCTATACTCCACCTGGGGGGCCCAAGATGACCCTGTTGCCCTTAGTCCGTAACGTTCTCTATCAAACTGTGGCCTTTACTTCAGCAAGGCCAAGGGCCCCTTCTTCAAAAAGATCCAATTTACTATACCCCAGTACATGGTACGTTAAATCCTGTAAGTGTGTAATTCAGCTGCCTCCATTTCATTGCAGAGGATTTTCAACTTGACAGCAACCTGGCGCTCTTCTGCATTAGAGTCTAAATAGGTTATCAAGCCAGTTAGATCAGTAGGTTTTGTCAGATGTAAAAAATGCAATTAAAAACCGTTACTAAACTCATCACAGTTGGCTCATATCAGTCCTCGTCGTTTTTTATAATCTTCTAAATTAAGTGATCTCTTCGGTGCTACAATAGGCCCTGTAGTCGGTAGTTTAGGGGTAATTGTGATTGCTGAGGCTGAAAAAGATCAGAGGGTGATTGTGCAAAATTTCATAAAATTTCAGTCAATTTTGAAACTGCACCGAACAAGGGATCGTCACCACGTCCGACCACCTTTATCAGACAGCCGTGATTAAGAGAATGATTATTTGATTCAGACGACTGCCGAGGCAGAAAGGGGAGATCCCACTTTTCACCAACTTGTCTTGCAATTCGTCAGAGGGGAAAAAATTTCCCACACACATTGGAAATTCCAGAGCTAGCTTACCTGCAGTTGGCACCTCCAGATCTATTTTGATATCGAAGTCATGGACAGAGTAAAGATCTTCAGATCTCTTGGATGCATCCGGGATTCCATTACCTTCAGGTCGATCTTTAGGCTCTGGTTCAGATACCTCCATGGGCTAGAAAAAAGAATAATTATTGACAGTCTTGTTTTGATAATTGCCTCTCACAAGTCACAAGAAATTATAGTTGAGCTTCTTTTTTTGGTAATTGCCTTCCAGACATCTCAAGAAATGGGGTACCGGCAAACCTCATCCGCGACGTGGCGCTGACTATCAACCTGGGTAGAACTGCGTCATTGAAAGTGAGGCTAACGTTATTTTCCAATTAATTCTGAATAGCACACCCTGTTTCTAGGCCAAATATAACTAAAACGCTGCACTCAATTTCTTATTTTACTTTTCTGTCATTAAGTACAGAACTGCTAAAATATATCTTATTGCTTTCGAGCAAAAATCCGTGCGGGAACATGATGAATTTAATCGATAAAGTTGACCATTTTAGCGTAAATGACAGGCCAGTGACCGATGTCATGGGTTGTGAATGACGCAGTTTTTGTAACGTCAGAATGACGCACGATTCCTGATGACGTTCAACAATGGCAAAGCAAGCGCACTTGCGTTTTACCCAGGTTGATGACCAGCGCCTCCTTTTTGTTTGCCGGTACCCCATTACAGTGGAAACTCCCGTAAGGGACACCTCTGTCAGGACCCCTCTCTATTCAGGACACTGAATTTTAGTCCCAAAATGATCATTTCTATCCGTGTTGACCTCTGTAATCAGGACACCTCTCAATTAAGGACAGCACCTGTCAGTCCCAAAGGTGTCCTGAATAGAGAGGTTCCACTGTAGTTATATTTGGCACTTGGTAGTCAGAGACTGGAAAGGGAGTTGAATGAGACAGACACTATCAGATTACCGGTATGCACAGGACTGAGACCAACAGATTATCACCTTATTCAAGAAACTGAAGAAGGGCCATTTCTTTCAGAAATGGTGCACAATTTCATTGATTTTCATTTAGGCTATCATGAAATATACAACGGGTAACCTTTCCCACAATTCAATACGGTACATTCCAACTCATCAGTAGATCTACTAGTATACTCGAACAGTTATTCATCAATCAAAACGATACCACCAGTTCCACGAAAAATTCTAACCTGAGTACAACAGATATCAGGTTGACTCTCATCTATGGAAAATTTTTACAAAGCATGCATAAAATCTCATCTGGACGCAAGGGCCCAATGCGCCGCGTAGCGGCCAACAGCGAAGCTAGCCAAAGACTTTTCATGGGTCAGTCAATAGAATTGAACTCATAGATGAAATGCGTCTAATGTTCAGATGGAATATACCGGACGGTCGGTTCACGTTTTTAGTGGCTGTGAACGTAGATGGGTACATTATGTAGCGATATGCTGACAGATTTGCTGGGGACTTGCTCTGTGGATGTTGTAAAATGCGATTTTTGGAAGATTATTCTGATTTGAAACGTCATTCTAATTAACATAAAAATATGTTGAGTAGCTGGGATATGTTTATAAACATTTATTGAGCAGCCACCGTCATGACGTGGCCGGCTGGCGCATCGGTAGACCGTCCGGCTCTGAATCTGGGGCGCCGGGTTCGAGCCTTGCGATAGGAATTTTTTTCACGTGTCTGTTTCTCTGTTTATTTTTTTTGCTGAAAACGTTTAGTCGCAGGATGAATATCTCCCCAGCCCTTCCATTTCCCTACAAATCTGCATTTGCTAATAAATACTTATAACCACAGATCCCTGTCAGCTGCCCTGCATTCAGAGAGACTTTTCACTAAAGTCTCTCTGAATGCAGGGCAGCTGACTACCATCCACATTCCCCTCCCAGTCACCAAAAATATCAACACCACAACTAACGTTCAAGACTACTGG
>NMRB01000127.1:80671-91021 GCA_002633025.1 Notospermus geniculatus | reverse complement strand
ACAGCATCTTCGATCATCGAAGGCCGAGCTGCTCACAACTACGTTACACCACCGCACATCACCCTTCGAGAAAGTGACCGGTCCACGGCGTATCTGCCGCCTCGAGAAGAAGAGGCCAATCAGAATCGGTGTTGTAAAATTTGAATCGTGGTACAAAGAGTTGTAGCCGCAGACCCGATATAAAGTGTCATATGATTGGTCGACCGGTAAAGTTGGCATGGTGCCAAGATACGCCGCCGACTGGTCTATTTCTCGAAGGGTGATGTGCGATGTAACGCAGTGGAGAGCAGATCGGCCTTCGATTATCGAAGATGCACCACAGGTTCTTGTGAGTTAATTGTGGTTGGATAGGGGACCACAGGTCCTTACACACTTTACTGACAATGTAGGCCTAGGCCCTATACCACAGCAGCATGAGCAGGTTCTTGCATGTGGTTGGATAGGCCCTATGATAGGGGACCACAGATCCTTACACACTTTACTGATAACTGTATAGCCTAGATACCCAGTACATTATTGCCAGTAAAGTGTAAGGACCTGTGGTCCCCTATCCAATCACAAGAACCCCATAGGCCTAATCATCATGTCATCAGGTCATATGATGTCCATAATGATCATCATCATGCCCATATGGCCATGCCCACCTCCCCATGTCGTCCTCCTGCTCCTCTTTAATTCCTTTCATCCATTTTCTGAATAACAGCTGCAAGCATGTCCCCAGTCCCCGATGACTGCGAAGAGAAGAAAACTCCAGACAAAGAGGATATCTCCATGGCGGAGGTTGATGTCAATCCCATAGAATTCACAGATTCAGATGAAAGTGATGATGAGGACAATGATGAAGATCCATCACATGCTGGTTATCTGCCTCTCTCTCAAGTACCACCCACTGAAGACAGTGATGAGGATGTTGATACTGCACAGTCAAATGTACCCAGCTCTGTTGGGTCTAATCATAATGTGATTGACCATGCGATCAGGAATGCTCTTGATGCAGAATTGGGACATTCAGTTGCAGCTGTTGCCAGCTCACAACCACAGGTAAATAGTTTGACAAATACATTGAGCCACTGCCTTAGCTCTTGAACAATCTGAATATCACTGGTGCCCATGAATCAAGTTCCTGTGCCACTGCATTTGAATTTTGGTGTCAAGATCACCAGTCAATCTAAGATGTACCAGCATTCATTGTCACCACCACCAGGGGATATATCCCATTCATTGCCTTGTTGGTCTGTTTTAGGGGGAAGAATCAAGTGCCAATAGTGAGACAGAAACATGTGGTATTTGGAATCAGAAAAAAGAACCAGAGCCTCTAGATGAAGGTAAGATAAAGAGACTAGCAGTTGTAACAAAAATGTTTAAAATGCTTTTGAAATGAGAACTTGGCAGCATAGTATAATTCTTTCTAAATATGACATCAATGTGATGGCTTCAGTTTGACATCAGTGTGATGTATTCTGTTTAACGGAATGGAGAAATTAGTTGAGCCAACACAGTGGGGGATGTTTACTCCCTTATTCATTTGTTGTTTCATTCATTTAAACTGACATCAAAATATCTCAGGGTGAATTTTATCTTTATCTTTTACAGAGCGAGCAGAGGAAGTGAAGAAAGTGATGGCAAACATCCTGTTGCCGCCTTGTAATCATCCAGAATGGGCCAAACATATTTCAGAAGAAGAATGGAAATCAAAGTTAATACCACATCTTAGCGGCAGAGGTGAAAAGAAAAATACTGAATCAAAGAAGAGAGATGAAATACGGTAGTCTGTTAAAGAAATGCTCATGGATGAGATGAGGAACATGGCGACTTGAATGAGTAATAATTGGAGGTGAAGTTTTTCAAGTGATGCGACATTTTGACAAGTTTCTCCATAGGAACGTCTCTGCCAAACCTGAAGAGCTGCTCATCATTCAGCACTTGCTTAAAGGTGCTCTAGTCCGAATTGTAAACATTACGGTGTGCAACCTATTGTCAACTTCTGGTACTAACAAATCAGATAAAATCGAATTAAATCTCGCGTTTCACAACTTTTTGTTTGTTTTTGAGCGTAAAATCATAAATATATTTCAGTTACAAGAATATTTATCAAGATAGATATAAAAATAGATAGCATTAATGTTTTGGAATACACGGTGCTGCCACCTGTCCGAGGAAAAATAACTATTATAATCAACCATGTAAATAAACAAACGGTAATGTTTACAATTCGAACTAGAGCACCTTTAATCCTCCAGTTGTGGGTGCAGATTAGTGCAACTCGACAGAGAATTGAACCTGACACCTCTTGAACATGAGTCTGGTGCTCTACCACTGCCTGTGCCATCATGATTTATTATGTACTATGCTTCCAGAATATGTTTATTGTTAGTGTGTACCAGTGTTCTCGCCAGGTCTTTTAAACAGGGCAGTACCACCCTGTTCTAAATTCAGAGGTCATTTTACCACCCTGTTAAAATTTTTACCACTCGGTTTGAAGATGTAACTTGCAATCCATTTTCTATTACACCACCCTTTTTGAATTTCACTCCCACCCTGTTTGAAAATCAAGGCCTTAAAATCATAGGAAAATGCAGTCATCCCACGCTGTTTGGAAAAATTTCTGGCCAGAACACTGTTATACCCCGGTGGGTACCGGTAATAATCAAGCAACTTTCCATTGATGCTGTTCGTATCAAAAGAAAAATATCATTTCCATTGTCGATAAAACTGAGTTGCCAGTGGTAATGGCAAATGTTTGTCACTAGGTCCCTACAGTTTGTATATTTCAGAAAGAAAGTGCATTTTTGACTTGTACTGGGTACACAATATCTTTGCCACTTTTTTCCTGCCACCAGATAATGTCATTATCTGGTGGCAGGAAAAAAGTGGCAAAGATATTCAAATTTCTTCTGATGTATGACTGTAATTGTAAAACAAATATTTCGTGTTTAATTGTAGCAGAAATGGATAGCCTGACAAGCAGTTATCTTCTGACTGGGAGTCTTCTTATTATCCCAACATCGGGCCACATGAATAAAGGCTAGCAAATGCTTTTACTTCAGATTTGTAGAGCATTGCCTTGTGCATTTGTATTGTAAAATTCAAGTAAAAGCATTTGCTAGTCTTTATTCATATGCATGACCCAATGTATGGGAAGATGAGATATTCTTTCATGTATTAAACCATAGATATATCGCTTCCCATGTAACTTTGTATATACTTTTACTCTTGTACATATACATATCAAAAATGTCATCAGAATGTAAGTAGAACACTGGTCTTGGTTTCTTTTTTGATTGCAAAGTACTTGGTTGATACAGCTGGAACACAGCTTGGAATGGAAGGAGCAATCCTGATTGTTAGTTTATCATCAGTCGTGAGATGGCAGCACTGCCTTTAATGCCTCCACCAAGGGATCAATCTCCTTCCCGTCATCGCCCTGCCGTTCCGCAATGACGCTCGCTAGGCTGGAAGAATTGAGGCCACATGAATTGACACCTTGCCAAGGCATGTCTTCCAGTCCACTGCTGAAAAGAGTTCCCTCTTTATTCTGCAGCAGCCCTCCCATAAGCAGGCTAGGCCTTATCATTCAGCAGCTTGCTTTCCGGTAAAAGTCAAAAAAGCCTCATTCGGGGGTCTATTGCTGAGTGGAAAACTGCCCAGGTATCGGTGGTGTGGCAACCCTTGGAGGAATTGTCAGTATAATTCCTCCAAGGGCAACCTCTACTAAAACAGAAATAAGTTCCGAGAGCTGGGGGTCTCATCTTGGCTACCAAGGGGTTGTGACATCGCTCCGCCCTCCGACTACGCTCGTAGTGGCGTAGTCTTTATGACGGAGCCAATACACGTGGAGTTCCATGATGTGGGGGTCTATGATCGGGTCCTTCCGTGGTTGAGTTTTGTGTAGGAGTGAACACATTTCTTCAGTACAACAAGAAGTGTTTTTTTTTATTTCAAAGTGAATTTATTCCGTTAAATGTACCCGATTCATTGCCTTCATTCAGAATTAAAACTGAATCATTCAATCAGAAGATTCTGTCCTTCTAATAAACGTCATCAAGTTATGACTGGAGTTTGCACCAGCTGTAGGATTGTCGTATAATACCGGTTGCCATAGCTGTCATTCCGGGGCTGTCATCCTTACTGATGGATGGTTTTCAATTAAAAGTTGACAAAATCAACACGGTATGTGATGATCAGGCTAAAGCCAATGATTCATCATCGTTTTCCTACGTGTTGCTTTGTCATCACAAGATCGGCTGCATCAAACGGGTCGAAGATCAAAGAGTGTTACGTCAGCGTTTGCATTAGGAAGTCTAAAGCACTCGCTATATTCGACCCCTAGAGAATGAATTTGTGGAATATCTATCTCCCACAATCTGTTTTTACGCGAATCACATGAAAGCTAGGCGCCATCACATTGACGGCAAATCTCAATGCGCCAGGGGTGTTTTTAAAGTCGACTGACCCTACGCTGTCGATTCGTCATTCAGCCGGCGGGTCAGTCAATAAAAAAAAAAAAATCCCTAGCTACCGCATTGAGTTTTGCCGCAAATGTGTGCTTGGACCTAAGTCGATGGTCCGTATTCTACATGTAGAATCCTCCTGACTCTAAAGTCCATTTTAACCTTACTTTGTCCTGCAAACAATAGCTAAAGGTAAACCTTAGAGGAAGCTTCTTGAATACGGCCCTATGCCTCAGAATCGTCTTTTTACGCTAATCACATGGTTGTCTCACAATCGGTTTTTACTCTAATCACATGGTTCTATGTCTCACAATCGGTTTTTACTCTAGTCACATCGTTCTATGTCTCACAATCGGTTTTTACTCAAATCACTTGGTTCTATGTCTCGCAATCGGTTTTTACGCCAATCACATGGTTCTATGTCTCGCATTCAGTTTTTACGCTCATCACATGGGGATTGAGTTTATATCTCACCACACATCGGTTTTCACGCTGATCAAGCGATTTTGTGTCTCACTTTTCCTGATCGTGCCACCTTTATCTCGGGTGTCCTCTGCCGAGCAACGGGAGGAGTCATGTCGTCTCCAAGACTCTCGTTGCTTCCCGCGTGACTAGACAATTTTGATGAACCCGGCACGGCCACACGAAGCGTGTCATTCACTAAACACTCATGTTCTGTGTTCTTCAAAACGATTTTAGCATGTTTTAAGTTCTCATACGATTTTGCGTTGATTTTGACTGGGCCCTGATCCCGCCATCCTCTTGCAACAGGTCCTCTAAAACGCGCTCCCCTATTCGCACGTCCGAGGCCCTGTTGAAATTGGCGCCTTTTCGCGTGGAACTAGCAACAGCCCTCTTCCCCATCAAAACGGGGTGGGTTTCCCCAGGGCATTGTAACGCGCTATGCAGAGTGGAAATGCCCTGGGTTCCCAGGATGTGATCCCGCCCGTCTGCCATTTTCCGCAAGTCATTCAAAGAGCGCGAAATGGACTGACTTTTCATCACGTTCTCGTACATTCTCGTGACAGTTTTTGGCCGACTTTTTGGACTGGCCGTCTGGGAGGCGGCTCTTAGGTCCTCACAGCTCTCATAGTCAGGAGACTCATGAACATGGGCAGGCCTACCATGCATTTTTTTCTCCTTCTCCATTCGTTTTTCCAGTACTTTCAATGATGGTGTCTTCGTATGAATGTCCCGCAATTCGTTCGCCACTTTCCTTTTTTCGTGTTGATATTCCATTTCCACTTTTGCCCGGTGTCTATCCAACGCACTCGTGTATTTTCCCAATCTCATGTTCTTTTCCTCATTCATCTCGCGAGTTTTTGTCATCGCTTCGATCTCGAGTTGAATTATTTTGTCATCCATGATGAGGCGAAATATACACTGGAATCAGAGAAGATGTCCAAGTACGACGTCGTTTGAATCTTACTGAACGAAAAATTGACGGACTAACTATACCACATCGGGATCCGTTTTGATGAATCAAACGGCATCGAGTCAAAACCTAGTGTGATTGTTTACACCGTTTATGACGTAAGCTAGGAATCCACCAATGATTTTCAAAGCTGATTTTGCGTTTGCGCCGACTTGCTTTGCAACTGGGCACTCGATCGCCGTAGTCATGGTAGTGGACTCGCTAGACGTGATTTCGCGAAGATGTGGTCAATTTCAGTCGGCAATGGTCGGCGACAGGTGTGATAGAATCTAATGTCCTCACCCTCCCGATGTCCCCCCTGCATTGTTTGTCACAGGATTAAGGGTCTTGATCTCTCTAGAGTCCAATTCAATGGTGCCGCTTAATCCGTAAATGTATTGTTGGGGGACATCACGTATCGGGGGACATTCTTTTACACCTGTATCAGTTCCTTGCGATCGTGTTCAATCGCAGGTAGCAGGTTGCAAAGCAAGTCGCAACACAGAAAATCAGCAGTGGATTCCTAGCTACATACACGTACCTCTCTCAGAACTGGATGTAACTTTTCCTTATCTGCGACCGCACTGTCGTCGGTAGTTCTTGGACATACCTCCAGTCAAATAGCCTAGGCACTTCTCTTTTCGCATTCACAAAAGGTGGATCTGAAGTTGGTCAAATTCACTCGTCAGTCTATTCGGTCCGTGTGAATGACAAGCTGTGATATCCTGTTCGAAACATTCAAGTTTAATACTGTGAATAAAAATTTCCATCTTTCTATGAAAAAACTTCGGTGACGTCAGAACAAATAATCCTAACCCGATTTTAGAATGATTATTTCAAGCAGGAGTTTAAATTCAGCGTGTGTATTTCTACGGACGACGAAAAATTTAAGCCGATATGGATCATTTGTACCGTTTATGCTTGTTGGAGTCAACTAACTCCCCAAGGTTTATGGAAGTAGTTTTACCGGTAGTACTTTAATACCGACCACATACGTTTACGCCAGCTTTCTTTGAAGGTTAGATCAAGTGATTGTAAACATTTTTGAGTAATTTAACGGGCAATCATGTGTGCGGGCGGTTATCCGCTTATTCTGTGTCGGTTATGCCAGGGACACAACATACAAACACATTTGTCAACTCAAATGTCTGATGGCGACACGGATCATACACTGTTAGAAATAACAGAAGATTTTACAGAAAATCTGTGCAGCAGAGTCCCCAGCACTGGATCTGTAAAAATTACAGCGTGATCTGTAAAACTACAGACTTAAATAAATGTTAACAGAGACTTGACTGGAGGCTGACCAAATTATATTTTCATACTGCTCCCAGAAGGCATCATAATGGGATGTCCAATGGAGTCCAACCAATACAGGAAAACATGAATCATACCATTAAAAAATGAAAATGTAAATTTACAGAAAGTGCTGGGGACTCTGCTGCAGGCACTTTCTGTAAAATTACTGCAAAATTACTACTGTAAAATTAATAATTTCTAACAGTGTAGTAAAAAAATCAAAGTTCCCCAACTGGGCAATCGCAGTGTCGTACCGTATAGCACCGTCCATTACATGATTACGCAATCCACCTCAAAAGTGCGTGATCTCTCTCGCCGCCTTCATTCCCTTCACCACAAAAACGAAGTGTCCTTTCGAGTCCATCGAGACGGCTCCCCGGCCGAGTTCGAATGTACCGACGAGATGACAGGTGGTCGTCTCCGCTTCACTCCAAGTCACTCTCTCCGCATTTCAACCGTAGTCCCTTATCTCTTATGAAGCAAGAATCATACACCCGCTTTTCTATCACCTGCGATCAATATCGAAATATGGTGAATAATATACGAACGAGTGTTCAAGCAATCTGTGTTTATGATTTATTCATGAGCTTATAATGAAGGAATGATTAAGCGAATGCACCTGGGGTGTGGCGTGATCACTTCCAAGTAAAGTATCTTAATGCGCAACAGGCCTATCGTGTACGGTACTGGCAATAGGGAGTTTTCGCAAAGCCCCCGAAACGCCAACGCGAACGCCAATCCCATTGTTCGATGCCACGAAGAGAGCACCGAACAAAAGGATAGGCGTTGGCGTTGGCGTTTCGGGGGCTTTGCGAAAACTATAATAGAGAGTTTATTGGATACGAATTCTAACCGATACACTCTTTCAGCTGAACCATGCCTGGAGTACAAAAGGGACAGAAATTCTAAAGGTCTAGCTCAGACAGAGCCGAAAAATAAAATGAAATGTGAATCAGTTTTTTCTACTTCATCTTACCTTAACTTCAAACCTTTATTTGTTCTTGTGTTTCCTAGTTGATAAATTTTAGCTGTCTCAACCACACCCACAATCTCAGCCACCTAGAAAAATATGAACACACAATGAACCTGCCAATATTAACTTGGAACTGATATCCTTTAGGAATGAAATATGTAACCAGTCACGGCAAAATCAGTACCAAGTCGCTCTGAATTTGGCAAGTTGAGACCAACGTTTTGTCAATTCAGTCGCCCAGGTGTATTAATTGTCTGTCTTTTGTAAAACCTGAGTGATTACATTTCTTCCTTTATCTCCTGTAGTTATTTTGGTTCATCCTGGTTCATATCTTGTGCGACTTAATACAGGTTTTGCTGCGACGGGTCACATAATAAACTTACTATGAGATTGAGTGTAGTTGTTAGAAATCTCAGAAGTCAAATAGACTTTAGTACAAATATGATCACAAACTTTGAGATGCAATGACGGTGACAACAGAGGAAATATCTTTTGAAAGACCATGGAATACCATGAAGACCGTAAGGCTCTCAATGGCCAACTCAACTGCGAGCAGTTGTTTGTGTCATTGGTCCCAGCGTAAGCCGGCAGGACACAAACAATGGTGAATTGCCCATTGTGAGCCAACTTCTGCGAGAAAACTGTCAAGTGGAGCAAGCGCCTTAACTCTTATTAGACATCTTTCAACTCCTTTACCCCTATCAACACTTCAGAGGTTTACTCACCCGATAGATGGGTCGCCCTTCATGATTCCCAATTCCAATTCTTACATAGCAGCCACACACAGTCCTGGCGAAAAATGGCATGTGACACCATTTTTCCAATCTGTGTCGTGACAGTCTGATGCGTGATAGTTCTTCTTTCGCTTGGATATGCTGTTTTTTACGTGGCTGAGGCTCACTGAAAGAAGATGGCATCAATGATACATGGGCTGTGAGGGCAGCACAGTGGGAACAGCAGCACCAGTTATATTTAAGGTTCCGGATTCAACTCCCAGTTCGAATTGACCAATACATTAAATAAGCCATACATTAATTAGCCCGATTTTGCCCCAATTTTTGCCAAGGTTAAGCAAGCAAGAAGTAAAGGAATGGTACATGTAATGGGCACATCAAGACACTTACTCATCCTCCGAGTCCGACCGTGATGAATACCTTCCACTGGCACTGGAGTCAGATTCTGATCCTGATCTTGATTGGGATCTCTTCTCCTCCTTATCACTGTCATTGTCATCATCTTCATCATCGTCATCATCATCATCTGAATACACATCGCTTGCCTTTAATTTCTTCTTTTCATTGGCTTTCTCCAGAGCTTCTACAAGATAACATAGATTGTGTTTAGTTCATATGGAAGAAAAATAATCCCATTTGCAGGTGAAATAATTCGGCAAAAGTTGCACATTATGAAGAACAAATGAAAAATTCACAAGTTTTTCAGTCACAATAGTAAGTCAGAATGTGGCAGTGAAGGAGGGGAAAAAAATAGATCCCACTTGAATCCAACCCAATGATCCTTTCCACTGAATTCCACTGCATGAGCCAAACAGAAATTTCCAAAGCCGAACTTTAGGAGCATTGACGTTATTCCACCGGTATGGAGTAATGCCATTACAAACACTTCATGAAACTTTCTGAAGAGGTAGATTCTAGCATGTATGTGGTCATTTCAATCCCAACACAAAAGCACTCCCTGCGACCATGCAAAATTTCTCATCAGAGCTGGCTCATGTAGGGGTTTCATCATTGTTGGTTTCCTTACGACTTATGCTAAGACCAATGGGACACAAATTACCCGTATTTTTCGGACTAAAAGGCGCAGCCTTTTTCCTTGAAGAAGGGTCTAAAATTGGGGGTGCGCCTTATAGGGTGGTGCGCCTTATCTGCGGATCCAGTCTGACAATTTGATCAGAAGTGTCAAGACACTGACGAACCCAAGCATTCAAGCATGCATGGATGCATGCAAGCCAAAGTCATTGTCACAGTGCTGGTTGACAGATGATGCAGTGAACTGTGAACTGATGAAGTTTCAGTTAGGCCTAATTTGTCACAACAAGCTAAGAAATCATACAACCAGATCCATCAGTACCAACAGCAGAATTGCAGATGTCAATGGGTTCAAACAAGGCAATCAGACCCTGTAATTGTCTTGGCTGTTGTTGGGTCAATGCACACTGAGCAGCCATGCATTGTATGTGTATAATATGCACTGAC
>NMRB01000127.1:66507-80206 GCA_002633025.1 Notospermus geniculatus | reverse complement strand
TCGTAGAACTCTTCCGGTCCGCTGTCAGATTCGTCACTGTCGTCATCATCATCAGACCTGGCACCGATACCACCACTTGCTGCCCCTTCGCTAGCAGAGTCTGAAACTTCACCTGAAATATAACAAAACGTGCACTTGGTGACAGATGACAGCGAAAGAAAGGAATGGGTAATCTAAAAACTGTGTACAGGACTGAAGCACACATGTACGAACAACCTCTACAAATCCCAACATGGTACCATAAAGAAACCAATCCACAGAAACTAGGCCTGTTATAACAATAGTATTGTGCCAGTGGGTTCCCCCTCCCTTCCCAAAGAAATGAAACCTCCACCAGAAATTTCACGCTACGGTAGTTACCTTCTTCAGGTTCTGATTTTTCTTGCTGCTCATTTCCCTCTTCACTCTCAGAAGACAGTTGTACTCTCTTCTTAGCCGGCCGCTTGGGCTTCTTCTTTTTGGTTCTTTTCCCATCAGCTGTCCACTACAAAAAAGAAAAGACAAACAAACTAAGAGATACCAGTTTGGTGGATTTGAATCCTGTATAATATGACTCAGAATCAAGATGGCAGATTTGTGGTTTCTTAACCAACTGACTGGTGTTTCTCAGGATTAAATTCAGAGACGAAATGTTCACAATTTGGACCAGCAAATAACTGACAGGAGCCACCAAATGTTTACTGAACTGTGTTCAAGGAAGGAGCTAATATCATACCACCACCAGTACCCAAAATTCTGCAATGTGAAAGGTATGCAGAAGTGCTGTGTGTTTTCAGCTATACACAATTCTTTTCTGATTTTGACAATATCGAATGTTACAGCATCAACACAATTGAGGACTCTAAGGTCATATAAGAATTGGGATGCCTTATGATCGGATTATGATATTAGAAATGTCACTTTCTATCAACGCTTCCAGAACTGTAATAGACAGGAAGCTTACATCATCATCACTCTCAGAAGTCTGGGAATCTGAGTCCTCACTGACTTTAGCTGCAGAACTTGCCGATTCCCTTTCAGGGTTAGGTCTCTTACGTTTGGCCAAGACTGCCAATTCCTGAAAATAAAAAATACGTCTAGTATTCAGATGCACTCAATTTTGATAAGCGAACATTGCCTTTTGGGAGAGGTAGGGAAAATAATGAGGGTTACATACTACTAATCATGGTAAAAGAATGTAAAGCTACAATGGAGCATGTTCAATCAAGACACTGTTTTTATAATGAGGGAGTTGTTCCTTTTTCCAGTTAGAGATCTCTCATTTTATGGAAATCACTCTGATGCCCGGAATATGTGTTTGCATTTTTTCATTGCAATCATGTTTTGAATTGAGGAGCACCTAAAAAAATCACACTACACGACGCATTGCCTTTTCAAATATGCGACCCTCCACAGCAAAAGCAGTTGCATGTCGCTCAGAAGGTGAGCCTCAACGACCTAAGATGACACCAGGAGAGAATGGAATGAAATAGATCATTTCAGATTTCATAACAGACAGATAATATTGAAACATTAATAATATTGAAACATTTGGTCTCAACCTGCCAAGCTGAGAGCGACATGCGACTGGTTTTGCTGTGGAGAGTCACATATGGCCTCTATGCAGTCTGTGAACACAACATGTGATTTTTTGAAAGAACTTTTTCATAATGCATGGACTGGGAAAAGGAATGCAGTGATGCCTGTAGTGACTTTAAATGTGAACCATCACCACAAAATGAGTTGCAACAGGAGAGTATCACACTCTTCTCCTCAGAATTTGAAGAGTATTTTCACTCTTCAAAGGAGTATTCCATTAGTAAAGTATTGCAAACTGATAAATCTCAAGGAATATGTCACCCTTTTCGTTCTGGAATGGATGAGTATTTTGAGATTTCAAGGAGTATTTTAAGCAAATACTCCTCATATTTTAAGCCCTGTTACAAGTCGCTCCGAGGTTGGCGGGGTGAAACCAAATATTTGTCAACTTCAGAAGACTTTGGCCTGTTGTCCGACTTCTGTGATGTGAAACCTGAGTGATTCTGTTTCTTCCTTTCCAGTGGTTCACTCTGGTTCATATTCTGAGCAGCTTAAGACTCATTTTGTGGTGAACGGGTCACATATGATCGAATTTACAGAAAGCTACGTTGAATTTGGTTGAGAATTATCATTCATGCACCCTGCCACTAATGAAATGGAATGGGACAGACAGAGAGTAACTACCGGTACATGTATCATCATTACATGGGACTTAGATTTACCATCTGTGTCTGACTGTTGCCCCTCCCCCTTTGGTGTTCACATCCTGAGATAATCAGTGGTTCTTAGCACTTTCTCCCTACAAAATACCACCCACAAAATTCTGGGCGATTATGTTGGGAGCAAGCGCTAAAGAAAAACCACTGACTACCTCATGATATGGCGTCCGCAGCAGACGCCAAATGCTATCACTATCATATCATCAGGGCTATGCAGGAAAAAAATAATTCATTAAAACTTGGCTTTGAGAAGTGGGGCCTTGCTTTCCCGATTCCACCAACTTGTGGCCAAGAAGAAGTCAGTACCACAGCCAGTTCATTGATTCCATGCATCATATTAGATTAGCCTACTGACTGTTCCACTTGCGGCAAACGAGGAAAGGCCTATTGCTATTCTATTGTAGACCTGGGGCCTGTTCATTCGTCACCGCGCATTTTCATTTTGGCCGACTTTAATGCCCATTCCCATTAGATTAGGCCTACGCCTAGGCCCTTTGCCAATTTTTAGGTTGGCATATTTATTTGTCACCCTTCCTTGGCTTTTCTTTGGTTTGTTACACTCAATAATTCAGTGGTATCGGCCTCCGCTCGAAGCTGTCAGCCTCAACCACTGAAACATTTGGTGCCAAAGTCCATTTCTGAACACTAGATGTCACTACCAGTTGTTGACGAATGCGCTCGATCAACCAGCCAATGAACAATCAGCCAATAAGAAAATGTTTCATGTTTTCCCCTAGTTGCGTGAAATACTGGTCGCCGATTGGTTGATGACAGTTTGCGCCATCTAGCGTTCATAAACAATGATTAGGCCCCATCTGTGCCAGTGGTTGAGAGCGTATAATTAGTAGGCCTATTAAGCTCGAGGCCACTGGGGGGATGAGTGTATGGTTCCTAAGAACACCAAATCAGACGGGATCAGGACGCTGTTGCACCGAATCAGAATTGGCTTTGGTTTGGTATGAAGTTTAACCACAAGTTCTTTAATCATGACAATGTTTGGAATATAATGCAATGTTAAAGTGTATAAATTTGCATTTTATTTCTATTTCTAAGTCATTATATAATTCATGATTCTTGCATTAAAAAGAAAATGAATGTTAATATTGATTCCGATTCGGTGACTTCATGCTCCGATTTGGTCTGCTGATCCATCCGGTGTTCTTGAACCCGCTTTTCTGCTTCTCTCTGTTTCTTTGGTTGGGACAATTAATTTCGAAAAGCCAATTTTGGCTTTGAGAGGATTTCATTTTAAAATTACTTCATGTACTTTGCTCTCTATTATATTATTGTGGTCCTTAGCCTGTTTACTGTAGGGAGTGTTATATTGAGATTTCATGGCTGGCTTTGCACAAAGTGAAAGTTGGCCATGTCATGTCAGTGTATATCAATGTGCCTATATGTACTGTGTATCAGTGTATGTACACTGTCATCGTGTGTTAGAGATTGGTGCGGGCATTTTGTTTCATGGAACTTGGAAGCCCTTCACTTAGGCATATATATTTGAAATAATTTAGGGCTTCGCAATTAAATTTGCACCTCATCAAGATCAGCAGGACTGTCGCTATCGCTTGAGTCCGAGTCGATGAGAGCACGGTTCTTCTTTCGCTTCAATTTTTGGCCCATCTTGGAGAGAATTTTTGGATACTTTTCTTCAAGATGGTGGTCAGCGCTCCAGGCAGGGTCGGTGCGTGCGCTCTGCAGTTGATTGGTTGATATTCGTTATTTGGGAATATTTTTGCTGCAACTAGTTAAATAAATTACGTTGAAGAAATTTTATATGCAAATTATGAGAACGTACAATTTTTGTTTTTTACTATACTATTGTAATTATTTATAAATGTTGGAAAAGACGATTGAGCGTAATTTTGTGCGGAATGATTTCTAGGAAACCACATTTCCGGTTTTGCAGCAGAGTGGCAGCAGAGTGATCAAAACAACAAGAAAATTCATGAAATTCCACATGATGTGAGTTTCTTCTCAGATTTGCGAGGCTTTAGCTTTTTGTCTGTGTCAAATACATCCCATAGGCCTAGGCCTACAGGAACTCTCACTTGTTGATGAAGGCTGAGTAGGCCTATGCCATCATCATCATGGCCATGGTCCGCCGATTATGGAAGGAAAACATGGATGAAGTGAACATCACTGCATCAGTCATGTCAGTTCATGAGTTCGGGAAATGCCCTAATCGGCTAATTCGAGTCCGAATTCGGACTCAAACATGTCAAAAGCGAGTCTGACTTTGGACTCCGAGTCCGAATTTGGACTCCCCCATTTGTCTGATTCAGAACACAGTGAGAGTCAGAATTCGGACTCCGAGCGAGTCAGAATTTTGACACGAGGGGCGGGCATGGGCCCTAGGCAGGCCTATTAGGCCTATGGGGTCTGGGGATGGGCAGACCTACATTGGCCCTCTTGCTCGATCCTTATGTTCACCTGGCAGTGACTTTCCACTGCTATTTCTTTGTCCTCCCCAACCAACATTCAGTCAACTTCCAACAGAAATATTGTATGAAAAAGTACGCCGGTGATTCTGTTCCCACGCCGCAAATATTTTAATTACAAGTGCTGCCACCATTTGGTAGAGAGACAAACTTCCCGATGTTGGATCTTCATATCCCGATTTACATTATAAATTTGAGAGTCCGAATTCGGACTCGTAAAACGAGTCAAAATTCTGACTCAGAGTCCGAGTTCTGACTCGCTGCGTTCGGACTCGGAGTCTGAATTCAGACTCGGAGTCCGAATTAGGGCATTTCCCGAACTGANACCAGCCCAGACCAGGGCCAGGGCCAGGGCCAGGCCCCACCCCACCACAGGTTCTTGTGAGTTAATTGTGGTTGGATAGGGGACCACACTGTCCACAGGTCCTTACACAGTTTACTGACAATGTAGGCTTAGGCCCTATACCACAGCATGCAGCATGAGCAGCAGGTTCTTGCATGTGGTTGGATAGGCCCTATGATAGGGGACCACAGATCCTTACACACTTTACTGATAACGGTATAGCCTAGATACCCAGTACATTATTGCCAGTAAAGTGTACGGTAAGGACCTGTGGTCCCCTATCCAATCACATCATCATCCTGCCCATATGGCCATGCCCACCTCCCCATGTCGTCCTCCTGCTCCTCTTTAATCCCTTTCATCCATTTTCTGAATTACAGCTGCAAGCATGTCCCCAGTCCCCGATGACTGCGAAGAGAAGAAAACTCCAGACAAAGAGGATATCTCCATGGCGGAGGTTGATGTCAATCCCATAGAATTCACAGATTCAGATGAAAGTGATGATGAGGACAATGATGAAGATCCATCACATGCTGGTTATCTGCCTCTCTCTCAGGTACCACCCACTGAAGACAGTGACGAGGATGTTGATACTGCACAGCCAAATGTACCCAGCTCTGTTGGGTCTAATCATAATGTGATTGACCATGCGATCAGGAATGCTCTTGATGCAGAATTGGGACATTCAGTTGCAGCTGCTGCCAGCTCACAACCACAGGTAAATAGATGAACAAATACAGTGGAACCTCCCTTAACGGACACCTCTGCCAAGAGGACACCTCTCTTATCAGGACACCAATGTTCAGTCCCAAACTGGTCATTTCTATTCATTTCAACCTCTGTAATCAGGACACCTCTCTATCAAGGACAGCATTTGTCAGTCCCGAAGGTGTCCTTAATAGAGAGGTTCGACTGTACATTGACCCATTGCCTTAGCTCTTGAACAATCTAAATATCACTGGCGCCAATGAATCAAGTTCCTCCACCACTGCATTTGAATTTTGTTGTCAAGATCACCAGTCAATCTAAGATGTACCAGCATTCATTGTCACCACCACCAGGGGATATATCCCATTCATTGCCTTGTTGGTCTGTTTTAGGGGGAAGAATCAAGTGCCAATAGTGAGACAGAAACATGTGGTCTTTGGAATCAGAAAAAAGAACCAGAGCCTCTAGATGAAGGTAAGATAAAGAGACTGTAGCAGTTGTAACAAAAATGTTTAAAATGCTTTTGAAATGAGAACTTGGCAGCATAGTACATGTAGTATAATTCTTTCTAAATATGACATCAGTGTGATGGCTTCAGTTTGACATCAGTGTGATGTATTCTGTTTAACGGAATGGAGAAATTAGTTGAACCCGCCAACACAGTGGGGGATGTTTACTCCCTTATTCATTTGTTGTTTCATTCATTTAAACTGACATCCAAATGTCACAGCGTGAATTTGTACCTTTGTCTTTTACAGAGCGAGCAGAAGAAGTGAAAAAAGTGATGGCAAACATCCTGTTGCCACCTTGTAATCATCCAGAATGGGCCAAACATATTTCAGAAGAAGAATGGAAATCAAAGTTAATACCACATCTTAGCGGCAGAGGTGAAAAGAAAAATACTGAGTCAAAGAAGAGAGATGAAATACGGTAGTCTGTTAAAGAAATGCTCATGGATGAGATGAGGAACATGTGCGACTTGAATGAGTAATAATTATGAGGTGGAGTTTTTCAAGTGATGCTACATTTTGACAAGTTTCTCCATCAGGAACGTCTCTGCCAAACCTGAGGAGCTGCTCATCATTCAGAACTTGCTTGATCCTTCAGTTGTGGGTGCAAATTAGTGCCACTCGACGGAGAATTGAACATGATACCTCTTGAACATGAGTCTGGTGCTCTACCACTGCCTGTGCCATCATGATTTATTATGTACTATGCTTCCAGAATATGTTTATTGTCAGTGTGTACCAGTGTTCTCGCCAGGTCTTTTAAACAGGGCAGTACCACCCTGTTCTAAATTCAGAGGTCATTTTACCACCCTGTTAAAATTTTTACCACCCGGTTTGAAGATGTAACTTGCAATCCATTTTCTATTACACCACCCTGTTTGAATTTCACTCCCACCCTGTTTGAAAATCAAGGCCTTAAAATCATAGGAAAATGCAGTCATCCCACCCTGTTTGGAAAAATTTCTGGCCAGAACACTGTTATACCGCGGTGGGTACCGGTAATAATCAAGCAACTTTCCATTGATGCTGTTTGTATCAAAAGAAAAATATCATTTCCATTGTCGATAAAACTGAGTTGCCAGTGGCAATGGCAAATTTTTGTCACTAGGTCCCTACAGTTTGTATATTTCAGAAAAAAAGTGCATTTTTGACTTGTACTGGGTACACATTATCTGGTGGCAGGAAAAAAGTGGCAAAGATATTCAACTTTCTTCTGATGTATGACTGTAATTTAGAAAGTGTAATTGTAAAACAAATATTTCATGGTTAATTGTAGCAGAAATGGATAGCCTGACAAGCAGTTATCTTCTGACTGGGAGTCTTCTTATTATCCCAACATCGGGTCACATGAATAAAGGCTAGCAAATGCTTTTACTTCAGATTTGTAGAGCATTGCCTTGTGCATTTGTATTGTAAAATTCAAGTAAAAGCATTTGCTAGTCTTTATTCATATGCATGACCCAATGTATGGGAAGATGAGATATTCTTTCATGTATTAAACCATAGATATATCGCTTCCCATGTAACTTTGTATATACTTTTACTCTTGTACATATACATATCAAAAATATCATCAGAATGTAAGTAGAACACTGGTCTTGGTTTCTTTTTTGATTGCAAAGTACTTGGTTGATACAGCTGGAACACAGCTTGGAATGGAAGGAGCAATCCTGATTGTTAGTTTATCATCAGTCGTGAGATGGCAGCACTGCCTTTAATGCCTCCACCAAGAGATCAATCTCCTTCCCGTCATCGCCCTGCCGTTCCGCCATGACGCTCGGCAGGCTGGAAGAATATGGAGGGCGCATGAACTGACAGCTTGCCAAGGTATGTCTTCCAGTCCACTGCTCATGCTGAAAAGAGTTCCCTCTTTATTCTGCAGCAGCCCTCCCATAAGCAGGCTAGGCCTTACCATTCAGCAGCTGTCTTTCCGGTAAAAGTCAAAAAAGCCTCATTCGGGGGTCTATTGCTGAGTGGAAAACTGCCCAGGTATCGGTGGTGTGGCAACCCTTGGAGGAATTGTCAGTATAATTCCTCCAAGGGCAATCTCTACTAAAACAGAAATACTAGTAAGTTCCGAGAATGATCTATTTCGAATTGAGTGTGACGCGTTATATCGGAATAGGCCTTTATTGCGAATTCGATTCGATATAAAACCCTAGTGTGAACACGGCACAAGACGTAGCCAATACACGTGGAGTTCCAGGATGATCGGGTCCTTCCGTGGTTGAGTTTTGTGTAGGAGTGAACACATTTCTTCAGTACAACAAGAAGTGTTTTTTTTTATTTCAAAGTGAGTTTATTCCGTTAAATGTACCCGATTCATTGCCTTCATTCAGAATTAAAACTGAATCATTCAATCAGAAGATTCTGTCCTTCTAATAAACGTCATCCAGTTGTGACTGGAGTTTGCACCAGATGTAGGATTGTCGTATACCGGTTGCCATAGCTGTCATTCCGGGGCTGTCATCCTTACTGATGGATGGTTTTCAATTAAAAGTTGACAAAATCAACACGCCGACACGGTATGTGATGATCAGGCTAAAGTCAATGATTCATCATCGTTTTCCTACGTGTTGTTTTGTCATCACAAGATCGGCTGCATCAAACGGGTCGAAGATCAAAGAGTGTTACGTCAGCGTTTGCATTAGGAAGTCTAAAGCGCTCGCTATATTCGACCCCTAAAGAATGAATTTGTGGAATACCTATCTCCCACAATCTGTTTTTACGCGAATCACATGAAAGCTAGGCGCCATCACATTGACGGCAAATCTCAATGCGGGAGGGGTGTTTTTAAAGTCGACTGACTCAATGCTGTCGATTCGTCATTCAGCCGGGTCAGTGAATTTTGAAAACATCCCTAGCTACCGCATTGAGTTTTGCCGCAAATGTGCGCTTGGCCTCAGTCGATGGTCCGTACCTTTTGTGCTTTTTAGCTAGTTAAGGAACGCTTTTTGAATACGGCCCTGTGCCTCAGAATCGTCTTTTTACGCTAATCACATGGTTCTATGTCTTACAATCGGTTTTTACTCTAATCATGGTTCAATAGTGTCTCGCAATCGGTTTTTACGCCAATCACATGGTTCTATGTCTCACATTCAGTTTTTACGCTCATCACACGAGTTTATATTTCACCACACATCGGTTTCACGCTGATCAAGCGATTTTATGTCTCACTTTTCCTGATCGTGCCACCTTTATCTCGGGTGTCCTCTGCCGAGCAACGGTGTCGTCTCCAAGACTCTCGCTGCTTCCCGCGTGACTAGACGATTTTGATGAACCTGGCACGGCCACACGAAGCGTATCATCCACTAAAGACTCGTGTTCTGTATTCTTCAAAACGATTTTAGCATGTTTTAAGTTCTCATACGATTTTGCGTTTATTTTGACTGGGCCCTGATCCCGCCCGTCTGCCATTTTCCGCAAGTCATTCAAAGAGCGCGAAATGGACTGACTTTTCATCACGTTCTCGTACATTCTCGTGACAGTCTTTTGCCGACCTTTTGGACTGGCCGTCTGGGAGGCTCTTAGGTCCTCACAGCTCTCATAGTCAGGAGACTCATGAACATGGGCAGGCCTACCATGCATTTTTTTCTCCTTCTCCATTCGTTTTTCCAGTACTTTCAATGATGGCGTCTTCGTATGAATGTCCCGCAATTCGTTCGCCACTTTCCTTTTTTCGTGTTGATATTCCATTTCCACTTTTGCCCTGTGTCTATCCAACGCACTCGTGTATTTTCCCAATCTCATGTTCTTTTCCTCATTCATCTCGCGAGTTTTTGTCATCGCTTTGATCTCGAGTTGAATTATTTTGTCATCCATGATGAGGCGAAATATACACTGGAATCAGAGAAGATGGCCAAGTACGACGTCGTTTGAATCTTACTGAACGAAAAATTGACGGACTAACTGCACGACATCGGGATCCGTTTTGATGAATTAAAGGAAGACTCCACTCATTTTAAACTTTTGAATTTTTATCAATCCATGGAGACTACATGTATTGCCATGAGTTGTGATGTTACTAGTCAATAGGCTGACGACCTTTGTAGTGAATGAGCTAATACTGTGACTGCCTAGGCCTATTGGTTGTACCTTCATAAATATGCATTGAGCACATATGACATCATGTGTGCTGTGCAATGGTCCCCTTGTGATGTGATTAAAATACTTAAAATGATGAGTTTGCTGATGTTAAAAAAAAATACGACATGTTGCAGATATCAATGAATTTGAATATGTACTAACGATATTTCAAAAATTCAAAATTTTACACAATGAATGGAGTCCCTTTAAACGACATCGAGTCAAAACCTATAGTGTGATTGTTTACACCGTTTGTGCCGTACATACATGCACGTACCTCTCTCAGAACTGGATGTAACTTTTCCTTATCTGCGACCGTGTCGTCGGTAGTTCTTGGACATGTCCAGCCAATAGCCTAGCTACTTCTCTTTTTACTACAAAGGTGGACCTGAAGTTGGTCAAATTCACTCGTCAGTCTATTCGGTCCGTGTGATGACAAGCTGTGATATCCTGTTCGAAACATTCAAGTTTAATACTGAATGTGAATAAAAATTTCCATCTTTCTATAAAAAAAAACTTCGATGACGTCAGAACAAATAATCCTAACCCGATTTTAGAATGATTATTTCAAGCAGGAGTTTAAATTCAGCGTGTATTTCTACGGACGACGAAAATTTAAGCCGATATGGATCATTTGTACCGTTTATGCTTGTTGGAGTCAACTAACTCCCCAAGGTTTATGGAAGTAGTTTTACCGGTAGTACTTTAATACCGACCACATACGTTTACGCCAGCTTTCTTTAAAGGTTAGATCAAGTGATTGTAAACATTTTTGAGTAATTTAACGGGCAATCATGTGTGCGGGCGGTTATCCGCTTATTCTGTGTCGGTTATGCCAGGGACACAACATACAAACACATTTGTCAACTCAAATGTCTGATGGCGACACGGATCATAGTAAAAAAATCAAAGTTCCCCAACTGGGCAATCGCAGTGTCGTACCGTATAGCACCGTCCATTACATGATTACGCAATCCACCTCAAAAGTGCGTGATCTCTCCCGCCGCCTTCATTCCCTTCGCCACAAAAACGAAGTGTCCTTTCGAGTCCATCGAGACGGCTCCCCGGCCGAGTTCGAATGTACCGACGAAATGATGACAGGTGGTCGTCTCCAGGTTCACTGTCTCCGCATTTCAACCGTAGTCCCTTATCTCTTATGAAGCAAGAATCATACACCCGCTTTTCTATCACCTGCGATCATTATCGAAATCTTATGGTGAATAATATACGAACGAGTGTTCAAGCAATCTGTGTTTATGATTTATTCATGAGCTTATATAAATGAAGGAATGATTAAGCGAATGCACCTGGGGTGTGGCGTGACTACCTCCAAGTAAAGTATCTTAATGCGCAACAGGCCTATCGTGTACGGTACTGGCAATAGGGAGTTTTCGCAAAGCCCCCGAAAGGCCAACGCGAACGCCAATCCCATTGTTCGATGCCACGAAGAGAGCACCGAACAAAAGGATAGGTGTTCGCGTTGGCGTTTCGGGGGCTTTGTGAAAACAATAGGGAGTTTTCGCAAAGCCCCCGAAACGCCAACGCGAACACCAAACCCATTGTTCGATGCCACGAATAGAGCACGGAACAAAAGGATAGACGTTCGCGTTGGCGTTTCGGGGGCTTTGCGAAAACTCGCTTATAATAGAGAGTTTTCGCAAAGCCCCCAAAACGCCACGCGAACGCCAAACTCATTGTTCGATGCCATGAAGAGAGCAGCGAACAAAAGGATAGACGTTCACGTTGGCGTTTCGCGAAAACTCTATAATAGAGAGTTTTCGCAAAGCCCCCGAAACGCCAACGCGAACGTCTACCCTTTTGTTCGGTGCTGTCTTCGTGGCATCGAACAATGGGTTTGGCGTTCGCGTTGGCGTTTCGGGGGCTTTGCGAAAACTCCCTATTATACAGTTTTCGCAAAGCCTCCGAAACGCCAACGCGAACGTCTATCCTTTTGCTCGGTGCTCTCCTCGTGGCACCGAACAATGGGTTTGGCGTTCGCGTTGGCGTTTCGGGGGCTTTGCGAAAACTCCCTAGTAAAAGGTTGTCCCGCCGCGAAAAATTATGTCCACCGTCGTTAATTCCTGGCTACTAGGGAAGTTTTTTTCTCGTCGCCGGGGACGAAAACTTTATTACAGTTGGACGATATTCTTAATAAGCCAGGCAATTACTGGAAATACAAAAAAATAGAGATGGTCTTATCTATTTTTCGTAATACAGAAATACAACCCCGGGAATAAAACTCGACCACCTCCGGGGGTATTGCCCTGGTGTCACTCCATCCTGAAAATACGGAGCGAGCGCTAAGAACCACACTGCCCTCCGGTTGTATGAGCGAGTCGGTGGTAACAGTATAACATCGATTCTTCCCCGAAACGAAACACACCGAATCTCATTAGATTTATCCGACTAAGCTCTGCTAAGCCATCCCCCAGACCCAGACGGTTCGAGACTTATTAGAAGAAAAATTCATCATTCTCAGTGACACTAGCTGTATACGTGACGCACAGGGACTTGACGCGAGATAGTAAAAGCTAAGGTTATAACCGGGCCCTAACCCTAAGCCTAACAAGGGTTTAACCCTAACCCTAACTAGGGTTTTTACCTTCATTTATGGTTATACTTAGGGTTACAACCCTCAATTAGGGTTAGGGTTAAACACAAATAAAATAAAAATCCCCCTATATATATACCCGGGGATTTTTATTTTATTTGTGTTTAACCCTAACCCAACCCTAGTTAGCTGCCAAGACATCGTGTTGTCCAGTTTAACCCTAAATGAAGGTAAAAACCCTAGTTAGGGTTAGGGTTAAACCCTAGTTAGGCTTAGGGTTATAACCCTAGCTTTTACTATCTCGCGTCAAGTCCCTGTGACGTGACGTAGGGGTGTAGGTACAAATCGATTCCAGGGTACCGAAGACAGCAAATACATTGAGGTAGGCTAAGCTACGGCGTCATTCTACGTTGTGAGATACTTTTTCGATGTTTCACTTCTGACGAGACGAAAAGTATCTCTACTGTATGAAGAATACCGCCATCTTGGATAGACATTCATCCGCGTTAGGAGCACTACTTAATACGTACTGCGCATGCGTAGCAGCAACATAATATCATACTTTTCTTGATCTTATGTAGGCATAAATCTATAGTTTTAAGTAATTCATATATACAATGATGAATTTTCAAAAAATATGCGTATATCATGTAATTCTAGACACCATCACCTGGGCACTATCTGGCGGACGAATGGGTTAGTAAATCGCCGGAACTGAGGACCCACTTCCGTTTCAAGATGGCGCGTATTGTTATACAGCCGAGTCGGACTCCCGACAAATCCCGAAGTACCCGAAGGAGGCCGAACGAGGCCGAGCCGAATGC
>NMRB01000127.1:39604-57885 GCA_002633025.1 Notospermus geniculatus | reverse complement strand
CCCCCCCCCCAACAAACGATTGGCGGAATAAGCCGCGATGTGACAATGGGGGAGGCACTGACCAACAAGTTTTTCTGTATTTGAGTGTCCGCTACATTAAAGCGGGCATTGTCAAATGGGGGGGGAGGAATTCTGATACAATTCAATTCAATTAAAATAGTTTATTGTCTCCTTATAATAATAAAATTACATCAGTTCTAAGACCAATAAACTGTGCATAGTGCAAGGTGCGAAGAGGAAAGTACAGGTTTGCAGATACATTACACCTTCATATGCGTGTACCGTCAGCTGCTGCCACCTATCGCAAAGCGCCAACGTTTTGGTTTGGGTAGCTGCACGCATGCGTTAGCAAGCTTTGGAGAGTGTCCGCTTGCCCATCAGCTGCTGCTATCTAGCGCTCTCCGGTGGCACTATCATTTGGCGCAACCACAGTCTCGCCAGAAACCAAAAGATGGTAGCGTCTTGATTTTTGTAAAGCCAAGTCGAGGCCCTTTTATATCATGCCGAATTTGCAGTTTACTTACGCTTATAAGTCGAAGGACCGCAAACTTCGGCTCACAAAAATGGCTCTAGAGCTAAAACTACGTGACCGAATCGAGGGGGAATCTTGGTGTTTTCCCCGGGTGTTTTCCAAGAAAGATTTTCTCACAGGTGGTTTTAGGGCTGAGCCGAATTTATGCGTATTTAGGCATATGCGCTTATAAACGAAAATCGCTTGTTTTAAGGCCTTTTTCCTGCCTTCGTTTCGCCCGATTATAAGCACATGCGCTTATACTTTTCTGGAACAAAACCGCTTGTTAGCGCCTTTTCCTGGCCAAGGATGTTGTCGGCTCAGATCGTCGGCGCATTCTAGACACAAACGATAGTAATTAGTCCGTTGGTTGTGGTTGTCGGCACGTGCCAAGACGATCGCTGTCCGCGATCGGCAAACTGACCCGCGCCGCCGGGACTCGCCGAGTAAGTAGGTATCGTATACACTGAACTTTGATGCAAACTAACACTTATGGCCGTACGAAATCCACTAAAACGGATGTTCCTTTTGGAATCATTGGTCACATCACTTTTTGTTCGAATTTAAGCGCACTGTGCTTANAAATTAGGCCTATTTAATTACACGATTTTCCAACAAAAATTAAATTGGGATGTATAATTTTGTTGGGGTACAAGAGTACAAGCTGCGTGATTCTTTGTAATAAAAGCTATTTTCAAATTTCCCGAATTATGTTCTTTTTGAAGCTTAGCCTATCTCTATATGCTCTATCCCAAAGCGCCAACATTTTCGTTTGGGCAGCTGCACCAGTTCTATCATTGCCCGTCAGCTGCTGCCACCTAGTGCCCTCCGGTGGAACTATCATTTGGCGCAACCACAGTCTCGCCAGAAACCAAAAGATGGTAGCGTCTTGATTTTTGTAAAGCCAAGTCGAGGCCCTTTATCATGCCGAATTTGCAGTTTACTTACGCTTATAAGTCGAAGGACCGCAAACTTCGGCTCACAAAAATGGCTCTAGAGCTAAAACTACGTGACCGAATCGAGGGGGAATCTTGGTGTTTTCCCCGGGTGTTTCCTAGAAAGATTTTCTCACAGGTGGTTTTAGGGCTGAGCCGAATTTATGCGTATTTAGGCATAGGCCTATGCGCTTATAAACGAAAATCGCTTGTTTTAAGGCCTTTTTCCTGCCTTCGTTTCGCCCGATTATAAGCACATGCGCTTATACTTTTCTGGAACAAAACCGCTTGTTAGCGCCTTTTCCTGGCCAAGGATGTTGTCGGCTCAGATCGTCGGCGCATTCTAGACACAAACGATAGTAATTAGTCCGTTGGTTGTGGTTGTCGGCACGTGCCAAGACGATCGTTGTCCGCGATCGGCAAACTGACCCGCGCCGCCGGGACTCGCCGAGTAAGTAGGTATCGTATACACTGAACTTTGATGCAAACTAACACTTGGCCGTACGAAATCCACTAAAACGGATGTTCCTTTTGGAATCATTGGTCACACCATTTTTTGTTCGAATTCAAGCGCACTGTGCTTGCCGGTATATTCGAATTTTAGCACACGTCGATTATAAGCGCATTGTGCTAAAATACGCATAAATACGGCTTGTGTTTTTTCGGGTCACCCTGTGTAGGACATCCATTGATCTCCCAGTGAGAACACGTTATAATAGGCCCTACCAATAAATGCGCATTTCCTTTTACCATTAAGTATTGAGCGGGGGCGTCAGCTCCATCATTTCCTATTTCAAACTGCATCACAATGACATACCTAGGCCTATGGGTTACTATGGAGATTGGCCCCATGGTAACTGGTATATTGTGTATAGGTACAATGCCATATAAGTGAAATCCGATACATGATATGTAGGCCTACATGGATTTCCTCTCTTGTTGTGAATAGATGCTATGTGACGTGTAACAAATGCTATTCCCCTAACCCCAGTCTCTCCCAGGCATCACCACCAAAATGTAATGGCGGTTCGAACTTAACAAAATGATGAAGTTCAAAATTTTCATAGCGATCTTGCTTTTGATCTTGGATTTCGCGGAGATTAATTCTGAGAAAGGTACGTTGTCTTTTATTACATCCCTGTAATAGCTTGGCTGTGAAGTGTGATCAGGATTCTGCTGTATCTGAAAGAATGAAGAATCCGCCTCATGTAGGACTATAAACCATCTAAAGTCTTACACCACTATACTCTTACGAAAATGTAACACGTGTAAATGACATTACCACGTCGACATGGTAATGGAATTTTATCCATTTTTTGTGTACTTTTGCACATTTTTTGTGTAAAATTCGCCCATTACCACATGTCATTTACACGGGGTGTCACATTTTCGTATAGGTACACCTATAGTCCTTTCCTGAAGGAGTGATATGGTAATGTTTGGTGTCAGTTTGGTCTCTAACAGTTGGGCTTATCTTTCCCAGCGTAGTTGGGCTTAAAATCAACCCGGACAATCAGATAAATTCATAAATGTAATGTGTATACACCCAGTACTTAACTCCACACTTGATGTCTGCGACCCAACTTCCGAACTACCTACAGTATAGTCTTCTAAAAACCGAAACCAATTCAGTAGTGTTGTTGGTAAATCCTTTCGTGTGGAATGATCCCCAATACTCCAACTTGCCAAGTTTCTTCCGAGATGAACGATTACCAAGAACATCACCGTCAGATGCCATTTCATTTATGGACAAACTCTTCTGACTCACCTTTATCCTCAACCCATACCATCTTTTGATCCATGCCATCGCTGAACTTCGGATCATATATGGACAGAGTGGGAAAAATTAAAGTGTGTCCAAAATTTGTAAGTCGCGTTAGTGTGTGAGTTCCCGTGTGGGTTCACTGAGCAGTACCGAAATCGTTCAAAAATGGTCCATATAAATTCACGTTACTGAGCTATCGCCTTGACTGTATTTTTCAGGGCCAAAAGATAATGATAGGCCGAGAAAGGGAAAGCTCAGGGCGCCATTGAAGGGGACACCTACGGGGAGATCTCAAAAGCAGTCCAGTGATCCTCCGTCTGATGTTGCGAAGGGCAACACTGGCAACAATGTTGATGGAAAGCTACAGGCTTTCCGAGCCGAAATGGAAAAAAGGATAAGACGGGTTGAGGTCGGCACGAAAGTAAAACCCGACCGAAGAATCAGGCATCGCAAGGGTCATGAGTCCGAGTTGCCGGCTCGCTCGCGCCGGAAGCGCATACGGAGGGCAGCCAGTCAAACATCCGTGGAAACAGCAACCACGCCGAGAGTCCGGGCCTCCAAAGGTTCGTTAGACATTAATAAAACTATCATCATCTGTGTGTCGATTCTCGGGGGTATCCCCGCTTTCATCTGTCTGTGCGTCGCCCTGAGGGCGTGCGGGTTCAAGATCTGTTGTGATTGTTGCTGCAAGGAGCGAGACCCACTTCGTATTGGCTACAGCAACTATCAGTCGAAGCAGAAAAAATTCAAGAACCCCAAGGAACCACAAATCAGTACCATCAGCGGGAATGACGACATGCCTCAACTCAAGGAGATTGGAAGTTATATTAAATCGTCTATGGCAAACATCAAGAATAGTTTATTGAGTCTTGGTCATATTGGTGGTGGTGGTGGTGGTGGTGGTGGCGGTGGTGTTGGTATTGGGCAAGCGGAGAGCACACTGCCTGACGTCGAGAACCCGGCAGGCGTAACAACGACTGGTTTTGAGGTTGAGTTATCAAGCCGCCCAACCACCGCGGGTCTCAAGACGGAGCAAACCGAAGAGGTTGTGGAAGAGACGATAGTCAGGCAACCGACTATCGACAACGAAAGTCTCTCAGGGGAGAGTAGCGAGGTCACGGTGGAGAACGCACGCGAGAGCGAGAGCGCGAGAACAACGCCAGACGATCAGGACGGGGACGTCCAGCAGATGAGACCATCGACGGGACAGCCGCCGGATTTGCCGCCGAGGCCGAAGACCGGTGCCAGAGTGGAAACTCCGGGTTCCAGGCCCGGTACTGCTCAAAATCCGGGTTCCAGGCCCGGTACGGCTCAAAATCCGGGTTCCAGGCCCGGTACCGCTCAGAGACCAGGAACATCTCCACGACCAGGGACGTCTCCAAGACCAGGAACATCGCCAAGACCAGGCACAGGACAAGGTCCCAGACCGGGAACAGGGAATGCATCTCCTGGCGAAGTACTCATTCTGGAAAATGCAATAGAAATGTAACTGGGTGTGAAAATAATTGTTGTAGTCAGTTTGTTGTTGGATGCAGCCGTACCTTTTCTCGTCGTTATCACCTCTGTAACCGTGAACCGAATGACGTACATGTACATGTACAAACTGCAAATTGTAAATGTGACGTATACATTGTACATGTAGCTTGTTGTACAGTGTATTTATACTTTGGTGGAGACCGGGAATTTATGGAATACTTTTCCTTCTATGTAGGCCTACGTATACATACCGGGGAATGTAAGCACAATCAACACGCATGTACATTTTACCCCGGATTTCTGTTTCTGTCACCCCGGTGGATTATTTTCGTCAAATATACAAATGGTTTTCTGCCTATAGTATTTTAAGTGCATGCAATTGGGCAAGTCTGCGGTCAAATTCGTGATACTTTTTTACTTGACGTTCAGTGCGGTCTCTGCAACTCATGGCACCAAAGGACCATGGTCACGGACGTGACATGATGTCACGTCCGTGACGCAACTAATTAGCAAACAGTGCACTAATTATGAATCACAACGAACTTTAAAATTCATGCCAGGGGCAGAGAAGGACAAGAGCCTGGTATGATGCAGGGTATTACATCTTTCTGTCGTTCACTGTTAGAAATAACAGAAGATTTTACAGAAAATCTGTGCAGCAGAGTCCCCAGCACTGGATCTGTAAAATTACAGCGTGATCTGTAAAACTACAGACTTAAATAAATGTTAACAGAGACTTGACTGGAGGCTGACCAAATTATATTTTCATACTAACCATAGGAAAACATGAATCATAAAAAACCATTAAAAATGATGTAAATTTACAGAAAGTGCTGGGGACTCTGCTGCAGGCACTTTCTGTAAAATTACTGCAAAATTACTACTGTAAAATTAATAATTTCTAACAGTGTTCCAAAATTAGTGCAGAAACAGCACTGAATAAGTGAAAGAATGTCACGTCCGAGACCGTGGACTGCCCAACATTGTCAAAAGAGTTTGTGGGGAGAAGCGACTTTTGTCGACCTTGGCTATAGCGAGGCGCGCTCAAACCAAAATCGGATCACGGTGTGCAAAATGGTAAATTTTATGTTCACGTGCCTTGTTTCGGCCGGAAATGTTTCTGTTGCGATGACTGCCATGCTCCTTCTTCATGACCGTAATTGAATTCCGAATTTGGGATTGATGGGCATTATTTAATGTACAGAGGTGTTTCATGTTTGTTTTCTGTAATGATTGTTACTCAAGTAAACTCACCAGTTACAAACAAAAATGTCTTCTACATGTATCTATTCAAGTTGGCCTATCTTGAGGCTGAACTATTTCATCCGCAGTCCTGCTTGGATATTGTGAAAAATCTGACGAAAGAATATCTCTGCAGTTTTCCTGAAGCCCTTTTTCGTACCTGCTACGCGGCGGTTTCGGGTTTTTTCGGCGGACAGAATCTACATGAATTCTTGCTTTTTCTAATGGAAATTGCTTTTTAGCAAAAAACATTTACTCCGGTTTTATGCATACGGATGGAAATAATTGCTTCGATTTTCAAGTAAAAAGCATTTGCATTTTTATGCATATGACCCATGGTCTCTTCCGCCATTCGAATCCAAGGTTGAACATTTAAACCGGACTTCGATTCCTGGGGGACGTAGATTCCTGTTACACGAGAATTCTCTATTCACATTGAAAAACTGTTTACGAAGCATTCTGGCGTGCCCCTGTTAAAGGCCTAAGTATCCTTCAAGGGATATAGGATTTACAGGGACTGAATATTCTATACATGTATCATTATGGAGAAAGGGTTGCCATGGTTTCCCTGATAGTGTCAACAGTATGCTTTGCTCCATTGCCTAGTGTCATTGTCATGAGACATCATAACAAAGGGTCTTGACACTGCGTTATTGGATTTATACACGTACATTACCTTTTGATACGGAGTAATGCAGCGTGGGTGTTTCCCATTCGTAGGGCCGATTTAATAAACGTTTGCTAAGTTAACCATTGGTTCCATTTAACCGTCGGTTAACAAACCACTGGTTAACGGATGTCCATTTTTCGATTTTATAAACACTTGTTTGTAAGACGATGGTTAGGGAGCCATTGGCTAACCGATGGTTCAGTCTGGCCATTGATCAGTTGCGCTTGACGTGAATAAAATAATAAGTTGCAAAAATCGCAAAGCCAGTAAAACCGTTACATTGGTGTTAGTGGCGATCCACGAGTGTCATTACGTAATAAGTCATCGTCAATTTCAGTGACAATCTCTCAATAACAGTGTCCTTTCTAAAACGGAATCTCAGTAAAATGTTCGCCTCATCTCTACGAGAGGGTTAATCCTATCCCGAATCTGTCGGATACGCCGATCAAAACCGCGCCCTCTCTGCAGGTCACCCAATCGGTTCAGATATGGAGCGTGTGCAGTGGCTGATTATGACGTAACTTTTGACCGGCGGTCCACCATGCTGACGACGTCGACGACAAAGTGCGCCACGTGTAGATCGCGTCATGGTTGAAGATGCACACACTCACACACTCCACTTGCGCTGACGACAAAGTGCGCCACGTGGGTCGCCGACGTCATTTGACGTCATTTTGACCGTCAAGATGGCGGATTTTTCTGTGGTGACGTCATCTGCACAAGCTCTTTCACTCGTCAACCTTCAGACAGCAAATGAAGCTGAATAGGCTCCGGCAGAACTATGAACAGGCAGCGCTCCACCAGCAAACCATTGGCTAACCCTGCCTCCGAGCAGGGTTAACTAATCTTTTGTCAACCTCAAATGTTGAGCAATGGTTAGCCAACGGCTTTGTTGAACGTCGTTTGATGAAATCGACCGATGTCTAACAAACCATCGGTTAAGAAAGCCACTGGCTGACTACTGTTTATAAAATTCACCATTCCTAAACCACTNGGGTATTACATCTTTCTGTGGTTCCAAAATTTGCAGAAACAGCACTGAATAAGTGAAAAAATGTCACGTCCGTGACCGTGGACTTGCCCAATATTGTCAAAGAGTGTGTGGGGAGAAGCTACTTTTGTCGACCTTGGCAAAAGCGAGGCGCGTTCACACCAAAATCGGATTATAGTGTGAAAAATGGTAAATTTTATGTTCACGTATGTACCTTGTTTCGGCCAGGAATGTTTCTGTTACGATGACTGCCATGCTCCTTCTTCATGACCGTAATTGAATTCCGAATTTGGGATTGATGGGCATTATTTAATGTACAGAGGTGTTTCATGTTTGTTTTCTGTAGATGATTGTTACTCAAGTAAACTCACCAGTTACAAACAAACATGTCTTCTACATGTATCTATTCAAGTTGGCCTACCTTGAAGCTGAACTATTTCATCCCTCAATCCTGCTTGGATATTGTGAAAAATCTCACGAAAGAATATCTCTGCAGTTTTCCTGAAGCCCTTTTTCGTACCTGCTACGCGGTGGTTTCGGGTTTTTTCGGCATGGACAGAATCTACATGAATTCTTGCTTTTTCTAATAGAAATTGCTTTTTAGCAAAAGTATTTACTCCGGTTTTATGCATACGGATGGAAGTAATTGCTTCGATTTTCAAGTAAAAAGCATTTGCTTTTTTTATGCATATGACCCATGGTGTCTTCCGCCATTCTAATCCAAGGTTGAACATTTAAACCGGACTTAGATTTCTGGGGGACATAGATTCCTGTCACACGAGAATTCTCTATTCACATTGAAAAACTCACTGTTAGCATTCTGGCGTGCCCCTGTTAAAGGCCTAAGTATCCTTCAAGGGATATAGGATTTACAGGGACTGAATATTCTATACATGTATCATTATGGAGAAAGGGTTGCCATGGTTTCCCTGATAGTGTCAACAGTATGCTTTGCTCCATTGCCTAGTGTCATTGTCATGAGACATCATAACAAAGGGTCTTGACACTGCGTTATTGGATTNCCTAAACTTGCAATCGGCCGCCTCCTTGCTGCAAAGTTTAATATAATGTATGAAAAAGGGATCCAGAAACTGTGAACGTCAGAATTCACATGAATAATTCATGTCTCCGAATCAAATTAATACAGTAGATTTTTGCGTGTAAGTTTACATACTTCCTACGAGGGGGCGGGCCCTTCCCAGTTCACCCCAAAGGTTCAATTCCTCCCGGCACTGATTTGATGATATTGGGTTTTAGATGGTTTTACATGTAGATGACCTACGATAAATGCAACGCTAACGATGATGGCGTCATCTATTGATCTTCGACCCTTTCCTTCCTATGCATTTCAATAAGCGTATAGCGTATATCGTAGGACATCTAAAACTCACTATACATGTAGAGAAAAAACCCAATCATGTTTGTACATAATGACCTGATGGGAATTTTCGGAGACATGATTTTGGACATGGATGGGATGTACTAGTACAGTGTGAAATGAGCCCGCAGGAGTGTCGCGGTAAAGACGGGAACCAGTCTAATCTTCTTCTGATACGGCGTGATTCAGTGTGGGCGTTTTAAGGTTGGTTCATACTTTGCGTTTTGCGCTTTGCGCGTGTCCGTGCGTGGTAGAAAAAGTAATTTTATTATTGGTACCACACACAAACATAGGGAACGGACAAGCGCAAAACGGAGAAGTATGAATTGGCGTTTACCCTCTTGACGTTGCGGGTAGAGATGATGTCATTTTCGCTTGGTTTCTCGCGGCAGCACTGCCTGATATCGGCTTTAGGCCCCAACATGTCATACGCCGCGCTTCGCAAGAAACCCTTCGTATACCTTCGAGAGTACCTACATGTAGGCCCTTTCAACTGATGTGATAATAATGACTTGAAAACGGAATAATTCGTATATTGGCCTGCACAAACATTTTTTTGGGACAAAACACTTATAATTATATATCATTCTCCGCGTACAAGTCCTTATTTGGTGCTGGTCATCGGATTGGAGTCGTTGTAAACATTCTCACAAACCTGAGCACCAGTCCTGATTGTAAACAATCCTTATATGGTTTGACGTGAAACGCACTGCTGATGACTCCTAATAAGGAAATCGCTACTCTACCTTGTTCCAGCCGACCGTGGTCGGGCAGGACAAATCTATAATCTATTTTAGATTGTGACAGCATATCATGCCCAGTATGCCATGCTAGAAACTCCTGTTATAGCCGACAATTATCGTAAGAGTAAAAACATGCGAAGTCCGTCATAACGGATAAATTTCTCGAACTTTTTAGCTGTGTCTCAAAAATCCATTGGTTGAAGGCTCAGATACAATACTGATCCAAAGTAGCCTTCCTGCTCCTCGCGAATCCGCACTACGGTTTCCTCCTGCTGCACAATTAATTCTCCCAATACTGTCTATCGACCTGATAATGCCAGATTTGGGGCTCAGATCTCGATCCAATACATGTATCTTTAAAAGACGACAAAAATGTGACCCGTTTACGGGGGGGGGGGGGAAAGTGGTTTGAGATAATAAACAGAAATGATCATGCCAACTTCGTCAAGATTATTGGAGGGGAGATTTTTGCACCACCCGGTGGTATAACGATGGTTTCCCTTCAATTTTCACAAGTCAGGTTAGCTGACTAGGCCTCGCTTATGGCACCAGGCCAGCCGATAAGGCCAATTTTGCTGAATGTAATGGCTCTAATACATACACAAATCTGTATCGAGTGTTTAACGATTATTCATCGATCGATTTGCATATCTGGGTCGCGCGATGATCAGATCTATTTTTAGAATCGACACATGTTGGTCTGTTTTGATTCGGTGTTACGTTCTTTCATTCACATAAAACGCGCTGTGGTGCAAGACCACCGACACTGGTTGAATGGAGGGTCCAGTCACCCCGTATATGGCCATATCGTCTTACTCACAATTAGGGACACTCACCAGTCCTATTTTGGAAATTCGGTCAGTTTTATGGACACATTTCGGACTATAAAAGCCATGTTGAGACTTCCAAAAGAGCATATTGGAAAAAGCAACGAAAGGAGCTTACAAGCAGACGATACTTTCTCAAGGTAAGTGTTGGAAATTTCTTTGAATATTTTTCTGCTTTTCGCTCCACCTCTGACTTGACACTGAGGTTGAGACGCTTTGTCATGGAATGCCTTCCCCGCATGAGATGCCGACACGGGCCTCTACCTAATGCCTTCCACCTTTTTTTTCATTGATCTCAGCATTTCCACGGAAAGTTGTTGAAAAAGCGCCCTCTTTTTTCGTCCTTTGCTTAGATCGATTTATTTAATGTTTGTTACGCACCCTTCCAATAATTCGATGGGTGATGGGGTGTAGGTTTTTTCGTTTGAGCATTAAGGTAATCAAAGAAACGTCTAAAGCATGGCGCACACGAGCGATTTTTTGAGCGATTTTCTAGGCGACTAGCCTTGCGACTACAGGAGCGACTGAACATATTTTTAGTTTTTTTTTTACTCGTTTGCGACAAATGCTTCACTGGGAGATCAGTGATGTCGCGGATGACATAACTGATCGACCACAAAGGCATCGCATGCGACCTAGTAGTCGCATCGGTAGTCGCCCCCATTTTAGTCGCTCGTGTGCGCCATGCTTTAGTGCCATAGCTTGGTCAATTCGCAAGTGACGTCTTACATGTATCTCACGGTCATTTCCCGCGCGTCCTCTGACTTCCTGGCGTCCACTCTGCGTCGTATTCATTCCTTTTTCCACACGACAGCTCAAGAGCTTAAGCTGTTATACCATTGCGCTAGCTGAGCGCCCAAGTATTCTAGAATTTTGAACGCAGATGTGTGTGGCCTATCATAAAAATCTGTTCTAAAAAAACCATTTATTTTTCAGTTTTGTCATCGATAATTTTTGCAAAAATGATGTACGACGGATCAGACGAAGTTGCCCCTCTGGTAGTTGACAATGGTTCTGGGATGTGCAAAGCTGGGTTCGCTGGTGATGATGCCCCAAGAGCCGTGTTTCCAGCCATCGTTGGGAGACCCAAGCACCAGGTAGGCGCAGTTTATGCGAACGATAACCTATTTTTTTAGGCGTGACAGACATCTATGCCCCCCTCGAATCTAAAGCCTGCCGCACACTTGAGCTATCTGCTGAGCAAACAGTCTCGACTGACTTTTTGCTTAGCAGATAGCTCCTCAGTGTGCGGCTGGTTTTACTGTTCTCCGAGGGATTCAGAATAATTATGTTGCTGCAGGAACCATGACTATTCGAATTTAATTTTTAGCAGAGTATTGTAACACGGACATGCATTCCTAGGAGTGTCCCATTCCTTTCACACCTGCACCAATAGTTATTTCGCAACGTGACTCCAAAGCGTCGCGATCCTGAGCGACAGGCATAAGAATTCATCACCCGAATCATTTTTGAAAATGTTCAGTCATGGGGCAGATCTCTTTCGTGACATGTAACTCTAGTTTTTCGAATCGAGTCGATTCTATTCAACCTTCGCACGAAACAGAAAATATCGACATGAACAGATGAATGAAGTCTAATTATCAAAAATTAATTTCAGATAAATTTCCTTTTAATTATTTCACAACATTTTTAATTCCAGGTCGTCATGCAAGGAATGGGTGCTAAAGACAGCTACATAGGAGACGAAGCTCAGAGCAAACGCGGCATCCTTGCCCTGAAGTACCCCATCGAGCACGGAATCGTTACCAACTGGGACGACATGGAGAAAATTTGGCATCACACGTTCTATAACGAGCTGAGGATTGCCCCGGAGGAGCATCCTGTCCTCCTCACTGAGGCCCCACTCAACCCTAAGGCAAACCGTGAGAAGATGACTCAGGTAGGCACTTCATTTAGATTTTCTTTGGACGGTGGTTTCCCATCGGTATCCTCTGATACCGTACTCTTATCTCCCACTTACCTGTACCATTCCTGAACTCGGAAAAAAATGACTAAATCATAAGTTGAAGATGTCGCACGCTGTCATTCTTTGCCAGGCTCGGGAGTGGGACAAGTAAGTGGGCAGGACATCACTTTACGGTTTCTGACCGCCAGGAATATCCAGAAGGAGTGAGCATGCGTGGATTCGACGTTGAATTTCCGCGAAGGCCTCAGTCCACTTCTACGTCACTTCACGCACACTGTTAGAAATATCCTTACTAAAATTACAGAAAAGTGCCTGCAGCAGAGTTTCAGGCCTTTTCTTTATTTCTACTGTTGAAAATTAGAAGTACAGAAAATTGTAAGATAACAACTGTATTGGAAAATTGATTTAAAGATAAACTGTAAACAAATGTTACACTGTAACTTCCATTTACAGGAATCCATATTTTTAACTTTTGACTGTGAAAATAAAGAGAAAGCCTGAAACTCTGCTGCAGGCACCTTTCTGTAATTTCAATGTATCTATGTAGGCCTATGGAACCCTTTTCGACTGGCTATTGTTCACTTGTGTGGGGTCTTTTACTTGCCGACCACGGCTTTCAGCCTCATCCGACAGACCCTAAATTGGTTCACAACTTTTTTTTCATGCATGTCCTGGCTGGGGATCGAACCCACACACTGACCGTGTCCTAATTTAGGATTGAAAGTCAAGCGTGTTAGACCACTCGACCACTCCAGAACGGTCAATAATAGACTTGGCAAACACCATCCAACTTGCCTGCAAGGGATTGAAACCCGTGTTGTTGACAGGCACAATATTTAGTACACAATACTACGAAGTCCCTTTCACCGACCAGGCCAATGTACATGTAGGCCCGAGGCCCTAAACATGGTTTCTGCTTGCTCTTGACTGGCGTCTAGCAGAACTCATTTTTGCAACTATACTTTCACCATCGAACATCGAAAATCGAGCGTCAAATGCCCTCATGGGAACTTATTTTTAATCACCTATATGTGCGTAAAATGCATTCATGTCATTTTCGCTTTACTTATAATTCCAAAGGGGAACTATTTTGAATACAACTACCAACAACTCAAGAAGTCGTGTAACATATAAATCTACAGCATGTATTACAAAGGCGCAAGCGCTCTCTAACTAACATCCTGGGATTACCGAATCTGTGAAAAAATAATAGTCCTGTAAAATGAAAGGAAGTCCTGTAAAATGAGAGGAAGTGCAGTATATCAACAGTACAGCCCGTAAATTTATTGTTAAAATTAAGAAGCTACCGTTAAACTACAGAAGCTCCGTCATTTTACAAAAGTACTTGTCAATATATCACGAAACCCGTTATTCAACAGAAATATCTGTTTAAAAAGAGACTTTTTTGAGTATTTATGAATTACAGCACGATTCTGTAAAATATTTTCTGTAAAATCTTCTGTTTTTTCTAACAGTGCAGTGTGTTCTACGATTTGGGAAATGGATGACTTATACCACAGGTTAACTGACTTCTAATGAACTAAAAATGCCCAAAAATTTTCCTGTGAAAATCGCAGAAGACGCTGCGTGAAACGCAGAGGTGGACCGATGCCTTGACTATTAGCAAAACTGATAACAATTAGCAAAACTGACTGTCCCTGAGAAAGATAACAAATTCCCTTGAAAAAATGACCGAGTCAGACGAAGAAAGATGGACAAAGCAAATTTCATCTGATTTTCAGATTATGTTTGAGACGTTCAACTCACCAGCCATGTATGTGGCCATCCAGGCTGTCATGTCGCTCTACGCCTCTGGAAGAACCACCGGCATTGTGTTCGACTCGGGGGATGGTGTATCGCACACTGTACCAATATACGAAGGTAAGAGAGAGACTAGGGACTTCCGGCAAAGCTCCGTATCGTCGGTCCGTATCACGTATGACGTATCGAGCTAATGGATTTTCTATTAAAGTCATACGTCATACGTGATACGGACCGATGATACGGAGCTTTGCCGGAAGTCCCTAATTATAGGAATTCCGTATCCGTATCGATATGCAAGGAAGTTCAAAGTGTATCCGTAGGAGATACATTTCTAAACCATTTGATTGTTTCCGACGGACATTTTTGTATTTGATTCGATCATAAAGAGTGTATTTTTAAATGATCAAATCAATACAAAGGTCCCTCAGAAACAATCGAATGGTCTGTCTGTAGGCTACCTCCGGATACATTTTGAACTTCCTGATATAAAAGAATAACGTTACCGTGTAATCGAAGTCGATCTAAAACTCACTATTGATTTTCAACTCAGATCCCTGTCTTCTTGTCTCTTCATAGGCTACGCCCTGCCCCACGCCATTGAGAGGATCGACTTGGCTGGACGCGACCTGACAAACTATCTCTGCCGTATTCTCCACGAAAGGGGATACTCTTTCACAACGGGAGGTGAGTATACAAAATGTTGCAAATAGTTGTAGCGCGTATTTAAAGTTGTAGTTTAGATTTGGGTGTCATGCAACTACATGTAAACCTAGCCCATTTACATGTAATTCCGCCTTTTCCCTTTGTATAGTCCTCGGCACTTTTTCTTCGCCGTCGCCACGCCACCGTAAACATCTCGTTGCCGTTGTTCGCCGCCGCCGCTCACTTGGAAACGGCCAGAACACGGTACGAACGACTGCGCACCCTATCAACCGCCTTTAATATTTCAATAAATCTCTTGCAGCTGAGATGGAGATCGTCCGAGATATCAAGGAGAAGCTATGTTACGTAGCCCTGGATTTCGAACAAGAGATGGGCGTCGCGGCGACCTCTAGTGCCATCGAGAAATCATACGAGTTACCCGACGGACAAATCATCACCATTGGCAACGAGAGATTCCGTGCTCCTGAGGGTCTCTTCCAGCCTTCATTCTTAGGTAAGCATTCCTGTCTTATTCATAGCCTGCTGGGTATCGTTTGACATCGCAACTTTACAGATGGCAAGGAAATGAATTATCGCAGTAAATAAAATGGTGTTCCCTTACACCGTGAACACCGAAAAATCTGTTTTACTGTAAAACTGATTTTTCGGTGTAAATTACAGAGCAAAACACCGATTTTCAGTGTTCATTCCGGTGACGCAACTTTCGGCGTCCGCTGTGCAAGGGCAACACCCGCTTTTTACTGGGTAGGCCTAATATCGCCTGTTAAAGGAGCACGGTATTGGATCTCAAATGCGTTATTTGACTGCCGACGTAGAAGGAGCCACCTAGTGGCAGTAAGACGAACTACAAAATGCATACAAAATGTACGTAGTAAATCGGGTCTAGTCCCTGGGTTGGAGAGTGGCGCGGTGGCGCCGGCTGTCGAGAAAAAGTGGCAATACCGTGGTCCTTTTTGAATTCCATATATAATCCTATGCAAAAGAGGGGAATTTCTAAAGTCTTGAAATCACATCCAGTTCTCTCCTGCCATCAGTGCCTCTGAGCGAACGAGAGATGCTGCTCAGTAGAAAAAGATACTTTTCGCAAAGCAGTCATTGGTAATAATATCTGTATACTTTATATATTCGTGTACTTGATAATTTTCAGGATACGAGGCGTGCGGAATACACGAGAAAGTGTACAACTCTATCATGAAGTGTGACCTTGATATCAGAACTGAACTGTACTCGAACATCGTGATGTCCGGCGGATCGACTATGTTTCCTGGTAAGTGGCCATTCTCTTCATAACGCGTCATCACCCGAAGGAATAACTAATCAACAACGTATCCGCCTACTCCTCCTATGCAACTTTCACGAAGGAAATCAGGCAATCGACTGATAAAACACTTCCGTCGCGAGTTTTTCTATTATTGGCGCACTTAAAAAGACGAATATTTCCTAATTTTCAGGAATTGCCGACCGGATGCAAAAGGAGATGACGGCAATGGCTCCCAGCGGTAAGAAGATTAAAATCATCGCACCTCCAGAGAGGAAATATTCCGTGTGGATCGGCGGCTCCATCCTTGCCTCTCTGTCGACCTTCCAACAAATGTGGGTCAGCAAGCAGGAATACGATGAATCTGGACCAGGAATCGTCCACAGAAAATGTTTCTAAGCATCTGACTGCTGATTTCGCCCCTGTGTCCCTGTTTAGCTGAACTCCCTACTAGCCGCGCCCCCTTCGGTTTACTCGCTGCACAACTGCTTCACTTCGTAAAATTCGCCGTGTTTGGTCAACAGATGGCGCTGAGAGAGTCGACCAATGAGAGCGCCGAGCAACCCGTAACAAAGCTGGCCTGAGGCACTTTTTCATTGGCTTAGCGGATCATGTGATCTAGTAGCCATGGTAGCACAAGAACATCCGTTGCCAACGGGCCAAAGAGTTCTGAAAGCAGCC
This sequence comes from Notospermus geniculatus, assembly GCA_002633025.1. Taxonomy (NCBI): domain Eukaryota; kingdom Metazoa; phylum Nemertea; class Pilidiophora; order Heteronemertea; family Lineidae; genus Notospermus; species Notospermus geniculatus. The sequence continues at coordinate 41,054 of NMRB01000127.1, read as the reverse complement.
TGCTGATAGGCTATAAAACTGGCGCCATCTGTTGACCAAACGCGGCGACTTTTACATGTACGAAGTGACGCAGTTGTGGAGAGCGGGTAAATCGAAGGGGGTAGGCCTACATAACTGCGTAGGGAGTTTACTGTTTACCGGGACGTGTGTTCATTCAGTTATTCAATATGTATAAAGTACATGAATAACGCTTTCATTGCCGATTTTGAAACTCTGTCCGAAAAAAGTATCGGCAAACTAGTCTTCGCTGGAAAGCAATGGTAACATTTTGGAGGCGATCTCCTTCGCAGAGGTCATAAAATTCGGAAGACACCCGACGCTGCGGAGAAGTTTGTTTTAGTATAGAGGGTCACCTGGTTCCATGCTGGTACGTCAATACTGCATGCGGTGACCACCTCTCATGGATTGATGAGAAAAAGCGGGTAGAGGATAGTCCAATAATGTGATGGCAGACTGTTATTATCTTTACATAAATCAACAATGCTGGTATACCAGCTACACTGTAATTTGTTTATGTTTTCATGCTGGGGATTTTCGCTGATAGCGATTCCTTGATAATTCTTGAAATGGACGCCCGTGGGGGAATTGATCAGGACCGGGATGTCACATTCATTTCAGTAGTTTTAACCACTAGTGACACCTATTTCGGCAGTCGGCTCGGGTCCTCATTGGCACTCTTCTAGCAACGCAGACACTGGTCATTTTACCACTGCCATTTCAAATTTTGGGGCGTAACTTGAAAACATTTCTACGAGTGGCCCTAAAGGTGGTTTGAAAAGTAGGCCGGGGAACCAACAATGTGCTGTCGTTTGTGGATACCTTCGTAGGCCAATGAATAATCATGAGAAACAGGTGAAAATATTTCTAAACTCTCTTCGTAAGAAGAACCCCAGTGTTTATTAGGTGATTAACACTGAAGCAGTCGAGACCATGCAAAGCCACGCTAAGCAACTTTACTGTAATATGAATGTTACATGTATGTAATTAAAAGTCGACTCCCTATTTTTGATGTAAATTATTTCGAGTTTTAGAAGTATAATAGGGAGTTTTCGCAAAGCCCCCGAAACGTCAACGCGAACGCCAATCCCATTGTTCGATGCCACGAAGAGAACAGCGAACAATAGGATAGACGTTCGCGTTGGCGTTTCGGGGGCTTTGCGAAAACTCTCTAATACTAAAGGCCGGGTTTATTTGGCAAGCATGCTTGCCAAGCAGTTCCCTTTTTCGTCCTTACTTAGCAAGCATGCTTGCCATCTAATGCTGAAAAATGTCCCTATTTGGCAAGCATGTCACGCCCCCTAATGAATATTAATCAGGATATGCGCTTGCCATATTATTCAGCACATCTGGCTATTGGGCAAGCAAATATGCCATTTGTTTGTTATAACCTTGGAGGAAGTTATAACCTATCCAGGTGCAAGCAAGGGCCAAGGGAGATCGGGGGGGGGGG
>NMRB01000127.1:0-39544 GCA_002633025.1 Notospermus geniculatus | reverse complement strand
GGGGGGGGGGGGGCACAGTTACACAGAGTAAAAAACCTCATGTCCATGTTGTACTTTTTGGACGGAAAATTTGAGAGGCACGGCGCTGATTTTAGGCACGGGCGGGGGCGATAGTATTTTTTATCTTCAACTTACTTAACGGAACCCAAACAACAATATTCATGTCAATGGCACCCTCCCCTATGGCGTAGTTACGGAGCATTGACTACTGTGGCCAATGAGGCCACCATCCGGCAGTCGTTTGTTGGCACCTTCCACTGTTCGGATTTATTCTTGTACGAGAACACAAAACGTTTCTTCTTGATATGCCTTTTCGGAAAAAAAACAAGAAAAACGAAAAAAAGAAAAAAAATCACGAGTGTGATCACACAAGTTTCGAACCTGCAACATTGGGATTGCTGGCCCATCACTCTTCGCACTGCGCTAATCAACTGGCTGCAGACACGTGGGAATTTATTAACTGGTTCAGGACAATGCAGGTAACTCGTCGTTTTGCCAAACTTGGCGTGCTGTTTGGCAAACCACTTTGTTCTGAAAATCGCTTGTAGGTGGCTCCTTTCCGCAAAGCCCCCTCCACTAAACGATATTTTTTGCCCTGCCAGCTGCTCTGGGAGCGCTGCATAATTAATGAGCTAGACGTGCATATCCAAGACTATACGCTTACTGCATACACAGCAGGTAACTGTGCAAATAAACAGTTCGATGCCTTTAACGCCGTCTTAAAATCTTCGTTGGAGGCAAAGCCTACTCCCAATCGCAACTTTTCGATGCCTTTTGGCGAGGACTGCGACGGCGAGTCGGAGGACGCCATCTTCATCTTCTGTTTGCATAATTAATGGGGTCTAATTAATATTCATTGTTGTCTGCTTGCCATCTAAGACCAAACTTCTGTAATTCGGCAAGCATCTGCTTGCCAAATAACCACTTCCAATACTAAACTGATAAGTATTGGTCTCGATTTCGATGCCATGGATTTGTATATGTTTTGGTCTCGATTTCGATGCCATGGATTTGTATAGTTCAATCTATGAAATAATAGGAAATCACAGATTTGTATATATCGATAAAATGTATGGGGTGATCGAGAATTAGTTTATGAAAAAGATATTAAATGAATAAAAAATATTGTTTTATACATGTATCTTTGCATTATTGCGGCTTCGTCATCATTCTTATGTCGGCATCATATCACATCATATATTAGGGCCGTATTCAAAAAGGGTGATCATCGCGCGGTTAAGACTTAGACGCGTGTAACTTCACTAAATGCACACTTCCACCTATCTTTTTGTTCAGTGTTCTCTTCGTGGCATCGAACAATGGTATTGGAGTTGGCCATCGCCTTTCGGGGGCTTTATGAAAATGCCTTTCGGGGGCTTTGCGAAAATTACAGTTTTTGCAAAGCCCCCGAACCGACAACGCGAACGTTGTCCTTTTGTTCGGTGCTCTCTAATTCGTGGCATCGAACAATGGGTTTGGAGTTCGCGTTGGCGTTTCGGGGACTGCGAAAACTCCCTACTCTTCTCTACTACCGCCCTCGCTGTGACGTCAATGATGTCATGGTGGGCGTCTCCTTTCGCGCTTTGTCCGCCCACAGCCCTTGTAGTTGGAAGAGGAATCGTGAGAAAAAAATCAGCGCATTTCCAAACGTTGGAGAGGCATGGCTTCTTGAGCAAACAGGTAAAAGAACGCTGCGGTAGAAGCAACAAGACTTTATTTATTCAGTGACACGGTAATGGTTCACCAAGAATTTCACATTGTTTTATGAAATAAGCTACATGTAGGCCTACAACTAACAGCTGCCTGGAAATCCATGAGAGGCCAAAATTTACAGATCATATCTTGGGGAAAAAGCTTCAAACTCAGGGAACAAACCCCCAAACCCGCCCTACGACGGCATGGCAGTGAGTATCAGATCTATATCTTAATGCCCCATCTCATCTGACAGCCCCCTCCCCTCCTGTCCGTGTCGTCACGGTAATATTGAGTCCAGGTGTTTGCCATGGCGCACATGTATCTTGGCGTGCCGGGAACGCCGCATTGCCCTCCGTCACCATCTGGATACCATTGGTAACAAAGCTGGGCAGTTTTCGCCCACAAAGGAGCCGAACTTGGGACCTGGATACTCCAGGACATCTGGCAACCTCCACCGCGACGGTCTGTGTCGTCGCGGTAGTAAGTTGTGAAACTCCCGATTGGGGCGCACAGGTTCCTGCCGACGCCTGCTCCGCACTGTCCTCCATCGCCGTCCGGGTACCATCTGAAGCAAACCTTTACGCCGCTAAACCAAGAAGGATAGTTCGAAGACTGGATGCCCCAGCTCATCCTACACCCACCGCCTCGCCTGTCAGTGTCATCCCGGTAGTACTGCGTCATCCCATTCACGTTAGCGCAGAGGTTTCGTCCGACACCCCCTCCACACTGCCCACCGTCGCCATCTGGGTACCACCTGTAACATAACTTGGTATTTTCCTTGAACCAAGCGGGGATCTCCAAATCGCTCCCGATGGAAGCTACGGCCGCGTGGTTGGGGACTGTCTCCCTGAGTAGCGTCGCAATTTGTGCCAGCTTGGCCTCCAGTGTTCGCTTTATTGCTGATGTACCAACTTTTCCTACCATCGTGTAGACGTCCCTCTGTATGTCCGTGAGATAGGCTTTGTCCATGTAGACCTGGATAGCCTTCGACATGCCGGCTTTCTTCTTCGCGTCGGTGATGAGGTTGGTGATTGGCTCCAGCTGACCTCCAAATAACCATGGGTTGTTTTTGACGCTTGCGTACCACGCCTTGTAGTCCGAAGTGAGGCTGCCGCCGAAGTATCTAAATAAAAATTTTACGCCATACATTAACCACCCTTGGAGTTGCAAATTGCCCGCAGGGTACCTCCCCCCCCCGTGAAAAATATGTTTTTCGAGCCGCAAAATCAACAACGGAATGTCTGATGTTGACGAATACTCGGTTGCTGACCTGTTTCGTCTGTCCAGAGGCCGCGGACTTTGAATAAATATAGGCCGATGATAAGTTCGATACAGATGACCAATACAAACGGACAAATATACCATTAAAATAAGTCATCTGGCTTCATTCACAGAGGACGTTGTGGAACAGCTGATTCGGCTCCCACGTCTACCTTGATCCAGTTGGCTCAGTCCTATACCATTAGTTTTCTGAGGGACGGCTGCCTGTCGAGCTGCCCTTCATACAAGGAGCAGAGAGAATACAGAGTTTTCGCAACCCCCCCCCCCCGAAACGCCGACGCGAACGCCAATCCTGAAATAGTCCGGACCTGCTGATGGCAGAGTCAGTAAGGTGAAATTGTCTGACCTCAGCGTCTGAGATTGTACCAACATAAGATAGGCCTACCATTGTTCGAGACACACGCACAATGCATGCGGATTACTGAAACCACTTCTTCACTTCTTAACCAATATAATATTCACTTCATGCGAATTTTTCACGGGAACGACAATGACGTCATTCCCGTTCACGTTTGTCGTTCGCGTTCAAGATCTTAACCTCTCTAATGGGATTGGCGTTCGCGTTGCTTTTTCGGGGCCTGTGCGAAAACGCTCTAATGGCTGTGCTATCGGACATAGAGGCACGTGACCATACCTTGTCGTGACAGTTGTCTTGGAAGAAAACCTTGTGTCCACTCGGTGAGTGGCACCCGAGTAGGCCCCATTCGCTTTCAAGAAGTTGAAGAACGACCCCTTCGCTTCGGCTTTAACTTTCTTATCGCCAAGTTGAATGAAAGCGCTTGTTTCTGTTGTCATTCTGTACAGCAGAAGACCACCATATTTTCCGAAGCCGAAGTAGTGTGTCCCGTAGTGGCTAATGAATTCCAAGTATGCCTCCTCTCCGGCTTCGAATGTCGCAGGTAGGCGGCGGTCGACGAACATCTTGGCATACCTTTAAAATGAATGTCATATACGATGACGCAAGAAAAATGAGAGCCGGATGAAGCGAGAGACAGGAAGATAAAGTAACACAAGCCTGGCGGCGATAGGGTTCACAAGGTGACCTCATGGGTGCATGGCGGTATAGATGGGTGGCACTCGGCCTAGCCGTGTATTGACATATAAACACAAATGATGGCGTATACACAACAACCAGTGATAAAACCTCGAAATCTGCCTGTATATCCATGTCAACGTCAACTTTAGCCATTTCACCAACTCATAACAAATAGGCAAAGTGGTTAAGTATTATAAAATCAAATAAACAATCGCCATCACATTCCACAATTTTCTTCAAAAATATACCGTTCAGAAACCGATATACCCTCTAAAATACACCTAAAAATTCTCAAAAAAATGTTTACGGCATTTCTGCTTGAAAATTCTCACAGATAAAACAACCATATAACTACATGCCAAATTTCAAACATATTGCTCCCTCAACAACAGAGATATAGCTGAAAATATTGCCAGACATACACTGACAAGCCAGACAGTAAAGGGTCACCTTGTGAACCAAAAGTCGTGACCTGATGCTCGGGATTTCATTTTCTTGCAATAGAGGGCGGTTAGGTAGCCAACTAAAAACCGCAACGACGGCCCTGCTAGGTCCGCTACGGCTCGCAGTATACGTACGTTGAGATGAAGCCATACTGGAAATGCTGCCAACGTACCTGCCTAACTGGATTGCCCAGTACGGAGCCATGTCTGCACGGATGGCCGTGTGGAAAGCTGTGACTTGCTCAATGTAAGATGACGTATTGGTGATGGTCTGCTTCATTTTGTCGTAAGAGCCACTTGCTGAGAACATGCCATTTAGAAGGCCACCTCCGACAGAGCTGGACATGCTCTTCATGATGTCAGAGGAAGTTTTCAGGATGGTGACATCACCGTTGACCACACCACCTGGGATGCTGACCAAATCTTCCACCTGATCCGGCTGATCGTATTGAACCTGGAAGCAGGATTTGACATGTTTAAAAAGATTTGCTAATTGTTCGCCCCGCTGTACAACGCGCCCATTCGGAACTTCCGAATGCAACTGCTCGGCAATTTCCGTAGACACTCGCATTTCCCCTCGGACACAATTCCAAGGCAGCCATCTTGAATGCGCAACGATTTCAATGCGTTTCTGGTGGTTTGGATGCGGTCGCCTCATCACACCCTGCGCATGAACGAAATAGTTCACACAAAAACGTTGGGTTATTGATCAATAATTGGCAGATTGGGTGACATATCGGCAAGTTTATATAAAATATGCCTCAACTTATCCAGGAAATAAGGTTGGATATCTTAGCAGGCCAAAATTCGGCGAAAATAGTTCCACGGTCGGTCACGTGGGTTTGTTGATAACAACATGGCTGCCTTGGACTTGTGTCCGAGGTGAAATGCGCCGCCCAGTGGATAGATAAGCAGTTCGCCTCAGGTCGTTCCGAATGCAACGCGCCATCAGCCACATGGCGAACTTGAAGCAGCCACACCCGTTTGGGTGGTTCCCGGTGTATTTGCAGAGTTGCACTCTGCGGCGTGGGAACCAGTTTAACATTGGAGATATGTACATGTACGTTTCCAAAACCAATGACGGATTCCTTTGATGGTGGACAATATTATCTGCGACAATTTATGTGTTTTTGGTCCAAACTATAGTCACCTCTGATTGGGAGAACTTCTGAATCCGTAGTTTGCGCAGCGAAGACGGAAAACAGAGTAATGCCTACTGGTACGCCCTTAGTCAAAAGTAAATGCCCACCTAATTTTCCGGCACATTTCCATGAATATTTTTCATAGCCACGTTTTCTTTTCCTACAGATAATCTACGGCCACTTGGACACCTTTTAAGAGCATAAGACTTAAAATTATTAAACAAATACCAGTTTCAATCAGAACAGGTGAGTATTAAAAAACACGGCATTTTGGCCAAATTCCAAACCTTCACCAAAAACACAGTTGTTTAATAATTTCCAGTTTTATGGTCTTAAAAGGTGTCCTAGTGGCCCTGGATTATGTGCATGAAAAGAAAACTTGGCTATGAAAAATATTCATGGAAATATGCTGGAAAATTAGGTGGGCATTTACTTTTGACTAAGGGTGTACACGTACCCTCAAAAGGAGCATGGCGATACAAAAATTATAAAAAAATGTTTTTTTACGCATCAGAGAAACGGTTTAGATGTAACTGGCAAACAATTTCTCAAGTATAAAATAGAAAACTCTTACTCCATTATGCGGATTGGTCCACTTATTTCCGAACTCGCAAGTGAAGTCGAACAGAGGTGATCGCAGCCCGTACTTGGCGCCTGGGTCTAGGGGCATGAAGTCGAGGGTCGTGATGTCGACTCCTCGTTTCAGATGGTTAAGACCAGGAGGCAATTTAGAGCACGTTTTTGCGGCATCGGTCATTCCCGAAAAGACCACGACGACGCACGCGGCGAAGACGACGAAACGTCCCATTCCGTCAGTTGGTGTACGATGCAAAGAAGGAATTTTGTTTGACGGCGTGTTCTTCCAGTCGAGCGCTGTAGGCCTGCAGACAAATCTGGCGATCAAACTAAACTTCGCAGTCTTTATACCTGACAAGCTTGTCACCTTTCCGCGGAAGTAAACACCGTTTCTGACTGGACTGGGCAGCTGTGACGTCACGTCTCCTTTTTCCAATGAAAGCAGACGTTCGACCGATATCTGTGCGTGGAGGTCAGGTGATAACTTTGTAAACAATGTTCAATAACCCTGTTGTTTCTGCAGGAGGACCGAGATACCAAAGTACATACATCCAAGTTTATTCCGCTAAAAGTACACCGACCACCTCAATAGGTGTCGCTCGTGGTTAAAACTATTGAAGTAAAAGTGACATCATGATCAATTTCCAACACAAAAGGCGTGCATTGTATAGGACCTAATTTCGGTGTGCTGCCCTCTATCTATGATCTCCATTCTGTTCAGAGTCTAGATTGGTTCCGATCTCACCGCTAGGGCTAAAACTGACAAATTAGCCCCACTGAGCCCTTTTTCATCGAGAGTTCGCCTTGAACTCTGGAGGGAATTGGCAGGCAAAAGTCAATGAGGAAAAAGAAGCTGATGAATTCTGGCATTTGTTTGGTCAACATGGCCTCTTACATGTATATGACTGTACAGTAGGCCTATATTTTTAGGCGGAGGGCAACGTGCAGGAGATTGACACGAAGTCAACTACATGTAGGGGCCTACCTGTGCCGATCTACATGTACATGTATTGGCGGCAAAAGAGACGGTCCATTCATTCGACTGGATTTCATCATAGAGGGTTAATACTTTTTTCGACAATCTCTGGAGACTCGAATTCGTGAGAATGACACCTGTGCGTGTTGGCAAGTAGGCCTGTTGACCGACATGATGATTATCAACCCGGATGATTAATGGGTTTCCCGGCCTTCACTGACTGATAGGCCTCTTAAAAGGACATTTCCGCGGAAGCTGATCGGTCAAGGTATTAGTTCAGTTATTTGGAAACTTCAGACAGAGATCCGCGTTTACACGTACGCTGGTGACTCAACTTTTTTTCGTACGCGATTTTACTCATGCATAACTAATCGTGTTGACTATTTTTGCAGTTGTTTCGGCAAATACAAAATGTAGAAGGGGTGACAGCTTATTTTGTAATCACCATGGTGATTACAAAATCAGCTGCCACCCCTTCTATTAGTCAACACGATTAGTTAGGCCTATGCATGAGTAAAATCGCGTACGAAAAAAAGTTCACTCACAAGCGTGGTTTATGCCATTGCGTCAATGGCCTGAGATGCCACTTGAAATGCCTCATTGCATATGAGAATGGACCGGGCTAAATCGGCCCTTTGACATAGACATAGACATAGACATGGACATAGACATAGACATAGACATAGGCCTATTTATTCTCACTCAAGTGGAACCGACAGTAGCGTAGGAGTGGAGTGGCAAAGACTGGAACCAGTCTAAGCTACCGGTATAATGCTAGTAGTGCCCACACGTACTATAAAATAGAAACTCCATTCCGGTGACGTCACGGTAGTAATGCGAACAAACAATGTATCCGAATCTGCCATTCACAGTTGCGTGCAGTGATGGGCGCGAAGGAAAGCCTTATTTTTCATCGTATTTCCAGTTGAATACTTTATTCCCCCTGATTCAACAGTGCATAATGCCATCCACTAAGCTGTGCTGTTATGGGTGATGCCCGTAGGTACTTTCGCTATGCGTACAAACCACAAAATTATGAAGAATTTTCCCCAAATCGAATCGGGTTTTGCCACGTGGTGCCAAGGTGTGAAGACATAGGCCGCCTACACCATATTTGCACTAGTCGACCGCCTGGAAAAATATAGGCCTACTTCATGACTTTGTCCCACATCACATTCAGAACAATAATACCGGTAGGCCTACCGGCTAGAATGTTCTAACTTTGTGTGATAGGGAGTTTTCGCAACGCCACACCCATTGTTCGATGACACGAGAGGAGAGCACCGAACAAAAGGTGAAACTAAACATTAAAGGAAATTTTTTGGTTGAAACGTTGTGTTTCTATAATAAAATTAGATAGAGTAACCAAAGAATTTCCTCAAAAGGACACAGGTTGGCGTTTCTGGGGCTTTGCGAAAACTCTAATTTCTTCCTTGTACGCCAATTTTTGGCCATTAAANGGCCTAAATATTTCCAAACAACAAAGATGACCTATTCTATAGATTAATGTTTGGAGAATAAATACATTGCAACATAGCCAAAATCCCACAAACGACAAATTAACGTAGTCAGAACATGAAATAACGCGAAATTTTTTCGCGTTCTGACTTTTTACAGTGTAACCTTGTGTGATAGGGAGTTTTCGCAACGCCACACCCATTGTTCGATGACACGAGAGGAGAGCACCGAACAAAAGGTGAAACTAAACATTAAAGGAAATTTTTTGGTTGAAACGTTGTGTTTCTATAATAAAATTAGATAGAGTAACCAAAGAATTTCCTCAAAAGGACACAGGTTGGCGTTTCTGGGGCTTTGCGAAAACTCTAATTTCTTCCTTGTACGCCAATTTTTGGCCATTAAATACAGGCGCCAGTCAGCCACTTTGAATGAACACAGTTGTTAATTTTTTTGTCTAACCTGGTGATATGAAATTTTATCCAGGTACATCATGTACACTCTACATGTACATGTATACGTGTATGCTAATTAATTCAGTACTGAAAGTGCACGTACCAGGTTGGACAAACGATGCCCATGTAAAGATGGTTTTATCGAAAGATGTGGAAGTAAAAAAGTTAAAACCATTTCGCCCCAGCCCCAGACATTCGGGTTGTGATGAGATTAACACTGATATCTATTTGTGTTGATGTATTTTGCACTAACACAGGCCCGGATTTAGAGGGGGCACATGGGGCACGTGCCCCCCGTATTTTTTGAGGGACAATGATTTTTTACTGCATTTTTTGGAAGAATCGTCTAGTATTTTCTAGTATTTCATGTCCAGGATGCTGGGAAATCGCATCTCAGAGCTTTGATTTTTCAAATTTTCCCGGGGAGGCCCCCCGGACCCCCTTCGTGTGTCCCCACCTGTGGTATGCGCCAGCTGAGGGCTTCGCCCGCAGGGTTGTGCCCCCCGTATTTCTGAAACCTGGATCCGGGCCTGCTAACATACCAGTAGTTCCATATCATCAAGCCTGAAGAAGTGAAAAATGCAACTTTTTACACTAAGAATTTATTGCAAGAAAGAAAGATATTTCCCACGAAAAATAAAATACGAGCAAAAAACGTCTTTTTACTTTGGTTTTCAATCAGATCGGAGTTGAGTATTTATCAGACAGGACGACGTCAGAACGCAAATAAAAGTATAGTTTGAAATCAAAATATGTCTACAAACCAAGGTGGTCGCCAGAAGCATTCTCGATAGATAAATGAAAGGAAAATTTATTTCATGATTATGCCGCCGAGTGTACCAAAGAAATAAACACTGGCGAGATATTATAATCAACTTTGAAGAAGGAGATGGTGCGTTAACAGCACGTAATTTTTAGGCTACCATCTGATTGGTTTACGACCTGAGTAACTAACTTCAATGTTGATTGATTTGTGACCTGATGGTGATGAAGCCCTGGGAGAAACCAACGCCTTCAGTCTCACGAATACATCTTCGAAAAACCACCGCCTCTGATGCTAGTCGAGGTGTTACAAATGACTGTTAGCCGTCCTGATCAACGCTGACCATTGTTGGTTCCGGTTCAGTCAGAGGGAATGCCTTATCATCATCATCCTTTCCTCTCTCCTGCGAGGATTTTGGCTTTTCAACAATTTCTGAGTCAGTGACGTCATTGTTTTTGACACTATCTATGGCACTGCTACGCCCGTTGGCATCTTCGTTTCGGCTCTTTTGCCTGCTGACACGGTCATCGTTACTCTTTCTGCCACTGATGTTTTCGTGTTTGCTACTTTTTCCGCTGTGATCACCACTTTTGATGCGTGTTGCACTGACGTCTCCTGTTTTGCTATTCCTTGCACTGACGTCACCACTTTTGCTGGGCTCATCGACTGCCTCTCCGGCAACGGAGGAGGTTCTTCCATCATCGGCAAGGATTATGTCCACCTCCTCAACTAAATCTGACTCTGCTGACAATTCGTCATCCGAAATCGCTGTTGGCTCGCGTTCCATGTCTACATCCAGTTGGCTGAGATCTGGTGCTTGGTGAGACCTCGCCACTGGCTTTCGCTTTCGGCGCTTGCTGCGATACTCCTTCGAGTTTACCAAATTACTGAAATGAAAGGTCAAATAAAAACGCGAAACTGCAAGCTGAATTCATAGGCTAAATAGGAATGGGAAGAGACTGAAAACTCGGCGTTCGTGATGTACCTTAAATCAACTCCATGTGTAAATCCCTCCTCGTCCGTTTTCTGTAGGCCCTTCACAAGCTCATCAAGTTGGTGATCATTGATGGGAATACTTGCCAACTGGTCAGAATGAAAGAACATAAGACTTCTAATAAACATTGGCAGAGGAAAGAAGGACCAAAATTACATANGATTAGTTATGCTCGGGCCGAGGTTGACGGTCGCTACACTAATCTCTGGTGACGGCTAAGCCCTAGCGATGGCTTCGGGAACCAAAATGCAGGCAAGTGCGTTACGCATGGCGCATGTATACGCAAATTTTTGACCGCTTCACTCCAAGTTTATACAGTGCGCCAAGTAGCGCTGTGGATTTTCCTCAATAAATACAACAGATCCCTCGAAAAAACCTTTCTAAGGACATTTTTGTGTGTAACATTTTATACTTAAGTCATTTCAGTACATCTGTGGTTAAATTCGGTCTAAAATTGCACGATACCAAAAATCACACCTAAGGCGTGAAATGGCTAGCCGTCTCCAGAGATTAGTGTAGCGACCGTCAACCCAGGCCCGAACGTAACTAATCTCTGGGTACGAGATTGGTAATAACCACTTGGCTATCAGGGATCCTCTCATAGATCAGCAAATTGAGATGGAAAAGCGATTAACGTGTTGCTTTCTCGAGCATGACCTAAAGCCACGGGAACGGATAAGTAGGCCTGTCAGCGAGCAGGTTCTAATATATCAACTGCACGAATCGGCCTATCAGCGAGCAGGTTCTAATATATCAACTGCACGAATCATCCATTTTGAACCAATCTGCCTATTGTCTATAAGTAAGTATCTGAATTTTTTGATTGTCATGACCATCAGTCTAAAAATATCACCGCGGTTCAAAAAACCTCTGTAAAACTTCCGGCGAAGTACGGGCCATCGTACTGCGACATGCGTGAGCCTGGCGTCGCTTTTTTCATTGACGCAGTTGATTATTTCAACTAGACTAATTTTTGTGTATGAAAGCGCGTAAAAGCGGAAAATACAGGTTCTGGTTAAATAATGATATCCTAAAATATGAAACCCACCGCGGGGAATTTTAATGGCGTTCGTGGAGTGTGACTTTCTACCAGCGGATTTTGATAAGTGTAAGTTGAATACTCTTATCACGTGCGTCGATGCAATAAACAGTGATACGTCAAGCGCAAGAAAAAACATTCCCATGAAGCCGTAGGCATCGAAAAGTCGCTTCGTTTTTGCCGAAGCATTTTGTGATAAATGGAAAACCAAGCCATTTTTCGCAGATTCCAAGATGAAACTGTAAGCTATCGTTAATAATGCATCGTGTAGGAAACAAACTACAGAGATCCCTTCCATGTTATCCTGAACCTGCCACAATCCAACTACCATATCTTCAGGGCCATTCCATTCTAAACACTCCCTCCTGGTTTTCAAGTTTATTCGACCGACATATTTGCCACTTCTAAAATCAAATAAAGTCATTGACGGCTTCATATAAGATTTACGCTTTTGCCGAGTTCTGCCACTAACCTCGTTGAATATCGTGTAATTTAGCCTATATGCAGGGAAAGTTGACCTGCCCATCGTATTTTTGTAAAATGTCACATTGTATCTTAGTAGACAAGAAGCACTCTTTGCACCGAGAAAATACGAAAGTTGCCTACACCAAGGACCAACAAGTGCCTTCAAAAATATAACTAGAGGTTGTGTTGGGTGGAAAATTATGTACGATTGCCGTCCTTCCACGGGCGGTATAAGCGGTAACTTCCCAGGGATACGGTATTGTCCTAGATTTATCTGGATGGTAGAACAAAAATATCAGTCTCGGTGATTTTATTCTCTTCTTAAAAATAACCACTGGTACGAAGCAACCCTATCGATCGGCGACCCCATCGGCAATTGGTAGGCCCTAGCTTCGATAAAATTCCGTTACCGTTCTGCCCCATGCGTCCAGCCGATCGACTCTGCTCTCAAGCCCAATCACTGGACAGGCGATGTATATCGTCCAAAACACAACGAACAGTATGGCAAGATGTCCTAGCATATCAACCTTCACAACAGTAAAAATATGTAATGTACATGTAACACTGTAAAGCTGCGTTTACTGGACACCCGGAATGCTGAATGCGGAAGCGGTATATGCTATGAATTTCCGCATGCAACATATCGCTCCCGCATTCTGTATACAGCATTCCGGATGTCTAGTTAGGCTGCTTTTCCACGAGACGTTTGCGGACGCGATTTCGGTGGCGGGAGCGGGTGCGAGTGAAACAGCTAAAGGGAAATACGTTGGATCGATTTTTTTCTACCCGCGTCCGCCTCCTATTCCGCGCCCGCAAACGTCTCGTGGAAAAGCAGCCTTAAGTTGCATTTCCACGAGACGAATGCGGACGCGGAGGTGGTGGCGGGCGCGGGTGTTGGTGTGGGTGTGGGTGCAGGCGTTGTGTTTCCACGGTGGAGCGTGTTTCAACCGCCATCATTTCTTTATTACCAGGTGAATTCCCAGAAAATGATAACGCAATACCGCGCGGGCAGCAAGTGGGCGCGGAAAAAATAGCTCGTCCACCCGCTCCGCAACCGCACCCAATTCGTGGAAACAGCTAAAGGGAAATACGTTGGATCGATTTTTCCGCCCGCACCCACCTGCTGAGATTTAGCACGTTTTTTTTCGAATCTATATGATGAATGAATAAAAGGAAACGTTCAGCTTGAAAGACATGAGGCCGTATTCAAAAAGGGTGATCATCGCGCGATTAAGACGTAGACGCGTGTAACTTCACTAAATGCACACGCTTCCACCATGCATTTGACGAAGGTTCACGCGTCTAAGTCTTAAAGGGAGACATGCTAAAAATATTGCCCGGCGGGCACAAGTTGTCTTGAGTTGTAGCGTCGTCTGTTAATACACGGTGACACTACGCTATATCACAGGCCGCTGTAGAACTATTAGTGAGCTTAGAACAAGTATCTAACCAAAAAACACTAGTTTGTAAAAACACGCCCCGAGCTAACGAATTAATGAGTTCGTGGTGTGTTTTAGATACGCGTTGTGTTTTTAGATACGTTTGGTTAGAAAGGTGTTCGAAACTCACTGATATAGCTCTACAGGCGCCTGTGATATAGCGTAGTGTCACCATGTATTAACAGACGGCGCCACAGCTCAGACAACTTGTGCCCGCCGGGCAATATTTTTCGCATACATGTCTCCCTTTAAACATACTTTTTGAGAACGGCCCATGACGTCCACGCTTTCAATCCTAAAATGAGACCTTTTCCAATAAAACAGTGTTGAATATCTTGCGCTGCAATTCCAAAGTGAAAAAGTGAGATATGAGGTTCTCCATACGCGCCATATCTACACCTTTTTCTTCTCGTCTGCCGCACATTTACCAGTTGTCGTATTCGGTTCAGCTTTTGTTGCTAGATGGCAGATAATCAGGGGTAGCGAGCATTAAGGGGTCGTAACCCTACGCCAGGCCTAAGCCAGGCGTAGTGCTGGTCGATGCCCTATCCTCTCGACCAGCACTACGCCTGGCTTAGGCCTGACGTAGGGTTACGACCCTTTTATGCTCGCTACCCCTGAAGTCTATCTTGCGATTGCTCGCCTCTGCGATGTTTCTATAGATCCACTGGAAAAAAACAACGCTGGCCTATTTTGTCATCTCCGTGTCTCTATGGCAAGCCGCCGGTCCATTTATTAGAAAAACCAGGTTCCTGCTTCAAGGCCGTATGCACCAACGAAGATTATCTTGGACTCAGGTTGAGCAACAACTTTCCATTGTCACATCATGCTCCGGCAGACCTGAACAACTGAAAAGCTGTGGCCCAATCTGCGTTCAAGATTAGCCGTGGTTACACTACATAGAAATCCCCGGGTTTTTTGACACCCGGCTGTGAAAAATCCCTCCTGAGGCCCGGTGCCCGTCAACACTACTCAAATTTTGTGACGGGGACCTAAATTAAGCCCTCCAAAAACCGTTCGAGCTCGGAGGGGATTATTACACCGCGTTTTTAACAGGTGTGGACAGAAAAAAACCGGGTTCGACACGGGTTTTTTATGTAGTGTAACGAGGGCTATCTTCGTTGGTGCATAGGGCACCAGACATGCCAGATATGAAACTAGGGCCATTACGTGCACAATACAATGACAACGAAATACTCACCATTTTCTGATACATCCGAGCTCCCTGGTATTCAAACGCCTCCTCTTTCTCCATACACGTTCCTTTCTTTTTGTGCAACAGACAGACAAGTACTGTGTCATCGTAGAAAAAGTTAATTGTTGAACAGTCCTCGTGCAAACACCTGGCGGCACATATCAGGGACGAACGTGCTCCTTCGTGCACTAAATCTGGTTTCAGAATACTCCAACCGAATATAACTTTTTTGAAGTACTCTGCTACGATTTTACCTCGGACATTTGAACCAAGCATGTCTGCAGTATTGTCCTCCCACTTCAATGGGGTACCGGCAAACAAAAAGGAGGCGCTGGTCATCAACCTGGGTAAAACGCAAGTGCGCATGCTTTGCCATTGTTGAACGTCATCAGGAATCGTGCGTCATTCTGACGTTACAAAAACTGCGTCATTCACAACCCATGACGTCGGTCATTGGCCTGTCATTTACGCTAAAATGGTGAACTTTATCGATTAAATCAAAAATAGATAAGCGAGCGAGCTCGCTTATCTATTTTTGATTAAATTCATCATGTCCCCGCAGGGATTTTTGCTCGAAGGCAATAAGATATATTTTAGCAGTTCTGTATTTAATGACAGAAAAGTAAAATAAGAAATTGAGTGCAACGTTTTAGTTATATTTGGCCTAGAAACAGGATGTGCTATTCAGAACTAATTGGAAAATAACGTTAGCCTCACTTTCAATGACGCAGTTCTACCCACGTTGATAGTCAGCGCCGCGTCGCGGATGAGGTTTGCCGGTACCCCATTATTGCAAAACAACCAAATATTTAGTTACAATCTTCGGTCTTGTCCTCTTGATAGACGACAAACCTTCACGGTTGCCTGAAGGTCAACTTCGGTGGCTGAGAGTAGCCACATTTACATTACACGAATTTAACCCGGTTTAATTTGCTCTGGGTCAGAACCGAGGCATCCTCGCACCAAGGGTCTTCACAACCGGCTCCCCAACTCGCGCTTGGTTCAGACCCTGGCGACATCCATGCCATTTCGTTGGGGAACCAGCGGAGCACTCGACTCCGCCGAATCCAGCCAATCAAAGTGAAGCTTCTATCCCGTCTTGGTCATATCCCAAAATGGCAGCTGTGGAAATTTCTCGAGTCGCTGAGAAACTCGCTGAGTTTCTGATTGTTCCTGAACTAACTTCGCCGTCAACATGATTCTAGTCAACGAGGACGTACTGATGGGATCAGAACACGAAGGTATGATCCAGTTCATGTGTTTGGGGCAGCTGTCATTCGGCAGCGTGCATAAATTATGGAATGAGATACAATGCTATGAGCCTGTTGTCCGGTAACTCGTAATACCAGATGTATGTGCAGACGTTGTAACATTTGTAGGACTAGGCGCGATATTTGTCCATTTCATCAAGTGGCATTTCCCCACTGCTTTGCATGGTTTATTCGTGAATTACCAATTGGTGAGTACACATGAGGGAATGTCCCTCTTCCCCACCGAAACGGGGTGGATGTCCTCAGGGCATTGAGGGAGGGTACGACCGTAAATGACCTGAGATTCTCAGGATGGAACCGAGGTAGATTCGCCCCATATCAGGTTACAAATTTCTTAAAGCAATGTAAACAGAACCGGGGTAGAATCGGAGTAGCCTCGGTTATGACAACCATACGCATGCGCTATACAGTCAAAATGAAGGCGCCAATTTCAGTTGTTCTGCAACACTGGCGTTTACTCCGGAGCACACGACGGCGTGTTTAGACTACGAAATTACACCGGGTTAGATGTTAACCCGGGGCGTGCCTCACCACTTTTGCTGGGGTAAACTACACCGGTGTAACATCTGCCACTGTTCCCCATCTGTGAGTGTTCCCCTCCTTTTGTCTGACGGAATAAGCGGCGACTTGACAATAGAGGACACACCGAGAAACATGTCGATCTATCTGGCAGCATTTCCCAAACAATAAGGGGCACACTTACCCACAGAAACACTGGCAGATATAACACCTTAACACATTTTTTGATCCGGAGAAAATTTATGTGCGCGTTTACACTTGTCACTTACACCAGGTTAATTCGCAACCGGTGCTGCCCCGGGTTAAATTCGTGTAATGTAAATGTCGGCATCGTCACTTTCTGATATTAGACAGAATGATACAGGATGTTGAAAAGGTTTCGGCACGGTTTGAAATGCCTAATTAGGCCAGACTTTTTTATTCCCTGTTTCGCGAACCCGCCGAATTGGGAAGCCACGCGCTGTGGAAAAAAATTAAAATTATTTTGTTACAATTTCTCGCGCCCGCCGATTCCTTGTAAAATTTAAGCAGATGGCAGCAGTTTTATGTGTTGAAGTTTCTGTTTTCTAATCACCCTGCATGGTTGAAGAAAATATTGGTTGGCATTGTGGCCTGGTTCCGTCGGCCACCGTTTAGGTGGCGTTGCGTACGCAGCGCCATCTAAACGGTGGCCAGCGAAACCAGGGTAGTGGGCATTGCAAATCATTGGAAGTTTCTTCATGCATTTTATTCGCTAAGGGGTGAAAAAATATTAATGGCACCCACTTGAGGTACCACCCTCAAAATTCCCTGTGAAAATGGTGCCATTTCGATCAGAAACCACGGAGGAGTTAGCGGTCGAACTTAAAGTACCACCGTCAATTATAATATAGATTATAAAATTTTCGGCTAATTGATTTATGTTTGCATTAACTTTTGTTATCTGGGTTTCAATGCTGTTCTATGAAACAGCCCTGCCCAGAACATTTAATTTCCTGTACATGTGTACTTAATTATTTTTGTTTTAATAAAGTTAATTAACAACAACTAGAAACCTCGGATTTTCCATGATGCACAAAATGCCATTTGCTACAATTTTTAAAAAAATCACAATGTTTTGTTGAAAATTCACTTTTTTAGTATTGATCAAGGTGATATTTTGGCTCCAATCAATTTATAAAGGGTGCGTGTGCAAAATTGCATACACACAGCAGCCCTGTACGCTCTACGCATGGCTGACAACCCCCCTCCCCCCAGCTGCGTATGTAATACTTGAATGATCCCTAGATGCTCTGAGACGCGTCCTGGGGCATTTTTCAATCAGCCCTGTTCTCCTCAACGCTTTAACTGCTTTGAATGTGAAGGCACTGTTCGTCAAAGGGGCGGTCATCCGCCCCTCCCCCAAGGCACTGTTGGCCAAAGGGGGATCGTTCGCACCCCCGACCATCATGGTGACGTCCATGTTAAAGCGCCACGCTATGCATCCAAAACAGAATTTCGTGACGCCGTCGTAGTGCATCTCATTTACGGTGACCTCGTTCATAGCATATGTGGTCGATGATCGTGATCTTGTGTCAATGCATCGGGCAATGCATGCTCGACAAGACTGTTCAAATCTATCTATCTGAAGGATCTAAGTTACCAATTAGGTATTCTGTGTGTTCTTACACACAAACGAATGAGTTGAAGCATGTTTACCTTACCTGATGAAGGGTTATTCACGCTATAACACCACGTTGAACTTGTCAAGTGGTGAAGCTATGGCTACCATTTTGTGTCAATATAGTATCAGTCCAGCCTCAGTGTTATCACTGGTTATTATACGGCTGGACAGACCGGTCTTATCAAGGTGTAGACAGAGAAAGAGTCACCTAACGCATATAGTCGCGCTAGTGTACAATTATAGCAGAAAGCGCTGTCATTTCAATAGACCGTGCTCGCCAGAATCTTATGGAAGAGAGACATCCGATTACCTTTGGAGCTATTGAACCTGCTCATTCGTAGTTCTACTGCCAAGAGCCTGAATGAAACACAGAACGTTCCGATCAATGAATTCAACTTGGTGTCAACGGCTATCTTATTTGTATTGATGAAAAATAAGAATAGCTTTAGCAATTTGTTGTCAAAGTTAAACAAAGACAAAAAGACTTTTTTCTGAATACCATTAATGTGCTTTTGAGTGCAACAATTCATATGTGCATCAGTCTATGGATTTAAGAGTCATTGGCCCGTATTCTAAAACCCTCCTTTAAATAGGCCTAAAAAGTAGACCTTTTTAGATGCTTACTTAGTGAGGAGTTCCTTTGCTAAAGGCTCCTTTAACAAATGATACGGCCCGTATTTTAGAACGTTCCTTAACATTAAGGAATTTCTGTAGCTCATTGTTCTCCTCCCAAGTCTGCATCGTTCATAGTGGTTGTTGTTGTCATTCCTGCTATTGAGCACACCCATTAGAAGTTGAAGTAAACTTGATTTATTGTAACTGCGTGAAAGTAGGTGAAGATTTCGGCTCTAGGATAATTCGCCCCCGGATAACTCGCCCCCTGATAATTCGACCCTGGATAATTCGCCCCTAGGATAATTCGCCCCTAGGATAATTCGCCCCTAGNTAGGATATCTCGCCCCTGAGGGTAATTCACCCTGACCCATATTGCTAGGAGAAATTAGTATGGACAGCTAGAAAAAGGTAGCGGCAAATCCTATTGGATGACTACCAATTTGGCTGTTAGAGTGGCGCAATAAAAACACTGGCGCCTGTCGTATCTGGTCGTCAAGTGACTCTCTCTCTGACAGCATTGATTTTCACCGGCACTCCGGTTTCCTCGTGTTTAGGTTCGCAAAATGCTGTAGAAAGAGCTAAATAATGCCGCACTTGTCATTCAGCTCTCGATTCAATGTATTTTGGACTCAGAACCGTAACATAATATTCCACTCACGATTTACATGTACACTCATGGCCAAAAGTAAATGGACAGCAGTTTATCTTCAATATCTTCAAACCAATGGGGTAGAGAAAATTCGTCCCGACACATATAGTAGCAAATTTTCCTGGCTATCTAATGGTATCAACGTCGAAAAATTCCGCTGAAAGCTGCATTTGACAGAAGGAATTTTGTAAAGGTGTGTTTTTTGCTACTTTTTTGTTTGCATGATTTCATTCAAAATTTTTATATCACTGTCTACTCATCGAGTCCTTTCATAATATCCTAAAATATCAACTATTCTGTGTAGAAATGTGATTTTGAGGCACTTTTATCAAAATATTTTTGGCCACGCGTGCAACACCTTTGACACAGGCCTCTGCACTATTGTGAGTTGTGGGTGGTGAATGAAAGCTGAGCGTTGCCATTTCTCTTTCGAAATGCGTAAAGAAACGCGGTCTTGGATGAAGGTCGTGTTTGTCATGCAGGGTCAATTTCCATAACAGGCTGCGTCAATTCATTGGATTCCTTCTAGTTGACCAGTTCACAGCCTGTTGACACCCCGTCAATTCCGCAAACTATTCAATGGCCATTGATTTTTATCTACCAGCATGACCAGGTTTCAAGGGGCTCTGTCAAAGGTGGTGCAAGCATGGGCAACAAAAGTTTAATAAAAATACCCCAAAATCACATTTCTACACAGAATAGTTGAAATAACAGGATATATTATGAAAGGCCTCGATGAGTAGAACACAGTGATATAAAAAAATTTCAATGAAATCGTGCAAATAAGAAAGTACATGTAGCATAAAACATGCCTTCAAAAATTCCTTCTGTCAAATGCGGCTTTCAGCAGAATTTTTCGACGCTGATGTCATTAGACAGCCAGGAAAATTTACTACTATATATGTCGGGACCAATTTTCTCCACCCCACTGGTTTGAAGATATTCACGATAAACTGCTGTCCATTTACTTTTGGCCATGACTGTACATGTATTAATATGCACAAGTAGGCCTAATAGTTTTACTGAAACACATGAATCAGCAAAAATGGGTCGGGGGCGAATTATCCCAGGGACGAATTATCCTAGGGGGCGAATTATCCTAGGGGCGAATTTTCCAAGGGGCGAATTATCCCGGGGCCAGTTATCCAGGGGCGGGTTATCCGGGTGCAAATTATCCAGGGGTGAGTTATCCTGTAACCGAAGATTTCAACTGGAAATTTAATGACAAACAATGACTGAATATCTATGCCGATTCTGAGGAAAAAGACAGTTATTTCTCTATTTTTGTTGAGGTTCAAAAAGCATTGTTATAGATAATTAGGTTTTTCGTTCTCTCTGCATGGTGACTGTTAATCTTTTGCTATCAAGTATCACCACTGCGAATTTTATCCAAATCGGACAAATACTTTCGGAAATATGCACACTTTGGACATGAGCTCTTTCTTCCTCCAACCCCTTTGCGAAATTCAGAGACCACCTTTGTCACGCTGGTGATTCAAACACAAAATTATTTTATTCGTACGCGAAGTCGTTGATGCATTAATGGTGCTTGTCGTATTCGCAGTTCATCTGGTAATGGAAGGGGTGACGGGTGATTACAAATAAGCTGTCACCCCTTCTATTTGCCGAAACAACTGCAAAAATAGTCAACACGATTAGTTTATGCATGAGTAAAATCGCGTACGAAAAAAAGATTTTTAGGTTTGAATCACCAGCGTGTTTTGTGTTATATCGTTTTATGTGTCGATCTTTGTGCTTTACTTTGGATAGCTAACTAAAACAATATGAAAAGGCAATTTGATAAAAATGGGTCTTTTAGTTGCGTTCAAAAGCATTCAAACTGTACAACGCACGAAGGTGCAGAGGGAGGTCGTTCCACAGTTTGGGGGCGCTTACATAGAAGGAGCGCTCGCCTGCTTTGGTTCTGTACCGTGGAACGACCAGCCGGTGCTGATCCATCGAGCGAAGGCGGCGACTTGGATGATAGCATGATACCATTTCTGACTTGTAGCTCGGAGCCATGTTGTGAACTGCCCGGAAGCGGATTTTTTTTCCTAACCGGTATAGATTCCTAAGCAGTAGGTCTATGTATATCCATTACGAAATGAAATTAACGAAGTGAATGGTGGGTTAATGGCTGGGTAAGTGTAAGGGTTGGGGTTAGGGTCAGGGTCAGGGTTAGCGTTAGCAGTAGTATTAGGATTAGGATTAAGATTAGGATTAGGATTAGGGCAAGCAAAAAAATCTTTAGTTTATCGTCCTCCGCCCGCGCCAAATTTCAGCGCCGTGCAAAATTTCTTTTTATTTTTTATCAGTGTGAATTTCGCGCCGTGTCGCGTATCACAGCGCCGCCAAGCAGTAGATCTGTAAACAACAGTCTCCAAAGCATGCTCTTCATGCATTTTCAGCGTTTTCAATAACCATTTACAAAATGTAAGTGAACTGTGAACCTTTTTGGTGACATAACATGTTCAGGAGGAGCTGATTTTGTAATTTCTTCATACATGTACCAAAGTAAAAAAAAGTGCCCCCTGGCCTAATTTCAAGAACCACTCGGACGATAAACTAAAAAAATTTTGCTTACCCTTAGTTTTTGCTATATCGGCCAGGAAAAAAAGTTGGTCGTAATGGATATATAGGTTAGGAAAAAAAATTCGCTGCCCGGAAAATATGCACTAATACCAAGAATATATAAGTACCATGGTACTTAGGCCTATATATTCTTGGTAATACTAACGGCCTGTTTCCACTACAACGGTTTCCGCAGCGGTTTGCGGCGCCGGGCCGGTTTTCACGGGTATTAGGATAATTAACACGCCATATATTGTTAAACTATCGAAGGATTATGCAAAACCCTGTGAAAAACAAGCCTAATGGCAACAATGGTTCGCTGGCATGAGGCCGAGGGCGGCACAGGCCTAATGTACCGTAAATAGGCCTATCAGTCAGCGCCACCATCGATGGCCAGAGAAACCAGGCTTGTCTGTATGGCCATCAGGAAGTTGTTATTATTGGACATGTTGGAAGCCACGAGCATCCTATTTAAGATGTCCTACTTTCCCCTGTGTGGTGAGACCTGAATATACAGGCGCTATGCTACTGTATGTTTATTACATGACCTGGTTCATCCATGAACACACGATCGATGTAGTGTACACAGCGGTAATGTGGCCAACAAGACTGTGGAAATGTCCAAGTATTTGAACTATCTTACTTATCAATTAAGCATGGAAGTTGTTGCTACACATGAAAGAATGAGTTGAAGTATAGTGTCTTACCTAGTGTCTTACCTAAGTGATGAAAGGAATGTCCACCATTTTTACTGTGCAACACCTGGTCCCCTGCCTGTTACAGCCGCTCCGCTATAGGCCTGCAGTACAAGAGGACTCGAGGACAGAGGACCCGCATGAAAATGTTTCTAAATAATCTCGTCATTTGGTCCAAAAATCGTCTAAAAAGCACCAAACCGATTATATTATTCAAATTGCTTAGCAGGGGACACGATTTCACGCCAAATGATTAGCTACTGCGTCGATAATCAGTAGATTACGTGAATGGAAAAGGAGAAAATGGAGGCGAAAATTGACCCACTTTTAAAAGTGTGATGATTTTAGTGGTGAGAATGCCTCAAGGCCAGCTCACCAAAACCAGGTGTGACAGGAATCTAAATCCCCCTGGAATCTAAGTCCGCTCTTATTGTTCAGCGAGAGATTAGAATACATGTATATGGCTAGAGAGACCATGACCATTCGAACATAGCCATACAAAAGCGGGCTATTGTTTGGCGGACTTGCATTCCTAGGACGTTGATTCCTGTCACACCTGCGCGGCAAACCGCAGCGGAAGCTGGTCCAGTGGAAACAGGGCTTTATACTGGGTGCGCTGAGCAACAGGAAGCCAGTGAAGATCGGCTGGAATCGGTGTAATGTGCTCAGTCTTCTTAGTGCGTGTGATGATACGGGCAGCCGTCTACTCGCGCCATAGCCTACTCACGAAAATCATTCAAAATCAACATTCAAATCCCCACAAATCGACCTAGAATAAACTAATATAGGACACACAGAGGTCATCTGATTGTTCAGATCGGGAGTACATCTGATTAAATAAACAGCTATCATGACAAGGTCATTTCAACAGCAATGTTTAAGGATCCAGTAGTCTTGAACGTTAGTTGTGGTGTTCATATTTTTGGTGACTGGGAGGGGAATGTGGATGGTAGTCAGCTGCCCTGCATTCAGAGAGACTTTAGTGAAAAGTCTCTCTGAATGCAGGGCAGCTGACAGGGATCTGTGGTTATAAGTATTTATTAGCAAATACAGATTTGTAGGGAAATGGAAGGGCTGGGGAGATATTCATCCTGCGAATAAATGTTTTCAGCCAAAAAAAAATAAACAGAGAAACAGACACGTGAAAAAAATTCCTATCAAAAGGCTCGAACCCGGCGCCCCGGTATCAGAGCCGGACGCTCTACCGATGCGCCAGCCGGCCACGTCATGACGGTGGCTGCTCAATAAATGTTTATAAACATATCCCAGCTACTCAACATATTTTTATGATAATTAGAAATGACGTTGCAAATCAGAATAATCTTCCAAAAATCGCATTTTACAACATCCACAGAGCAAGTCCCCAGCAAATCTGTCAGCATATCGCTACATAATGTACCCATCTACGTTCACAGCCACTAAAAACGTGAACCAACCGTCCGGTATATTCCATCTGAACATTAGACGCATTTCATCTATGAGTCCAATTCTATTGACTGACCCGTGAAAAGTCTTTGGCTAGCTTCGTTGTTGGCCGCTACGCGATGCGTTGGGCCCTTGCGTCAAGATTACATCAGCATTTTTGACGCGCGGTATCAGCAGGCAAGCAAGGAAATCTACACGTTCTGGGAGAGGGTTTCCTCATAACCACGTAAAGTCGAAGTCAAAAGCTAGACTCGAGCACGTGACATATTCGGTGGCAGGCGCGAATGTCGCTTTTTCTTCACTCAGTTTCATTTTTCGATTTTCATTTGCATATTCACCCATACCTGATTTGTCAACCATTTCAATTGTTTTAAAGAAGAATAAAAAACAAATGCCTCATTCAGGCACATTTGAAAAGCCATTATGATTCAATGTAACTGCATAATGGCTCTTTTATAGGCGATTCACTATTGTCCTGTTGCCTTGAGCGAAATGACAAATATTGATCGTGTTGATGTAGCTTCAATAATAGAGGGTGACTAGCCTAGGATACACACTTATGATGCCTCCTGATGGTCTGATCTGAAAGTTATGATATTTTCAACAAACTGTACTAGAAAATGATAACAGCGTATTTTAAGTTGCGGAAAGGTTTCTGTTGCAGTCTTCTTGGATTCAGGCAAGTGTTACAGAAGCGATATTGTGATTGGCAGATGACGGACTTGGTTTTCAGCTGTGGTGATTTTTACCCCACTACCACGTTCAGTTATAATTACTGCATCCGTGTGCGTGTGCGTGTGCGTGTGCGTGTGCGTGTCCGTACAACAACGATTTATCGTCGATACAAATCTACAGACTTTGAAGATGGCAGAAGCATTGGATCAGCCCACGTAAGCCACACCTGAGCAACACATCAAGAAAATTGTAGGCCTATAGGAAAGTATGAGTAAGTAGGATAACAAGCCTCGCTTAGGTAATCCCAAGTTTAATTCAGGTTGTGCAATAAACTCGGAATTGATTAAGCTGTTCTTACATGTATGACCAGACATAAGCGCGACTTACGTGAACTCGAGTTTGAGGAATAAGCCAGGCTCACGTGAGCCACACCTCAACAACCGGATATTTTCATCATTGGGCACAGAAAGTATAAGAGTAACCATTCACTTGGCCAGACGTGACCGTCATCTTCTGAATCCAACAATGTTAATCGTCGATGTGGCCATGTACATGACTTTAGTTACTTTTTTTATTGTCAAATCGTTTTCCTCGCCCATTCAACACAAAGAATGGTCGCACCATAACTACTTTGAAAGGATGAATACGCACACACTTACAAGTACAAATAAGATAGGGCCGACGCTGTTTGAAATTTCTCTACGTTCCTTATTAGAGTGTTCTTCGGAATCGTCCATGATGNCCTTTTGTGTTGAACAAAGGATAAGTGCCACACTTAGACTTAAGTAGCTTTATGAATATGGGTCCTGGGCCCATATTCATAAAACTACTTAAGTCTAAGTGTGACACTTATCCTTTGTTCAACACAAAAGATAAGTATCACATATAACGGGCCCTGGGCCCATATTCATAAAACTACTTACGTCTAAGTGTGATACTTATCTTTTGTGTTGAACAAAGGATATCACACTTAAGACTTTAGTTTTGTGAATATGGCCCCTGATTTCCCTACGTTGATCCACACCTGAATGGCTTTTCGAAACTGGTCCTCTTTTAACGACAACTCTTCCTCCTCATCACAGTTGACAAAGTAATCGACAAGGTTGAGGCTCTTTTCTCTCACGTATATCTTCAGAAGCTTCAGAGGATCGTCTGAAATGTATTCGTCCTTGGTGACACCCCTGGCGATGTAGTCTGTGCCGCGGACAAATCGGTCGTGATGGACGTCAATCTCCTTCTTAAATTCCTTCAGCTGTTCCAGGAGGACGCCGAAGTTGTACGTTACTGGAACGTCCTGGGGAATGATTAGAAGACAAACGCGAGTTGTGATTGATTTCAAGAGAACGGAATTTTTTTATGACCAAATTCCCCCCTCATAGGGAATATCAACTTACATTTTTACATTCAGAATGCTAATTCCGTTCAATGAGGCAGCCGCAGTTTTGAACTTCGTCAGACTATGCGTCAGTTCTCCGGGGTTTAACGACGACCGTGATATTCGTACCAAGACGAATACATGTAGTAGCACTCATCGATCTACCACAGCACGACGGCATTGACCAACTGACCGAAGTTCTAGACGTTTAATCGAGATACGTACTCCCCAGTTACCTCAGAAGGGGCGAGTTCCATTTATAAAAAAGAAGACACTCACATCAATGTCAACTTGCGTCATTCGCGTCTGTTCGCTGTCCTTCAGTACCTTAAGTAGTCGCTCCGCCCCAATTGACGAAATGGGATTGCTTCTTAACTGCAACAAGGAGCAAACAGCAACAATTGTTTAGTCTTCCTTCACAGATTGTTTCCTCATTTTTCAGGTCATCTCCTATGGTCATGGCTTCTTGGGCAAGTCTCGTCCGATGATGGTATGTATAGTGACAGGAGGACAGGTACGTATCATGGGTTCGTGTGCAAGTGGGATGGTAGGTATATGGTGACGGTTCGGTTAAGTCATAGTTTCGTGTGCAAGTGGGTTGGTACATGTTGGTATCCCAGAAAACGGATGCCGATACTCCGAATTTTTGAGGAGGCAATCTGAGTATTTTATATGTTGTATTATCGTCAACAACCGAATGAATTTCAATCTGTTATCTGTTCCGTTTTACCTTGAGGACTTTCAGTCCCTCGTTCGCCTGTAGTCCATTGATCAGGTAACCCATGCCCTCTATGTTGATCCTATTACTCACCAAGTGCTTGAGCACCTTCGTTCCCGAAGCCATTCCAGGCGACACTCAGTTTAATTAAAGAATCATTCTCCTAGAGAAAGTACATGTAAATAGGGTTAATAGTGAGGTTTCGCAAATCTGACGAAAAACGAAGTACGAAATATGAAATTCAATTTCATTTCCAGGACCTAATGTATTTCTGGAGATGGCTGGTACCACAAATGTCCTGCTGCTAGTGCGTCATTTATCATAATGTAATACCTAAAGAGTTATGTGCATCTTGAATTTTTAAATTTTTAAATTTATCATTCGTTTCCACTTCGTATAGATACGAAGTGGAAACGAATGATAAATTTCAAAGTTTAATACATGTACACCGTATTAACTCTATCGGTTAACATACGCTAAAAGACACTCTTGCAGCAGGCGATATTTGTGGTACCAGCCATCTCCTGAAATACATTACGTCATGGAAATGAAGTCCACTTTTGTATTTCGTACTTCGTGTTTTGTCAGATTTGCGAAACCTCACTAATTCTAATACATGTAAGATCATAACCGATGGTCTATGATCGAAGTCAAACGAATATAATTAGGAAAAGACATTAATAGGAGGAGCACATCTGGACTTTCTTCGAGAAGGTTGTAATGCACCATGATTGTTATGCACCATGACTGTACATTTAATGTAGAAAAATATGTCTCTCTGGAATGCCTTGAGCATGGTGCGAACATTTTTGTGTGCTGGCGCCGTTGGTGTCGTTGAAACGTTGGGGGTCACAAATTCTATCTTTCCCTTCCTTACCTTGAGGCTCTTGGATATTGCTGTCGCGCCATCGAGTCTGATGTGATTCCAGCTGAGGTCAAGCTCGTCTAAACTGACATTATCCGCGAGAGCTGCTCCTATCAGCACGCCGCCTTTTTCTCCAAATGCATTGTGGCTCAGGTTGAGGCGTTTCAATGCAACATTGTGCTGTAATGGAACGGGCAGGTACATATACATGTACATGTACATGTATCCAAGATACAAAAAAACACAAAATTGACACACAAAGTAATAATAAACAAGAAGTCAATCTCCAGAATTCACGAATTTTCGACCCCAACCGGGGTCTTTTTCAAGTGGAACTTTACAATCTGAAACTGCGCAGCATTACAGAGACTGAGACCAACGTCGACAATTTTTGTTGCGAGAATACCAAATCCTGGTATCAACGCTGATTGGTCGATTTTGAATTCAGATGTTACAGCCATGCTGACTGGCCATATTACCTTGGACGGGGGTGTCACATGATTGCAAAATAACGGCGCTTTATTGCAAGATCACGTGACTGACGCCAGCCGTGCGCAAAGCAGCATCACACAAGTTTTAAACGTTGCAGAGACTAACAAAGTGATTTGTTTAAAAGAACTAAATTTTATGGCAAATCCGATTGGCTGATCAAGAAATTGAAATGATTGTAAACATATCGCTGAGATGATGGACAAACAGTAACAAACAGTTGTACACTACTAGTATGTACAGTAGGGCCTATAGTTCTTCTTTAAGCCTGCCTCTCACGCATTGGATACTGTCTTCAGTTCAGCGAAGAGAAATCGTTCGTCTTTCCTTTGCTACCGAATGATACCCTAACTTACTCTGAGCATATCGGCGAATTCTCGGGCGTCATACTCGGAGAACTTGTTTCCTAAAATTAAGAAAAATTCACACTGAATATTGTTCATGTAATAAGTGTTAACACCGTTTGTATCTACAAAAAGAAATGGTTTGATAATTTCTGAGACTGCTGATTTCTTCAATGTACAGTAAGTGCATGATCATTTTAGATTTTCGAATTTCTTCATTACAATTCCCCTTTTCGTAACCGCTGGGGCTATTGACCTGAAACTTGGTACATTTATACCCCTATGTCATATGACCTATGACACCAAGTTTCAGTCCGATTCGATTCTTGGCCTGGTGGCCAAAACACAAAAAGTGCAATAACTCCTGAACTTAATGAAAGGATCGTCTCCAAATTTTTACCATAGGTGTACCTAATGAGGATATATGTCATATATAACGGGTTTGTGATTTGACCTACTTTTCAAGGCCACAGAGGTCAAAGTTAAAATGTTGTCATTTGGTGGCACCTTTTGTGGCTATTTGACCTAGAATCTTCTCTGGGAACATTTCGATTTAACATATTTGTTCTTCTGTTACGTTCACCCAGGTGAGCACTTGGTCCGTGGACCATTTCATTCTGATAACTGCAGTTCTCGAACTTACCCGAAAGGTCGATATGCTTGATCCGCTCATGAGTTCGTAAGGCACGACAAATGTATCTTGCGCCTTTGACACCAAGGTTGTTGTCGGCCAACAACTGCAAAAGAGACAATTTTCAAATGTTCTTCATGCCATCAAAAGAGCACCCTCTAAATAATAACTTACAACAAATTTGGTTTTTGTCACCCCTCTAAAAATTATGACGAAAAATAACCGATCTTTTAAAACCGCCTTTAACATCCTTAATTTCCTTGTCATCTCATGAAATATGACAATGTAAGATTCCAACACCTGACAAAAAAGTGGTAACATTTCCACTTAGTAGGCCTAATTTAGTACATGAATAACCTGTAGTACTCTGAAGTTTGTGTTGGACATTTCTTGATAATCTCTTACCACTTCGGTAATGTAAACATTTTCTTTGAGCATTTCCAAAATGTGCCTGCAGCCATTCATGCCGAATCTATTCCGTGAGAAGTCGATGGCTGTCACGGTAGTGTTGTACTGGAAGGGAAACACGGACACAATGAACAAACATGGGCATGGGGAGGCAGTAGGCCTACAGACACCTATCATCGTTTGGACGGTCCTCCGCCATCTTGGCTGCTGCGGGATTAGTATGCAAATGAACTTTTGGTAGGCAATTCATTATTTCGACCAATCACATGTTTTGATTTGCCTACCAGATAAATGCGCACGCATAAAATCGACTTAAAAATTCAAGATGGCGCCGGGCGGCTGTCGAAATGATGGACATACATGTACGTAAACCAGATGCGAGTAGGCCTACCACTAGAAAAATACAGGGCGCGCTCATGCAGTCATCTTATCTTTAGCCGTCCTCATTGTACAGTTGTGTTAGCAGTTTTAGAATCACTCTGATTCATTACATGTCTTTGTTCAACCACTTTCTAATCATATAGGCCTATAAAAGAACTCAACAGCTTCATCTGTTGAAGGAAACACTCACCAAGAGTGGAATACACATGGCCTTGATCTCATGGTCCTCCAGGTTGAGGTTGGTCATCTGAATGTTCTTCCCCTTGAGTTGGTTAATGAATTGGGAGGAGGGCACCACCTCGAACCGTTTGCATGCTGCCTCGTACATCGTCCGGCAGTCACTTCTATCTTTTTTCTTTCGGCCGAGTATCTTGTCCATTTCATTTTCTGAGGAATGGATTGGAATGATTTATCCGGCCGAACACAATAAAACGAGGCCTTCAGTAGGCCTACTCATCAATGACAAACTCAAATGTGTAACGAAATGAATCCAAAAAAAAGCACAAAAACGACACAGAGTATACAATAAATCGGAAAGTCGTCTCCGAATATTTCGCAGATTTTCGACCCCAATCAGGGTCGTCCACAGGCGCTATATAGAAGAGATCCCAGACCCCAGAGGTGAATTCTGGGATCTCTTCTATATAGCGCCTGAGGAAGACCCCGATTGGGGTCGAAAATTTGCGAAATATTCGGAGACGACTTTCCGATTGAATGATAATCAAACATACCGTTCATGTCCAAGTCTGTATCAGTCCCTTGCTCAGGGTCTGTGGTCACTTCAGAGACCTCACCCCACCCCTCCTCTACCTCCTCCAACCCATTTGGGAGGGCGAACAGATCTATTGGCGGGATCTCCCTGGATTCAGTCATTTCTGTCAAAAAATAAGATATATGATGCTTTTTGAATTTTCTTCTTTTCAATTGACACCTCTGCAAGAAATACAAATTGATATTGACCGCTGCTGTAATAAATGGCAGTAGGCCTATCCATGCAACGTCTTTTTGCGTCAAGATGGATGGGTGTCAGTCTTTGTGACCAAAACAGAAGCGGAGAATATAACAGAGGTATGTCTTACATAGACGGTGAAACTCGAGTTTTGACAAAAAATTCGAATCCACTGTCGTACACAGTCAAATTTGCCATACGATCTTTTTGTGGAAATTCATTAGTCAAGGCCGATGGGGTTTAAATGTATGAACCTACACGTAAGCCGTTATTCAGCATATTCAGAAAATTGGATGAGAAAATTAGAACGTGCACGGAAGGCATAAGATAGATTATTATTTCGTGCCATTTCTACTCACCAGCGAATCTAACATTACTCGGCCGCCTCGGTTCGGGCCGATGCGCCGTCAAACCCAGGACCGCTGGCTCTGTAGCCGTCATCGTCCCTGACAACTGTTTACCCAACACGGAAAGCAATCAATGCCTTGATGATATCAAGGACAAACTACGGAAGATATCCTTGGCGACAAATATCATTGAATTAATTGCTCGAAGGTGTACGCTTTATCCAGAAATCAATGCATTAATCAGATCCCATGGTGTAAGCAAATCACACTTTCATCCGAATCTAAAAGTCAATACGTATAAAAGGTCGATGCGTTTTCACTCGTGACCAAGGCCGAAGCATGACAATCTTTTCCATTTATTGGTGATAAGGACTTGATATCGTGTTATTAATAAAAAATATCATTCAATTCTGAAGCAAAGTACTTTCCACCATAATAGTTGCAAAATCACAAATATCACACAAGCCTTATTCACGCAGACGTGTTTTCCACCATGTTCCAGTAATCATCTTAACTTGGCAAGAAGGCCTTTTGATTGACACCTTCAGGTATCACTGTCAATTAAATTAAAACCTGTATATCTATGGCTCGTCTGTGAATGCTGTCGTTGGCCCAACTCAGCAGGTCGCATTGGCTTAATTGTGGATATGTTCTCTGCTCAGTGGTATCCTTGTATTGCAGTCATAACGGGATTGGAGAAAGAGACATAAATGCGGTATAAACTGGGTAATAAGAGTGGATCAGTGAAACTATCCATATATATATTCAGACAAAATTCCGAGACGTCTGGTCACATGAATAGCTCGAAGTGAAAGAACAGATTACTAAAATTACAAATCCTTTTTGTGAGGGCATCCAACCCGTATCTTCGTGCTCACTTGAATGATGCGGTATCACAAACAGTCCGATGTCCACGATCTTAGCGTCGTCACTCGGGTTGAAATTCTTATTTCCTGGTTGCTATGGAAATACATCACCAGGAACCTCGAAAGCCACGCATGCGCATTTGCTCCTTGTGTGGTAGGAAGAGTGAATTACTCGACCAGAATGAGTGTGCATGCCTATTAAGTCCGGGGAATTTCCGCAGCAACGATCCAAGATGGCTGCTTAAGTAGGCCTACTAGAATTTCCACGGTAGTGATCCAATATGGCTGCTAAAATCCTGAATTTCCACGGTAACGATCCAAGATGGCTGCTATAGCGAATCTGGTCGCTATGACTCAAATAAGGCGATCCGTGGTCCCCAGGACGATACTAGATACTTATTTGAGTGGTGATCGCACACATTCTGTCGACTGCGATGTATGTACATAATTCCCGATTGGATAGAAATTCGATATCCGAAGAAGGGGACATTGAAATATTTTCATTATACTGTAAAATGGTGATTATACGTTCGTTAAAGTAAACTAGTTTACTCTGTGTGTATGACAATAATGTTATTCAACGGTATTCACAATGAAATTCGTACTGTGGCTTAGAATGGCATACATAATATATTATCACTCATTTTGTATTCAGAAGTGTCTGATTGAATTCTCACTGTGCTGTCAGGTTTAATTGTATAATATGTAGGACATCATGAAAAGTCGATATGCTGACAAGAGTGCCCCTCTTTTACACTCTAATTTGATAGAAAGAGAAGAATTTCATTGTATCAAAGGACTGCTGTCAGAAGTTTTCTTTTTTGTTGATGGTCGAAAGAGTAGTGAGTTTTAGATGACCTCGGATATATGAGCCGAGCTTACGACGATCATGTCAAACTTTTAAGACTTTCGGCCAGTTCAAATGCTTCTTCTTAAAGGAGCGCGGTATTGGATCTCAAATGCGTTATTTGACTGCCGACGTAGAGGGAGCCACCTAGCGGCAGTAATACGAACTACAAAAATGCATTACAAAATGTACGTAGTAAATCGGGTCAATTCGCCGATACGTAGTTAGTCCCTGAGTTGGAGAGTGGCACAGTGGCGCCGGCTGTCGAGAAAATGTGGCAATACCGTGCTCCTTTAAACTGTAGACACCCAACCATATCCACTAACAACTGAAAAGGACTGCCAGATCTTGATGTGAAGAATATCCAGGTTACCTAGTTCTTGGCTTGGCCACTAGGTGGCCAAAACCGAAAACACAAAAAGTGCAATAACTCCTGAACTACTGACTGGATTATCTCCAAATTTTTGTCATAGGTACATGTACATCTTATAAGGATACATGACATAATATCTAACGGGTTTTTGATTTTACCTACTTTTAAGGGAGTGTTTTGACCTTGAAATTGTTTGTTCTATTGCACTTCAAATGTCCATCTTGAAAAATGTACTTTGGCTCATAACATATGAACGATACCACAAAGAAAGTTCTAACCTGGGCCCAGTTTCACAAAGAATCTTAAGTCTAAAGTTTGACTTAAGTCATCATGTGACCAGGTTTCAGCAAATCAGATGACTTCATTTCAGACTTAAGTTTTTTCTTAGACTTAAGATTCTTTGTGAAACCTAGCCCTGGTATGATGTTGCACTGGAACACACTGACATTGTTCGCTCTTCTGGTACATTCACCCAGGTGAGCACATGGTCCACGGACCATTTCATTTTCAAATGCCTTCCTTCACACTGTAAATGTACGTCCATTAAGAGGTCACATTAATCAGTAGGGCAGTATTCGTTTTAATTTTAGAAATAAGGTCTTTATCTGCTCGGCTCCACCCTGCTCATCCCATCCGACTTTAAAAAGACCCCATTTCTAAACGCAAGTCGTACTGGCTTATTTATTTATTTTGGCACCTGTCAACGTGACCTCCTGGTCTTAAAAGTGATTTTACACTAGTTGACGTCTCGTCGAATGCCGTTAAAGAAATTCTGAACCTCGAGACATTTTGTGAGATTTTTGTCCTGAGCACATCCATTGGTATTGTGACAACATCTCAGTGTCCAATTTGCTATATATAGCAAATTGCCCTTATATACATGTATAAGGGCCAATAATGCTTTGGCTTGGGCCCTGATGGAAAGACACAATACATGTACTTCACGTGCTCAGTCATTTGATCAGTCGCATGAAGTCGGAGGCTGCTGTCAGCGTCCAATGCTATCTATGCCTTTTCAATTGTCAATCTAAAGAAAATACTATTTGAGATATACATGTATAATCAGCAATTAGAAAATACCTACCCGATATTTAACTGTGGACTGTTACTTCCGAACTGTACATTACAAGAAATGTACTGGCGTCATCATTGTATTCATCATAATATCCTTCGGTATGCCCTTGCTTCGTCTCGAAACTTACACTTAGAATCGAAAGGCGACATTCAACTGTTCTCCTCAAAATTATTGGATATTGTGTGAGAAAGGTATCCAAACCTTGGTATACAGGGCCAAGTACACCGATGTTTCTGTGTATAACCAGCGGCCATGTCGTCCACACATGGTTGAATTTTTTGCTAAAGTCCGTATGGCTGGTTGGGTAATCTGAACGGACGATTCAGCGAACTATTCCCAACGGTTCCATTTGGAATGAGTTGGTTAAACCCTTTGAGGAAGTGTAAGCAACCGAGAGGTTTTCTAACTGTGTTGTGTACGAATGATCATTGGAATCACAGATTTGCATTAAAGTATCAAATCATCATTTGATCTTACATCCGAACTGACGTTTAATTGTGGCACTCTCTGATGACAGTCGCCACGTTTAGTGGGTACGACTGTTCCCCCTTATGCCCCGTTTTCACTAAAGCCAAGGGCACATTTGCGACAAAACTCAATCCGTTAGGGTTGTCTGTTAAAATCGACTGACCTGGCTGAATGACGAGTCGACAGCGTTGGGTCAGTCAACTTTAAAAACACCCCTAAAGCTGCGTTTAGCTGACACGCGAAATGCGGATTGCGGAACGCGGAAGCGGAAAATGCAATGCATTTCGCATACACATATCGCTTCCGCCGGGGATTCCGCGTCCCTATACCGCATTCCGGATGTCTGGTAAACGCAGCTTAACGCATTGAGTTTTGCCGCAAATGTGCGCTAGGCTTTACGCCACGAATGTCCCGAATCGCCCCGAATCTGAAATCATCGAAATTCGTGGCTAATCGGGTTCAAAAATATGCCGAATGTCAAGAATGGGCCAACTGGGGACCCACACCCATAATATACGTGTGGACCCTATTAGTGCAGTAGGCCTACATGTATTCATGAAGAACGGAATGTCCCCATTTGTCATATACATATAGACTACGTAGTGGTGCGTATGTGTGTGCGTGTGGGTGAAATCTGTAAACACACGTTCCATACATGTACATGTATGTTCTGCGAAAAATACCCCATTTTGCCAACATGTATGTATGTAAATTAACCTATCAAAATGAACCTCAACGCATTTATTGTTTCTTGTTGTTTTACATGTATTCCACCTTCACGAATCCATCGTAAAGTATCAGTTACCTTCACGAATCGATCGTAAAGTATCAGTTACCATATTCAACGGCAGTTTGTTCGAGACAGCCACTTCGAAGTTGACCACATGTTGGTCTGAAGGTAAACAAACGTATAAGCATCCGCTGGTCAAATGTTACATAGAAATGGTTATTTCTCTCCAGCTCAATGTTTATTTGAGCGCATTTGTTTTGGGGCGAAATCTGAGAAAGGTACCAGCAAATGACATGACGCTTGATGGACGCTATTTTCAATTTGCTGTCTCTTCATAGAAATTTCACGTTGACTTTTTTAATGCTTTGCAAATCATAGATACGTATTTTTGCCATCGACAAAGCGATGCTCAAATGGAAGTCAACTTACAATTATCGCCATTTTAACTTCCCCTTGTAGGCCTACACCTCTACTTCGCACTGGGTCAATGCGGTGGTTTTGTCTCGTTTTCTCATGATAAGGCATCGATTTGTACCTTTTCAATGGAAGAATCGGCCTTCCCAGGCTTTCAAAGGATCGTTTCGGTAGTGTGCAGCAGGCTTTTTTAAGAGATGGTTCTGGGGAACGGGCCGAGATTATGGTCATTCAGTATATCTTTGATGTTTCTCAGACTGACTGCCAAAAAAACGTTTGGAAAAATGGTAAAACAGCCTCCCCACCGCCGATAATTAGCATGCACGCTGCGTAGCAATTCAATGACTTGTCTTTCGGCCATCTTGAATCTCGCGCCTGTCACGCCATCCGCCCGGCGGCCGATAATGATTGTTCGGCAGAATGGTGATCGGTGATCGAGGATCCTGTCCTGACTCGCCGTCGTCAACAGGTGAACTATTTCACTACGGCATATAGACCAGATGTCTTCCCGTCGGAACCAATGAAGGCGTCATTTTCTCCCAGTATGACAGCAATTTGGATTCGCTCTCGTTTTTGGAGTACATGTATACCTTGACCAACACAGTCGACGTGATTGTAGTGACAGAAGATTTCCTTCGAAGACAACGGATTTCGGAGTAGGCCTACATGTATTTGCTGGGGAGGTGATTTGCCAACCTTTCAGCCCGTGTTAGAATGAGATTTTCCGGCGAGGAGGAGAGGACCATCACTCGTCTGCTGCGTACATCGCCACTCGAACGATAATCGCTTTCTGGTCACGTGTTTTCCTTTGAACAAAATGCATTAACGACCCGTCGTTCGGGCTAAACTCGAAATGATCGTTATTCGTATCATAGGTTTTAGGGTGAAATAAAGTCAATATTTCATGAAATGTGAACATACCGCTTCCTTGTTTTACGAGACCGTTCTTGGGGTCAGGGATCTGCTCCATTGCCACAGCGCAAGGCAAGGGAACACCTATCAGGAAGAACAGGCCAGACCAAACGTCAAATTTAAGTTCGAATTGGCCACATGCTTCAAAAAGTATAGTAAGAAACTCAACACGATATTTCACTGGTTCATATGCGAATTCTTCAACACTGGATAACAAATAAATGTGTCCAGAATCCATCTCCGAGAGGTAGTGTATTCCCTTTTGAAATCGGAAGGGTGTCCCTCTCAGACTAATACGAAAGCCGTTTTTTAGAATAAGGTCGAAGTCGTTTGATTTGTTATTAGATTCTTTCATGTCGTAGATCGTGAATACCTCATGACGACAAGAGAGAAGGAGCTTTCCCAGTCCAATAATTATGCCATACTGCAGTCGCAGTCGCTGGCAAATTTCAGTTGTCGGGACGATCACTTTTCCCGAAAGGGCACCACGGGCAACATCACAAAGTGTAAATTGTCTCTCCTTGCGAAGAAAAATAAACCGTTTTATATATACAACGTCATTCACGATAGAATACGGCTGAAGAAACACCCGTTTCTCATAAAGAATAAGATAATCCTTCCTCCTGTTCTGATGGTATACTTTAACAGTGCCGAACGGGCAGGTGGCCGTCGAGCCGTTAACCACAATAATCCAGCCGCTCTTCCAATCAAAGATCCAGTTCAAAAGCCTCTTAGCAATTAATATAGGTGGTCGAAATGTGCCGGTGTTGGTTATCCTATAGTTAAACCAGCGTTTATCCTACGGAAATAATGTACAACGTCTAGAATGATCCGGGCTTTATTTCTATCGGCTAAGATGTAAATATTTCGTTGGCAAAAGTAATGTCCGGCTATCAATGCGGTGAGACCTTCGTAACCGCTAATTCGTTAAACCCAAATTATCAAATTATTGGTCCATACATATTCACCAAGTCATGCCGATGTGAATCGCTCTCATGGCCCCTCGAAGGGTGAATAAGCAACAATCTACCTTCACTGTTTTGTATAAAAAAATTAATAAGAAATCTACCTAAAAATTCCATGGTTGCTGTGTCGAAATCGTCGGTCTTGCCGTGTATATGGATGATTTTGTGCCTAACCAAATCGACAGCAGGGTGCAAAGGCACTTTAGGAAGACAGGAACCCCCCTGCACTTCGAATATCCCTAATCGTATTGGTGTTGGATGACGATCCCAAAATCGTATCAACGATGTCCCGAAATTATTATGATACAAAGTTGTATACATGTAATTGGTTGGGAGACTGAATGTTTGCTGTTTGTGCTTAATCAACTTCTGATTTTTTGTATAACGCCAACCAACGAAAGTGATATCTCGCTTGAAAAAAACGAACAGAAACTCAGAGCTGCCGTAAATAGAAAAGGTGTACTCAGATCTACAGTTCACTCCCGCAAAACTTAATATTTTTCGGGGAAAGAAGCTTACTATCAATTCATCACTTGTATTCTTAAAGTGTGTGACGTAAATGATAATGAAGTTTGGTTTTGGACGACGGCACCAAACAGCGAATATATACCTGTTAACAAAATAGACGGACACCTCAATGTTACTAGTCGTCCCATCAAAACCGGTGGCAATTGCACCGCACTTACCGGTAGTATGTAAACTACGTCTCGGAAGCAGGACATGACCTGTAAATTTTCCAACTGTAAAATCAAATAATTTTCCCTCTTTAAAAGAAAATCCTGTCTTCCAAACTTTCCAATACAGCAAAATGTAGTATGTTGAAACACTAAAATCTTGATGATATGTGGCGTCGCTTCGATAAAAATACGAGCAGTTGTATTGTAAATCAAAACGGACAGCATTGTGGCTAGGTGTGGGTCTGTATACGATTATCCTATCATAACCATAAGGTAATTCAATATAATGGACAATAACCAGTAATTTGTCGGGCTCGACTATGTGGAAATTTATTGATGGACGATTTTTGATTCTGTCATTTGCAATCGGTGGGACAAGTGGAAGACGTTTCATTAGATGGTAGGAAAGAATATGGTTTTCCTAGATATAATCAAATATTGAATAACCGCACCTCGCTCGAACTGAACTTAATTTGTAAGTAGGCCTACTCCAGTCTCAACAGCGCAATTTCGGTATATTTGCCACAGCGCTGATCGTACACGGCAATGCTTCCAGAGAAAAGGTTTTCGCCACATCGCTTGGCGAAATTCCGCATCTTGGAGCGATGATTCTGGAATATTTCCCGAGTCGTGAGACACAGCAGGGGCGGATCCAGGATTTAGGAATACGGGGGGCCGGTCACCATCAGCCACA
>NMRB01000126.1:572808-614213 GCA_002633025.1 Notospermus geniculatus | reverse complement strand
CTGAAGAAGATAGGAATACTTTGTAGGGAATGGTCTAAGCTTTATCCTGGTGACTTTTTTTTCGACTAATTTGCATATATGACGTCACCAGGCGCCGCCATCTTGGATTTTTGGTAATTTCAAAAAAATCCCCACTAAAGTGTGGCTTGCCACCTTGGCAATAAAGATACTTGAATGCTATCACTGTGAATACATCTTATACAATGATAACAATGAAAAGCAATCTCATTTACACTTGAAAAAATTATATTTTTCAAAATATTTTCTCCCCAAATTTCGCCCCCGGGGGGTGGCACCCCGCACCCCCGCAAGATACAAGCAAAATTTTATCCCAAATCCTGTACCCAGCACCTCAAAATATGTCTCAAATGATGGCGCATATGCCACGCCATCTTACGGCGGCGCCTAGAACTACTATCGACGATCTATTGAGCAGCCTGAATGCTATCAATCAGGGGAACTGTTTTATGTCGCATTTATGCGACATTGGCAGTGTAAGGGTTAAAACAGTTTGAAAGCATTTTAACGAAAACAGCTCCAGATTTCAATACGACTTGAAAACGGTTCGGCTAAAACACTTTTGAATGTGGCCCTCTAAAAAGTGTTGTACGCATCCGCAATAGATTCGCACATAGGGGGCCTACTTTGTGCCAACAAATGCACGAGGAACAGGCGCAGATCCAGAATTTTTGGCAGAGGGGGGTCAGGGCCGCCACGGGTGGTCGTTGCAGGCGGACGTCGACGATGCCGGCGTGGACGGGGGGGGTCTGGGGAAATTTTTCAAATCTAGAAAGCCGTAAACGCTATTTCCTGGCATCTCAGTATCAAAATACATGTAGGAGCGGTTTTTGCGGGTTTTTTGCTCACTGTCGCAAACTATTGAGAAAAAAACAATTGGTGGTGGCGAGCAGGGGGGGGCACGACCCCCAAAACCCCCCTCTGGATCCGCGCCTGAGGAAAAGCTCTTCAATTGGCGCATCCATCTTGGAATGATAGTAAATACCATTCATAGATGGCAGCACAGTCTGACTCGACTTCATTCTGGCATGGTAAAGCGATTTGAAAACGCTTTGTGATTGTAGTGTGGCGCGGTCGTTTTTGGTCAAAAGCGTTTTCCGGAAAATGTTTTCCGGAAAATGCTTTCAAGTCGGTTTCAGTGTGAACACAGCTTAAAGCAGATTGTTCACGTCTGTCCAAAGTGAACCAAAAATAATAAAACAACCCCTTTTATTCGTAACAACAATGGGTAAATGCATTGCGGGGGCTGCTCCGGAAACTGTTCCGGGGAATCTTTGACTTGGCGCGAATAGTCAGCTTTAAGACTGTCAACAGCAGTGGGGCACCCCCATCTTCACTGAGTTCAGGTCAAGACTCGGCTTCTCCTCCCTTGACCTTCACGCAAGCAAACCACATTCCGTTTTCAAGGATTTCCCCGGTCCCAAAAATAGCAACCAATCACGGCAAAGCTTGCATCGGCAGCTCGGTTTATGATGACAAGATGGCGGGCTCGATGAAACTTTATTCGAATGCAAAGTGTCCATGGAAGGACTTAAAAGTACTCGAAAAGAAGCCACGAAGGCAATATTCGATGGGGATTATTTGTTATTCTGTTGTAGGACTGGCAGTGGGAAGTCAATTATGTACTGCAGGTTTAGTGTTGTATGCTACGACGTTGAACGGCGTACTCGTGTTGAATAAATTATCGCGAGAGAACCGTGGCTTCTGATTGGTCGCACGAGAAAATCCCAAAGCGTTGAACACGGAATCTGGTTGCTTGCTGCAGAGTGTAGGAAGAGGTCAGCGATTTCTACACGATGCATTATGCAGAATGGGCACCCCGGGCCATGATTACAACTCAGCACGAAGTGATCGGGATTTTTCCCAAAGAATTCATCCATTTAATCTTGCACCAGATTTGTATATGGCTCTCCCTGCATCCCTGGCTGGGTATATTCAGCATTAGAAGCTGGAAAATACACAGAGCAGTATGAAGAGCTAACTCAATCTCGTGGTAAGAAATGAATCATGCAAATCCGCATGAGGAAAGAATAGGCTGCAGAGATTTGATTATGGAACAATGCAGTGATATCATCCATATCATATACTGGAGTTATGCATGATATGTGCAATGCTGGGTGCGTCAGCGGTAATAGCGAGGTTAAGATCTGGTCCGACTCCGACTCTGAGGTGCTAAACAAGGTATAAAAAAGTCTGGCCTAAAAATCAGTGCAAAAAATGAATGCTTCAACATGACTTGATTGAATCTTCTGACCCTTTGATAAGCCGCTCAAACCTTTGCATTAAACCCATAAAGTTTTTTTTTTTAATTTCCAGAAAGCCAGTTTGATCTATTGAGTTAGTTGTTTCTACATGTGAAATCATCAAGCTGTCAGGTTTTAAAAGAAAATGAGACGACTTGGTTGATATTATTGGTAAACATATCAAACGATGTGTGAAATATCTCTAACCGTTTTGTCAAAGACGTCCTGCTGAGTGAGAACGTCCTATGGGCAGATTAAAGGGATTGTCTGAATGATCGTTGTTGTAAACTTGAAGATTAGAAGTATAGACTTATTTTGGTTGTTAAGCCCCTTTCACACCGGGCTTACAAAGAGTTGTGTAGTGCGGCGTACTGACTACGCTGAGCTTACGCTGACCTACGTCTAAATTGGCCTTTACTGCTGATAAATATTACTAAAAAATAAAAAAAGGAGCCCTGGAGTCATGTGTTTAAAGCCTAGCGCACATCGACCTTGTGACTGGAAGCAACTACCGGCAATGGCGTTTCCGGCAATGGTGGGCGACTGGCTGGAAACAGCAGCAACTGATCAGATGCTCAAACAGGCCGATGTGCGCGCCCCAGCAACGCTATTGCCAACCGTTGCCGCTAGTTCCAGCCAGTTGCTCATGTTCTACTCGTTGCCGACCGTTGCTTCTAGTTGTCTTCAGTCGCTGTCGATGTGCGCACTCTGGCAATGAATTTCCTTTGTTTGTGGAGCACACCTGGTCATGTGATGGAATCCCGAGTGATCCGCTTGGAAGACATCGACAATTTCCGTGTAGCGTTCAGTTCAGTTGCCTGTTGGATGTGCGCGCTCCAGATTGAAGACTGGATTGTGCCACTTGTTGCCGCAGTGACCAGTCGTAACCGATGTGTGCTGAACGCATACATCGATAGCGACTGTTGCGTTCAGTTGCTTCCAGTTGCGAGGTCGATGTGCGCTAGGCTTGAAATCATTTCTCAAGAGTTTGGTAAATTCCATGATGTCTTTAGGCCAGACCCAAAAATATGTCTGTTTGCCGTAACCCGACCAACCCTACGTAAATGGTACCGACCCAAAACTTTTTATACGTGTAATAATGCGTCATAAACCCCAAAAGACATTGTTTTTAAACACTAGTATATTTTTATTTTATTTTGTAGAAATTGCTAATTTTTTTCCACCTCCAAATAAAAAAAATAAAAATATATGCCTACCTACCTACCCAAGCTATTAGGGCAGGGTAGGGTTACAGCAAACAGACATATTTTTGGGTCTGGCCTTAGCAGCTTCAATTTGGCATCATTTGTTTTGATCGCATTTTTCATCTGCGTCTGCCGTTGTTTGTTCTTGTTGAGTCGTACATCTTCCACATTCACCAGACTTGA
This sequence comes from Notospermus geniculatus, assembly GCA_002633025.1. Taxonomy (NCBI): domain Eukaryota; kingdom Metazoa; phylum Nemertea; class Pilidiophora; order Heteronemertea; family Lineidae; genus Notospermus; species Notospermus geniculatus. The sequence goes on along the minus strand of NMRB01000126.1, from coordinate 610,564 downwards.
ACTAAAGAAGTAATCGTCCGGATCACAAGATTAAGTGATCTGTCAATGTTCATATCTCTGGGGTGTTGTATTAAATTCACTTCATTCAAGTGGCTTCTAAAAACACTGCTCTTGACCCTGGCTGAGTGGTGTTCCTCGCTTCTTTCTCAATTCTAGGTCATCAGTCTTCCTCATTCACAGAATGTAAAAAAGTTGCCTAATCAGTGGGCTTCGTGTCTTGCTGTTTGTATCATTAGAATCTTCTATTCTAAATCGGCCTTCATTCTGCTGTTGTTAATTTCAGGGTTGTGCGTTTTCGTTTGAAAAGCTGGTGTGGTAGCACACATTAGGAAGTCGCACATTGATGGCAAATCTCAATGCGGTAGGGGTGTTTTTCAAAGTCGACTGACCCGGCTGAATGATGAGATCAGCAGCAATGGGTCAGTCAACTTTAAAAACACCCCTACCGCATTTGCCATCAGTCACAGTGCACGCCTACATCCTTATATACGGTAATGGTCCTGTACTCATGGCCTGTGGTGAATATGTCTTCCACAGGGCCGGATCCAGGGTTGACAGAAAGGGTATGTAGCTCGACAGAGGTGGTCATGGTGGTGGGCACTGCGAGTGCAAAGCACAAACGTGGATTCTGGCCCTCCCCCAGAAAAATTTGACAATTTAAGTCCTTTTAGATGCATCTGAGAGCAAAATACTCGAATTTTTATGTGATTAAATTTTTCTTGCTAAAAATCATTGCTCTGCCAAAAATAGGGGTGGGGGCCATACGCCCCACACGCCCCTGGATCCGGCCCTGTTCCACAATAAAACCAACAGGTCACAAAGTGTGATGCAAGTTGGTCAGTTGAGACTTACTCCTCTACCACAAACAACCATAATAATAATAAATTCCTCACCAGTGATATACTAGTATATTGCAGTCATCCTCGAGGTAATTGAATTCAGAATGTCCCCATAGAATTTTGACCAGACTGCCTAAAATATCCTGGCAATGACAAACAGCAGAAAAAGTGCTGTCGTCTGCTCATACTAATTCATCTGAATGATGTGGTGGACACTTGGGGTGAGTCTGGTCAGAGGGTCATACAATTCCTCTTCAGCTGCAGTCATGGCAATGACATCTTCGATAATCGAAGGCCGATCTGCTCGCCACTACGTTACATCGCACATCACCCTTCGAGAAATAGACCAGTCGGCGGCGTATCTTGGCACGATGCCAACTTTACCGGGCGACCAATCATATTGCACTTTATATCGGGTCTTCAGCTACCACTCTTTGTACCACGATTCAAATTTTACAACACCGATTCTGATTGGCCTCTTCTTCTCGAGGCGGCAGATACGCCGTGGACCGGTCACTTTCTTAAAGGGTGATGTGCGGTGTAACGCAGTGGATAGCAGATCGAACTAGAACTAGCGTGCCATTTGTCCCGACAGGTCGACGCTGCGAGTGGTGGGACTGACTGAATTGATGTCGTTTTAAGTGTTGATGCTACATCATGAAAAAATCAGCTGTACAGTTTTCTACAGGAATAATGAGATAAAGACATTGTCATTATCGCCATCCTATCTCTTCATTTTAAGGAAAAAAGCACCGAAAAATGCAGAAATTTTCATCTGCTACAAGATGATGTAATTTTAATACCAGGCGACTGAAACAAAAGGGTTGTTTTCACACCAGAAATAAATGGAAATAACGTTAGAAAAAAGAAACTTCAGTCGTACTGCTCACAGCGCCACGTAGTGACGTTAGTTCCTCCGGTTCCCCATTGGTACATGTACATCAGCGATTTTGCATCACACCGCTTATTTTGGACCTTGGTTCAAAAGTCTTATGTGGAGGAGCACCTTCATGGCGATGTCAGGTCGGCCTTGCGATGGAACAGAACAGGCGCAGACTGACTTTTCTGGATCACTTTGCATCTGAGGCACGACCGCGTGGAACAAATCAGTCGCCGATATGGTGTGACATGACTGCAGTTGCGTCTCAGTTACGACTATCGGGATCAGTCACCGATCAAAAGGATCACGAATCGCAAGAGTTGAACTTCTGTGTCATGGCGTTATCCATTCGCAGGTGACCTGAACACGGTTACGATTCTCTGCGCGCGGATGCTGCTTGTTCCACGATGATCGTACACATTTTCGTTTTTGTGACCTGACTATGATTGCGACACCTGATGCCGACTGTTCCGTCGTAGCACAGGCAATCGTAGTGCGACCCGACATCAGCATTAGGTTCAGTATGTCTTCTTTTACAGTAAAAGGTTAGTGGGTCAGGTTTGTTCAGTGTGATGATGATCGATGTAGCTATTTCAAGAAAACCACTTATCATATCAGAGACATCCCTTGAGAAATCAGGTCCAAAAATTACAATGAGTGAATATAAATAATTCAACAGCTATAACAATGGTGGCCCGGTAGTCACATGATGCATTTGATATACGTCATTAGAAACAATCCCCAAGATGCCGTCTGCTAGGGAGTCAATTCATGGCATACAAATATCCAATGATTTAATGAAATGATATCTTGTCTGGCTGAGATGGTTGGAATGAGATGAGGGTACCCGGTACTGTCTTGGTCATAATAAAGTTCTATCAGCCTTTCCTTCTGTACTTGTAACTGCACCTGCTGTCATGAACAGTGAGGACAGAGAAAGTGGGCAGATACCATGAGATACTGGCAGCCATTCTCAATAACTTTTCAACACTTTCACCGCCAGACTCTAGCTTTAATACAAAGCATCTCAATTTCTGGACGGGGATAACTCCAAATACAATATACCAATAGAAGAAGGAAGTTGTCAGCTTCATTTTGATACCAATATCTGCTACCAGTATGAAACTTTATGTGAAAAAATTATGTAAATAAGGCCATCTTTGCGTGGGAATGATGTCATCGAAGATGGCTGCCTCCATGGTACCACATGGTTATGTTTACCCTCACAATATCATGTGATCAAATTCGATGAACCTGATTGGCCCATCCATTTGGTTGCTTCTAAAATGGAAACTATTTCTGCCGGAATGACTGAACCGAAGCACAGCCATATGTGTAATTCGCCGCAAAAAGTGCAACATAAAATAAATGAACAAATGTTTGAAAATCATGGTGGGTTTGATGTTTTGGTACATTTCTAAACTTCGACAGTAAAGATTACCGTACAATTTTATAATGTTGTAAAACTAGCTGTAGATCGGTTTGTTATTCACTGTGCTCATTCCGAACAGAGTGATGAGGGCGTATGATGAAGTGGAGGAAACACGGCCCGCCTTACCGCTGGGCTAGCGAGTTTGACGGCTATTTACTTCGGCTTGTGGTAATCGACTCGACGCGACGCGACCACTCGATGACTCGATGGTTGCTAGGGGGCGGTATCTGGGCTACAGTAGTACACTGGCCATTACCGGTGCCTTAGAAAATTTGTTGCAGAAATACACCTTCCCACTTTGACTCATTTTACATAAACTTACATCATCTGGTTGATCTGAGCCACTGACCTAATTGCACCTTGCACCCCTCTGGTAAATGGGCCATTCCAATCCTCTATAAGGGGAATGCATAATGGTTGCGGCCCAACGTTATTATTCATCGGATTTGAAAATTTAAAAGTGTTTTTGATATTAAAGAATTCTCTGTTAAAGTGCATAACTTTGTAACCCATGTAACCTTGGCGTATCATTACTTGACTTGGCCCATTTTCCTGCGTGGCGTATTGTAAGCTGCGTGGCCAGTGCAGAAACACGACGCAGATCGTATACTGTGTATTCTCGTATCGTCGCCAGAACCGTAAAACTGGAGTGTAATAGTGATGGCGACGAAGTTTACTTATGTCGGAATCCACAAACTATCTCGAAATGGTAGCAAAGCATGGACGGATTGTTGGCCAAGGATGGGCGTACCTGGATCAGCGGATATCGTGCGTCTCAGAAACACGATAGGGCCTACATGCGATAAGACAACAAATTTATCCCAATTTCACACGATGACAATTTTCTTTTTTCTATTACCGGTATCATCCCTTTCTTTATTTATATTAGTGTAATCACTAGGCCGCCTACTTGGCCGATTTGCGCGTTTTGAAGCTTCCCTAGCAACCATCGAGTCATCGAGTGGTCGCGTCGCGCCGAGTCGATTACCACAAGCCATTTACTTCTGCTGCTTGCTGTACTACGATGGACTAATACAGGCTATTACATGTATTAGCCATCTTATTAGAAAGCATGAAGGCACCTTTTATTTCCAGTACAATGCTGTATTATCCTCTTTGGTGCAATTCTGTTGGTAACTTGGAGAAAAGTTTCCTTATTAGGGCTGTTTGTCATATTTCCATGAGATGAGAATGGTCTTTGCCAGTGTCTTAGAATAATGATCGCCATACAGACAAACGCCGGCAGTTCAGTTTCTTGGGGGTTTTTTACAAGGAGTTTTTTGGGCGGGGATGATATGACTCTATGTGCTTTGGGAATATTGATATGCATAATTTAGGTTTTTTACTCAGTTTGCGGTTGTTTCGGCGTGGTTTTTCTGTGACGAAGCCACTCAGTGTGAATTACGAACTGTGTTGGATGAGGAGCTGCGAGAGTCGCCCAAAAGAAGCGTCATTATCATCACTTCTGGCTCTGAAGCTGTTGGGAGAATAGGAAGCCATGTTATTGATAGCACACCAGATCACTTTCAATAGACGATATCACTCCAAAAGAGTGCAGCACCAGATGGTGTTAGCGTCGTGACGTCCCGCACGTCATTACATGATGTCTTGACGTGGGTTGCAAAAAAAATCAAATTGTATGTGTCCCGACGTCATGATCGCTGAAACAACTGGATTTTTTTTCGAGTCGCGTCATGGAGTTCAGAAATGACGTGTAGGACGTCATGATGCTGCCCCATCAGGTGCTGCACTCTTTTGGAGTGATAGTCTAATGATGAACCTACAGAACTACCACTACTGGGATTGGGAGGCGGTGTGAGCGATTATACCGTTTTAGCTCACCTGGTGAGCTCTTTACGGTGGTGCAGTGTCCGTCGTTGTCATCGACATCATCTGTCGTCCGTTAGCAGGGCCTGTTTTGTAACTGCTGGGGCTATTGACCTGAAACCTTGTACATATATATACCCCTAGGTCAGATGACGTATGACACCAAGTTTCGGTCCAATTCAATTCTTGGCTTGGCCACCAGGTGGCCAAAACTAAAAACACAAAAAGTACAATAACTCCTGAACTACAGACTGGACCATCTCCAAATTTTTATCATTATAGGTGCATCGAAAAAGGATGATATATCTAATGGGTTTTTGATTTGACCTACTTTTCACGGTCACAGAGGTCAAAGTTCAAAAAGGTTGCCATTTTATGATTATCAGATTGATTTTTATAAGAGAGTATGTCATCGTCATTGCAATCATTCAAGTGTTTAGGCTTTTTAATAGACGAATTTTCATTTTTTTTTCACTCCACAGGACTGTGGTTACATTTATTGGATTTAGGACTACACATGCATGTCAGCAGCAAGCTCAGGGACCAGACATATCATTGATTGACTTCATTCCAATAAGGTAAGTCAAATTTTAAAAAGCTTTAGAATAATGAGGATTGCTTCTTTTTTAGAGTCGCTCGGTTGAAGTGTGCTGAGCTGAGCTCGACCCAGACCAAGCCCGCTTTGAATTCAAGCGGGTTAGACGCGTTTACACTACAAAAAAATTAACCAAGCCAGATCTGGGCCAAGGCGACCCAGTCATCTGTAAAAAACGTGCCATGGAAATTTCGTAGCTCAATGACATAAAATCCAAGGTCGAAAGTTGACCCATGCGCACCGCGCCCAGTAAGCGGGCCAGATTAACTCGACATTAGCTGTGCAGATTGGCAGAATTTTAACTGAACCGTGCTCGAAACGGACCGAGACTCGGATTGCAGTGCTTGCTTGCAAAGTTCCAAAATTGCACGGAGTGCCCAGACCCCCACTCTGGCGGTGCCTTCGGCACTGATAGGCGCATAACCGGCTGTTCATTTAGGATACCCGTCTGGCAAATCCTTAGCGACTACGCTGCTGGTTTATACATGTTTCACTTGACTGCATGATCAAGTTTACACATCATTCATATCTTTTCTATTACCAAACTATGAGACAGTCGGACATATCGTTTCCATTAACAATCCATGAAATGATCATTTATGGTCAGATAATTTGGATTTTGACTCGCTCGATTTCCCACGGCAGGTTTTTGATTGTTGTTTTGTGCATGTGGACATCTGGGTAAGAATGCCAAGATCAGCAGGACAAGAGGATTCCCTCAGACAGCAGGAGCCATGTTTCGTGCTTTTGGAGACTTATAATTGCAAGGAAAATTTTGTTTGCGATTTAAATGGATTTATGATCTATGTTAGGTGGATTTACGAGTCCATATTCACATTGTAGTACATCGCAGGGGATTTATATTGACTTGTATTCCCTCCTTGGGGCCAGGCCATCGCGCCCAGCCAAGTTAGGGAAGTCCACCCTCAGCTTGTCGCCACTGAGCAACCTCGCGACTGGGAGGATCTAGCTGGAACTGGAGGCGACTGATCAGTCGCCAGAAACGGTTGATGTACGCACCCTTGTGACTTGCTGGAACTGAGATTTTGCCAGTCTCCACGAGTTGCACATGTTCAACTTTCTAGCGACTAGTTGTACCCAGTTTCGTTCAGTCGCTGCGATGTACGTGGTCAGGACATGACGACTGATTGGATCCTCCTCGTTTTACTGAGTTGCTGAATTTGCAATGTGTGCGCAGCGCGTACATCACCAGCGACTGATCAGATCAGTTACTTAGAGTTGCTGAATTTGCAATGTGCACGCAGTACATCACCAGCGACTGATCAGATCAGTTGCTTCCAGTCGCAAGTGCGATGTACGCTAGGCTTTAGGCCTAGACGATATTATTTGCTGGGGTCAGAGCAACTGCAACTGTTTTGTGTTGAGAGCACAGTCTATTAAACTGGCCTGTTCAACATCATCACTCATCAAGCCTAACAGAATAAATGTCTTGTTTCCGGTCACAGCCAAAATGAAATTGAGGGTAGGATGTTTGGAATAAAATTTTATTTTATTTTAACATTTTGTTACGAAATTGAGGGTAGGAGGGTCGGGATAAAATTTTATTTCATATTTAAAATTTTATCATAAAAATAGTTGAGGGTAGGAGGGTCAGGATAAAATTTTAGCAAGAAAAATATGAATATCACAAATTTTGGCGGGTATTTTAGCAGGGTCGGTCGGGAAGATTTTTTTTACTGTAAATAGCACAGTTCAGGGTCAGCATTTTGGCGGGTATTTTGCAGGGTCGGTCGGCTGACCGGAAACAAGACATTTATTCTGTTAGGCCTAGCTTACTATCCTTGGTTTGATCAAGCAAAGACCACCAGTAATATTAGTACCTAGAGAGACAATCAGGTCAAAGCCATTATCTATTGGCTCCCATCATTGCTATCATTAGATGATGGGGAATTGGAGTAAATTGTTCCGCAAACTTTTGTGATTTTACATACCAATCAGGAATTGATGTAGCAGATGTAGTGCAGTGTACTCTTGGACATCTCTATTAAAGTGCCCCTGTATGCATAAGTTATGCCTTGGTACCTCTCCCCTGGTGGTGGAATCGCGAACCAACGTGATAAGACTGGTGTCTGTCCACCTAGGCTAGACTGATACTCTGTCGAAACTTTGACAAAAATGGCCGCCGTCCTTTTCATCACTTGAGAAGTTCAACGCGCTGTCACAGCATGACTAACCCTTCATCAAGTAAGGTACCATGCTTTAACTTATTCTTTTATGTGAGGTAACAGTCTCAATGCCTGGGAAGCACCATTTGGTCACATGATGACTTATAGAGCAGAGGTGACACCTATAGAGGCTCATTGTTCGAGAGATGCGGTTCACCAAGCACGGCCAATCACACCTTGAATCGTCATGAATAATAGGTGGCGTCGGGGTACTATCAGCTCAAACCCACGCGTATATTCTCACGTGGTCTGCGTGATCGGTGTTCCCTATTGATAACTTAGAATATTTGAACATGGGGCAGCACGCTTTAACCGCTAGGCCAAATCCCCATCTTCACAAAGATGGTTCAATGACCCATGTTAAATGAGGCGTCCCTCTGTACCCTGCGAGTAGTTCAATCTCTGAACCCAAACAGTTTTAAGGGGTCACATAAGGGCATGAAATAATAACAGGTTTCTAAGATGTAGCTTCCTACCGGACTCAAACCTGCGAGTAGTCCAATCTCTGAACCCAAACAGTTTTAAGGGGTCACATAAGGGCATGAAATAATAACAGGTTTCTAAGATGTAGCTTCCTACCGGACTCGAACGTCCTCAAACTCTTGAATCTCGCATGTCATTTCTGCGAGTGCGATATGATAAATCCTGGGATGTGTATGTACAAATGTAGATTGAAATTCTGTTGACCAGAGTTGTCACCTTTTAAGTCATTTTTGTGCAATTATTGATATGAAGTATACGTATCTACTCTCCCATTATCTGTATAATTAGTCAGATTTATCACCAAAATGATTGCAATGATGACACCTAATTATGCTTTATGAAATAATGTTTCATTGTCAGTCTGTGGTTGAACACAAAATTCATATCAATCACAGCTCAAAAACGAACCAGCAGCAGGTTCAGATCCAGAGGGGGGTACCCTGGGCACGCCCAGGGTAAGAAGCCATCTCAAGCTCCTCATATTCCTCATCTGGATTGGGTCTTTTTATTTACCCTTGCAAAGGAACAAGGTACAAGGCACCACGGCCTATAGACAAATCCCAAATTGACAAAAATGAGAAAGATCTGTGCACTTCCGCCGAAATCGTAAACAGAAACCTCGGCTTGAAACTGAATGACGTGATGCAGAGAACCTCAACGACAGTGACTTCGACGACGTTGCGTCAGACTTGACCATTGCTGAATCATGGATTACATCACGTCAGCTGGTTTCAGGTCGAGGTTGTGTTTGCGATTTGGGCGGAAGTGCGCAGATCTTGGAATTTGGGATTTGTCTATTGTCCCATGTGACAGACTGAGGGATGATTCCCAACCCATAGGCCCAGGATTCGGACCCGGGCCCTTCTGCTTGCTAAGCGGACGTGATACAGTACATTTCACAATTGACCTACCTTTATCTGCGTACGTCACACGGAGGGTACGCTTCAGTTAAAATTGCGTATGGTACGGGTGCGTCACGCAACTCTTCTGCGTGACGTCCGCGCACCACGGGCGAATGACGTTACATATTTACTGCGTGCCTTGCGTGGCGGTGCACGACGTCCGCGGAAGGTACGAGGACGGTAGCGCATGACGCTGCATGTGGTATGCGGATGGTGCGCGGCGCAGACATGGCGGAAGGGAGGTCAGTTGTGCAACGTACTGTAACTCACTCATCGGCTAGGCTCCTTGAGAACAACCGTGTGTGTGACCAGGGATTGAACCCAACCTCAGAGATGACAGGCGCCGATGTTTCCTGGACCACCCCGGCACTCGAGGGTCATAGTAATTAACATCTTGTACACGCCAGACGACGGTTGACCAGACTCGCCAACGCATCAATTGTTATGGTAGAAACACTGTACCAACACTTAGCAGTTCATAAAATTTGCACAAGCTGAAATTACAACAGTATTTCAGGATGTCATTGTGTTTTCCTTTGAATGCCCCGAGTAATTACGTTAGTATTGTTAAGGCAGTGATTTCAGTCGTTATTATGCCGCAATTATTTTTGAACTCCAGTGATGGTATTGTCAGTTGTGTGCATGTCCTAGATTATTAGATGTATTTGATGTATTTATTATACACATCCAGTTCCGCAACGCACAATATCGTGGAAGTAGGATTCGGATGTTTATTTCATATGAAGGTAGGAGCCCCCAGATTTGCTGCCAGTGTATCCCCATTTGCCTACTCCCCATTTTGCCTCCCCTTATTTCGCCTACTTCCCATTTCGCCGTTGGCCGCCACGAAAATGGCCAAGTGTGCTGTGGCTGGCAACGACCACTCACCATGGAAATTCTGTGACCACAAGTTGCCAAAAATCTAACCGGTTTGATTTCTCACCACGAAAATTACTCGGTAGTTGCCAGTTGTGGTGATGCGTGGCCATCAGCAGCACACGAGACCACTGAGTGGTCACGTCTGCTGTAAACCAGCAATCGCCACAAAAATTGCCGACCACGAAAATTGCCTGTACGAGCAACGAAAGTGGTGACGTGTGCTCCTAGCGTAAGGTCGCCAGTAGTGGGGATCGAACCTGCGACCTTCTGATGCTGGCCGGAGATCTGGGCTGACCGCACAGAAGATCAGATACTGTAAACCGTGAAATTTTCGCGATTTTTGCGGTCATGGGCCGAAACGCGAACTTAAACAGCGCGAAAATACCAACCCTAATGCATTTTCCATTGAATTATGAAGGTAAACATGGAAATTAGTCTTCGCGGTTTTCAAAAATGATAAATTCGCTAACTTTTAGCGTCGCGAAAATTTCACGGTTTACAGTGCTTTCAGTGCCTATATCGGCGGTTTAGTTTAAATGGGAAAATGCATTAACTGCCGATAGGCGCCGGGAGCACTATCGGACCTGCCTCCCAACAGGAATTCAAGATCTCGAAAATCATCTTACTCCGTCTTGGACCAAATCTGACGTCGGCAGAACTGATGCTAATAATGGACGACAGTTCGTTTTTCTCCTTTCACACTGTAAGAAACGTGAGCTACTCCAGAGATTTTCAAATCATTTGATGCACTGCAGCAAGAACTCGCGAGATTGCCTAATGGAATTAGGCATCATGTGGTCTCAAGATAGCCTACTTCCAATAAGAGTTTTGGCACCTGACAGCAGCGTAGTCGCTAAAGCTAGCAGCACACTGCCACCAAATCTGGCGTCCACAAGCGTTCGACTGAACGCCTCTCGACGCCAGAGTTGGCTGCCAGTGGATCCCGGTGAGAGCACACCTGCCCAAAACTTGGCGTTCAGTAACATCTTTTCGGGCCATTGAGGCTGCCATTTTGAAATCTGACATCACGACGCAAGCTGATTGGCCAAAGCCTCGCCGCCGACTCCAAGTCTGGCTGCCATCGGTAGCACACCTGGCTGCTTCGGGAGTTCACAGGCGTCCAAAATCAAACATGTTTGATATCTGGAGTTCAGTGGCGCCTGGCGGCGTTCTCCAGATTCCATTCGTAGCACATAGGGGATTTTTCTGGTGTTCGGACATTGGCATAAAAAAAATGCTTCTGGACGCCAAAGTTGGCGGCCAGTGTGCTGCATGCTTAAGGATTGGCCAGACGGGTCTCCTAAATAAACAGCCGGTTACAGATATCGGCGGGCGCCGAGGGGGGGCCCTCCCCCAGAAAAATTTGAAATCGAGAAGCCAGGAAATGTGATTTCCTGACTTTTCTAGTTATTTTTCGCACATCTCGCAAATGCCTAGAATCTGTGTTCTATCCAACGTGTGGCATGTAGCCGGGTAGGGAACTAGTCTCTGTCTGAACGCAAGGAAATCAACCACCGCTGTTTACTCTGAAAACTTTGTTGGTTAAACTATTTTTTCAGCCGGGAAGGCAGATTTTACCCGGCTCCCGGCTGTTAACGACTACACTGTGACAGGATAGGGTTAAATCTGTCGGCATCGCTTTGTTTACCAAGCGAATGATTTACTTCCGAGGAGTCTTTTTGTTCCCAAGATGCACCAGAAAAAATAACGGCGAGTTTTATGTTGTGCAGACCTCAAAGAGTTCATTAATTTCATGGGCTAAAAAGTTTGTGATGTTACTCTCAGGATTCGGTCTTCATCGTAATGCAATCGTTTCTCGTGTGAAGCTTTGGCAGACAGTATTCTGTGAGTTTATTGTAGCAGAGTGGAAACATACTAAGCACTCATCACCGCCGAGGTCTCAGGGTCAATTTCTGTTATAAAAAAATTGCTTCTGCAAGGGTTTAGATAGTAACGTGCCTGTTTGCGTAAATACGTAAATCTTAGTGAAAAACGCAAGTGAAATCTTGCACAAGACCTAACGTACATGTACGCATGCCAAAAAAGCCCCAGATGCGGACAATACGCAGTATGATACTTTATGATCCGTCAAATACGCAAACAATCGAACTGTCGCTTTAAAAGCGCAAATAAAGTTCCACTGTCAGCATGCAAAACGCAATGAGATTGCTGCCATTTGCAATGCAGGTGATGTCGGAATCTTTCCAGGTCTCACTACACAGTTTTTATAAGACTTCACCCAGCAATAGGATAGACGTTCACGTCAGCGTTTCGGGGCTTTGCGAAAACACTCTAATGTCATGGTGGTCAGCTCTCATTCAGTATGTGACCCGGCACAACAAAATGAGTCGGAATGCGCACAAAAGACCCAACATGTCCAAGGTGACACCAACGTTTCGTTGATTTCAGGATTGTCTGCCCATTGTGAAATTTGACTTTGTCAATTTCTGTAGGTTAGTGATAAAACCCGGAATGAAACGAAACGAAATGAAATCATCGAAATGGGCATGATCTGCATGAATTTATATTCGTTTTGGCAAGTCTTATTGTAATATCGATATTTAGGTGGTTCACATAGAATCTGCTCCGACATTGACGCTTGGTTTATGCACCAACCGAATGAGTGAAGAAAACACAGAAGAAACTGGCGGCAACTTGAGGAGCACCGAAGGGAATTTCGTACATGACGTGGGCTGGCAGCATTGCCCAATTATCTATAATCATCCTACGCTAAATATAGAGCTCCCTGACATAACACTATGCATCGAAATAACCATCGAAATACATGTGTATGCTCTGCGTATTTACTAACGAGGAACACGTATAGACTGCATACGGACCAGTTGTGTTTTAGTGGTTTGGCTTAATTGGTCTCATTCGGCAATTTAGTACATTGGTACCACGATCCTCCGCTAGATGGATCTAGTAATGGAGTTTGATGAAATCTATTTCATGTATTTGGCATTTTCTTTGGCATTCTGATTCTTAAACATCAATTTGATTTTGTGTGGTATGTTGAAAAAAATGTCAATTCAACTCGGCCTATGTTAATTCCCAATTTCCCTGCGACAGGCGCGGATCCAGAGGGGGGCCGAGGGGGCCGCGGCCCCCCGTAATTTTGGAACACCAACAAAAAATGGGTCACTAACTCCGAAAAAATGAGCAAATAGATGAGGAAATCATGTCCCTAGATGCTTGGAAATGGTATCTAAGTGCATCTGGAATTCAAAATTTTCACCAGACCCCCCGTTGTGGCTCCGCGCCTTGCGACTCGACTCCATCAGCCTGTGGCTGATGGTGACCGGCCCCCCGTATTCCAAAATCCTGGATCCGCCCCTGTGCGAGTCCCATTTCGATCATTTCGATGACTTCATTTCATTTCGTTTCATTCCGGGTTTTATCACTAACCATTTCTGTAGTTGTTGTCTGGTGTCATCTTCGGTCTTCTTCTGTGCGACTTCCGACTCATTTTGTTGTGCCGGGTCACATTTACATGTGTGTTATAAAATTATAATTTGGGATTTTCCAAATAGGCCAGTTTTACTTTGTCCCCAAGTCCTGACCAAAGCTAACACAGACACCACTATAATCATTGAATTAGATGAACAATTACCATCGGACAATGAAACATTTTAGTTGAATAAACACCACGAGTACATCATGATAACATCCATTCTGGCGACATCGTGATATCAAATGATCGTGGAACATCCCCGTATTGTTGAACCTTGAGTGGCCTGGTTTGTTATTGTCATCTCAACGGCTACTCACTCAACCTTCAAACTTTCTTTACCTTATCTGACCACATATGACGAGGCCTGTCAGAAACAGCACAGACCGTTCTTATTGATGAATAATGATCGCGTTGTCCAAAATGAACATCGGCCTGTTTTTGATGGCATCAGCGAAAGGACCTCCAACCGTCTAATGTGTCTTTTATGTCAAGACGGATGGAGGTTCACCCCTATCCGTCGCTAAACTGTTTGGTGCAATGTTGGTCAGATAACGCCGAAATGACGCTGACCCTATAAAAATGAACGACTTTCGCCCCTAATCTCACACAATAAAGATATTGACCCCCCGTACCTTATACACCTGATGTTATTGCGATAAGACGCTGTTAAGACCTTTGAATCTCCATATGTCACGTTTTGTCAGATAAGACCCCTGGTGGTCTTAGAGTGTTAAAACATCGAGTTCTGGTGTCGCTCTGCTGGAATTCTGTGTCGCATGATGGTTATTTAGCGTTTCCACGCATCGAGTTCACGGGGGTCCTCAGATCTTCCAGTTAGGACGGGGTAAGGGTGTATATAACCTACACCAGACCCAACCTGCATTTGAGTGGCACATAGTAACCCTAGAAAATACGATTTCTGCTCTCTCTTGTTTTAGAGTTTTCGGACCTTGTGCACCTGAAAGGGCATCGAAAACAAGCCTTCCTCCTATTTTTTCTATTCCTGCGTCCTCCTCCGTCTTTGACTTGTGGGGCAAAAACATGATTTTGATACTGTTTTTCGCGCACAAGTCCGTTACCTTTTGTTATTTTGAAGCCGTCTTTTTTTCCAAGATAGTTCCCATAGGGCCCCTTACTCCCACCAGGAGAGTTCAGGCTTAACCCTCTGCTTTCATGGATAAAAAATGGCCAAATGTGTTATCTGACAATGTGGCAAGAAAAATGACGAGTTGCATTTTCCACTTTTTCCTTGCCGAATTTGAGTTTTAAGGCGTGGAACGTGTAGAGGGCATCACGCCCAACAACGGGAATGCGGTGTAGCATCTTTATCATCAGGCATAGGGGAATAATCAGGCTCCGCCGTTATCTGAATGTTGCCATTTTGGTGTCATATCGTCAAAAAGTAAAACTGCCAATTTCGGAGAGAGATGAATGTCCACCGGTGCGCCTTCGGTAGGGCTACGTAATGCTCTATTTCTCCAGAGAATCGGTGCATTATCTTGGAAGTAGCATCCAATTATATTTTCGTTATCTGACAATGTTGGCAACCCTAGGTTAGGGTTACGTTAGGGTTAGCGTTATCCACAGCCCATTGGCAAGATTGCGATAGGTTCGTTATCTGACATTTTTGGCAAGATAGATTCTTAGGCCTCCCTTATTATCTTTTGGATTACAGATTCTCCGACGTGCTTTTTGGGNAGTTAGGGTTTGCGTTATCTTAACATGTTGGCTAGATTCAGATTCATGCATCTAATTTGGCAAGATGCTGGATTACGCCGAATATTGCATTCGGTCTTGCCAAAGTGTGCTGGATTACGCCGACAGCTGAACACAAACTTGGCAAACCAGCTGGATAACGAAGATGAATCACCAATCTTGCCAAAGGCTTTGGATAACGCCGAAACTGAATTCCAAGTTGCCAACACTCTGTTGGATAACGGTAATATAAAATCGATATGACGGCCAAGTTAGAGCACCGATTTTCAAAAGAAATAATGCATAGCGTCACCCCAGCAAGGGTCTGTCCGCGGGCAATAGATTTCTCCACGAATTTTAAGTTTTAGTTTTTGATAGGAATACAGATGTGACCCACCACAGCAAAACCACTTTGCCTGTCGCTCAGAAGGTGAACCGCAGCGGACTAACATGACACCAGAAGAGAATGGAAGAAATATATTATTTCAGATTTCATATAGACAGATAATATTGAAGGTGACAAACATTTTGTATGTTATTCTTGATGCCCGCCATACATTATGCGTCAGATCTCTGTTTCCGCCAGGCAAAATGAAAGTAGGCCCATCTGAACCGACATGCTGGCATTAAATTAATCCCAGTACACTGTAATCATAGATATTTATTGTGTTTCGTGATCATTCTGCGTATACAGTCTGCTCGGTAACACCCGGAGACGTTCTTTAAAACGGTGTACCGAACACTGCAACAGAAAAGTTGAACTAACTTCACAGTGTTGTGGTGGGAGTGGTAGACTGGTGATGAAAGGACGATACGAACAAAGAGAACTCGTTATTTCATCATCTTCATTCATTTCCAAGTCGCCGAAACGTTATCCAAATATCTTGTCGCGTCGGCGCGAAACGTTCGGCAGCTGTCTGAGTTATCCAAGAATGTTGTCATGTTTCGCCGTTATCCAACAATGTGGCACCCTCCCGTTATCTGAACAAATGGCAAGATAAATGCGAGTTGGGCACGACGAGTTTGAATCTGCGTTATCTGAAAAATCTTGGCCGTTATCTGACATCTTGCCAAGCGTTATCCAGCATCTTGCCACGTTATCCAGAAATCTTGCCACGATAATCCGTTATCTTACAAAAAGCGGTAGTTATCTGAAAGTCGGTCGCACACGACGAATCCATCAGTATGAGTCGACTGCTACGCGATTCTCTGTCTCTTTCTTTCGTCCGTCCTGAATTATGCAGGAGAAAGTTGTAGGATTTTTATAATACGAGTGCTGTCATATTCAATATGCATTTGATTTAGGTCCAAGGAAGGTGGCGTCCGAGTTGCAGTAGACTGCAACTGCTCGTTGTAGGAACATTTTCTGGTACCGCAGTCGGGACTATTTCTGTTGGGGGCCACCGTGCTGTAGGCTATGATCCACCTCTGGCAGATATGGTAATATGAATCTAGTCATGTGGGTAGCCAGGCTGTTATACTCCCCAGGAACAATTCTGATGCAAAAATACACCCTCAACTTTTGATGGCTGTATGCTGTGCAAAGCCAATCGTTAACATGACACCGTCCTCTTTAGCTTGAACATCCATTTTTTGGGAAACAAATTGTTCTCAGCGTCAGCAACAATCTGTGTTTACCCGAAACAATTCGTTTTCACATCACATTGAGATTACCCACCTGCAGTTGACGGCCTTAATGCACGAGGCTAGAATATTCAATTAGTTCCATCAAATGACGGAATTGGTCCCGGTGTCCTTCAGGAGGACCGAATGCCCTTGAGCTGTTCAATAATCCCGCAGGTGGCCCACCAAATTGTCATTTTTCTCCTTTGATTATTGCTGACCGCAAATTTAGCGGTGTCATCATCAGCATGGGGGCATACTATAGGAAACAATTTCGTTGCCTCCCATGAAACTAGGGTCATGCCCTCGCCAAGGTTTCATAACAGTAGCTGTAACCAGGGGAACGTCTTTCAAGAGTTTTCAGAGTGGCGCAGTGGAAATTTAGGCCCTGTCACCGCAAAGGTTCCGAGTTCGATCTCCAGTCGGCCCCATTCTTCATGTGATACAGAGGGGACTCTGTTTTTTTCAAAATGGTCAAAGGCCTCGAACATTGGTGCTGGTGTTCATCGGAAAGGGTTCGAGAAATTCCTTCTGGTGCTAGGCCTACTCTTGATATTTTTTGACCCCTTTTTTCCGACGGAATATGAACAGAACTCAGGCTGAGTCTGAGCAGCCATCGTAAACACCTGGAGCATTACGTTCTCCGGCACAACTAATAAATGTCATTGGAGACCAGACATTTTTTCATTGTTGCATTGATAAGATTAATATCGGTAGATTGAGGTTTATCCAATGTTAGAGTCACGCGATGTTACTGCACGAAGTCCCACAACGCAACAGCAACGTTGGTAATTGCATCGGCCGCGTTTTCCAACAACTCAGCAAAACCAGACTTCAGTGATAACGAATACATGAGATATGGGCTTGATTCTGAAAACAATTTTCCCACTCTTTAGTGACGTCGGGAACACAGTGAAAAATTTGTCCACGAGGGCCGATTATTCGCCGACAAATTATTTGTAATTACGGGAACTTGAGCTTCAGCCCAAACATAAAAGGCCATCAACAATTTATGAGGCTTGCCTTGTGAATTTGTGGCTACGTGGTGAATTTGTGGCTACGTGGGCGACTAATGTTCATTTTTCTCAAAGAAATGCAAGAGAAAACTGGTGTTCTTGGACGGTTGCATTGTCAAAGAGTGCCATTCTTCTATTTTTGTTATTACTTACATACTTCTCTCATGAACAGTACCACAAAGAATGTTGGGCTCCGAATGTTCTAAACCTGGTATGATGTTCCCTGGAACATTTCGATTTGACACTTGTTCGTTCTTCTGGTATATTCACCCAGGTGCGCACATGGTCCATAGACCATTTCATTAGTATCATGTTCTTGGTGCACTGACGGTCGTTACCGCCACTCAAGATCCGTGGGAGCAGGGCCAAATGGAAGAACAGCCTTAGTTTGCACTACTGTGCAGTTAGCAACACAGAACAGTGCTCTGTACTCCAATTGACACACTCCCACTGCTAAGAATGGAAACGTTGTCCATTACCATTGTAGGCAGTACCGACTCCAGCAAAAGCATCTTTCGTACTAAATGATACAAGGTTTCGTAGGCGAACAGGAAGTTTCCTGGTAAAATGGTCATTAAGCGCGATACACCTGTCAGCGTGAGAGCCAGCAACTGACAGTTATTTAAACTAGGAATGTTTAGAATTCTTAATGGAACATGCCAAGCAAATTGTAGCAAATAGAAAATTGGTAAACTAGCGGAGCTAGGGATGAAATTACAAAATCTCACACTAATTTTCAGTGTTGGATGGTGCACCTTGGCAACGTGGCCCTCGGTTAACTCAATGTGCATCAACAACCGAGTGCAGGTTGCAGATTGTTAAGATCTCTTGGCGCCGTAACTGACGTTGTGCCGACTGTTCTGGGGTAGCTTTCAGCTGCGTATTAGTTATACCAGTGCATCTAAGTTCCGGAAATGACTTTACCGATTTCTTTTTTCCATCGATGAAAATAGCTCGCGTCGCGAGGCAAGCAGATCTGATTCCATACCTCGTCCAATGGACACAGGTGATACACTTTGAGGGACAATTAAAACTGTAGAAGGCACCTGATTGGCCAAGATGGCCGTGATGTCATTTGGCGGGGAATTCAAACAGAAGTGGGGGATGGGATCCCATTCAGTCAGAAATTGTGCTGATTCGTATCAGTATGGGTAAAAATTGCGGGACTGTTCATAAAGTTGAAGAAAACAACAATGGCGGATAGTATCTTCCAGGTTTTACTCACCTTTCTATCCACAGTAATTGTCGGTTTTGCTGGACTTTTCTTCAATACAACTGAGTATCTGGCGTAACGTCCTTTCTGTTATCTCATGACATTTTCGTTTCGTTACACCTGGCGTAAATCTTTATTGCTGATTGTTCTTAATAAGAGAAACAAGAGGCTGGAGTTGTCAAGAATTTGGGATCAGAAGATGCCTTTTTTGTTTACTTCCCTGTCTGCTGTAGATCCTCACAGTGTTGCCATCTTTCTTTTTCTCTTTGGCTAAGCATACCAATTTCTTCTTCAGTATCCTGTTCAGTATAAAACTTTATGAAATATCGCCAGCTTTCCACATTCCAAGTATCCTATTAAGTTCCAAAATAAATACTCTGGAACAAGAATAAGTGACGTAACAGAGTGTTATATCCTTCAAAGATCTTCAAATATCTGATAATTATGTCAAGTTCCTACAATAATGTTAGAATATACGCCGATGAATTATCCTGCTTGCACTCTACTTGAAAAACAAGTATGTATCACCAATATATCATGGAAAACATCCAAAGAAAATCCCGGGGTATTTCGTGAATAAATCCGGAAGAGACGTTGACATGGATAATCTTAGATTTTTTGCCATCAAAACATCAAAAAAGTATCCGATATTTGAATATTGGTTTCAAAACTACGCACAAGTGTGTAATCCTCTGAGAGCAGCTTCTACCGTGCTGGAGTTGTTAGTAACCCGAACTCCAACATTTGCGATAGGGCAGAGGTCGTGAGTGGTATCGTATCCCAGGTCAAGAGAAGTTGTTCAGCATCCAAGAGTAATTCAGATGACAATCCAACACGACCTTTTAACCCAGCTTTTGACCAAGGCTATTGGCAATCGTATTCCATGATTTTAACCACTAGATTCCGCAGCTTGCACGAGAATCGCTTTGACCATCCAACATCCAACATCCAACATGCAGTCCCCAAGTATTGTTTCTAGCACGCTTGAACTCTCTCCTAACGTTTTCTGCAGGAAGCGCTACGACTGATTCAAATAACAATCCAAAATGACTTTGTAACCTAGCCTCTGACCATGGCTATTGCCAACTGTATTCCATGCTTTCACCCCTTACACTGGTTGCCGACTTACGAATTGCTTTGACCATTCAACTTCCAGTACTAGTACTGCTCCCAGGAGAATCGGCTGGCTCGAATTCTCTGCCGAGCGTCCTGAAGGACACCTCCAACCTTTCTGAATCAAATCACACTGATATATATTTCAGGATCTCTATTTTTCATTCCAGTGTCGCAGGTCTTTATTTTCTCCAACAGCAACAGGAAGACGACTTAATCTCTTAAGATTGTCATTCGTTGTAGACACCTTCAGGGAGACTTACTTTGGAATTTTATCTGAAAGAAAAGACAAAGACTAATATTTGAAAATCATCACAGTACTGAACAACAAACGAAGAAGCTCTCGTTCAGGTCTTGCCTAGTGGCAAAGTTGGCATACCTCGTCTCAAATCCAAGAACATCCCAAGTAGGCCAGGCTTAATGCTTTGAGTGTTTCAGATAGTTCCTAAACATGCACACGACTAAAACTTGGTAAGCGAGCAGCCCGAAGGAAACGTATTCGTCACGAACAATTTTTGAGGAATCAGCAATGGAACATCCTTCATCACAAGCGTCCACAAGTGGCAGGGAGGCTGCCTGCTACTGGATATCTGAAGAGGTAGTTAAAATCTGGCCAGTCTGGGCACTAAGTAGTGAGGGGTGGTGAGGGAAAATGCTTCTTGAGAAAACGAAACGCCCAAATCTCTAAAAAACCACCAGAGTGAAGAAAGGAAAAGAAACCGCCTGTTGAACCTATCTGTCGAAGACATCTTTGGGACTGACGACTGCTGTCCTTAATTGAGAGGTGTCCATACCACAGAGGTGGAAACGGTAGAAGTGATTAATTTGGGACATGGTGTACGTAGTAGAGAGGAGTCCGTTTAGGGGATTCCACTGTGATTGATTCGATGGCCTTATCACTCTGGTACAAAGTTGTTTAAAACAGAGTCCAACAATTTTTCAAAGGACTCCACGGATTTAAAACGAAATGAATCGTCCCTTGAGAAATCTTGGTCAAGAGCTCTCGGTATCTCGTGTCTCCTTCTAGAACGTCCATCATTGAGAAGATGAGGATTCCTTACAAGTGTCGGATTCCATTGAGAAATGGAAACGACAAATCTTTCATTTTTAATGGAATACATTCAATGCTGTTACTAACCGAGTGTGTGGGTTTGTAGCACGCTGTTGCTGGCGAATGGTGGTGCATATTTCAAAGTTTTTTCGAGTCCTACTTGTATTGAGCGCTGAAATGTACGACCGAACGGCAGAGTGAAGTATTTCGATGATATACTTTGGAATTTTCAGTACAATACAATAAAAAATATACGGTTGTTTGGTTTACCAAAGTCACTTTACGCGGAAATGTATCGATTTTTCGTTGGGCTTTTTATGTACGCTGCCTTTGACCTCTACGTTGAATATTGCCCAGAGCCAAAGCATTTAATTGGCCCTGGTAAGTGTGGAATAGGCCATATTAAGCTCTTCACGCTCCTCACCTAGGTGGGGTCTTTTACTTGCCCTTGCAAAGTAACACGGTAGAAGACTTACTGTCCCATGCGACGGTTGTGAAGAGCCAGGGATGATTAATGGCCCGGGCTGAATTCGAACCCGGGAGGTGCAGTGCAGCGTTCTAAACGGACGTGATAACCACTCGGACGTGATAACCACACACCAGTCATCGATTCAACGCGAAGGCTCGGGTATCCCTCTCTTCACCATGACTGTGGTGAAAGGCCACAGCCCGACAGACGGCAGCGATATCCTCATCGATTAAGGATAATCTTCCCCTGACTAGGATCAGCGACGATAAGAATGTCACCGGATAGATATTGTCTTACAGAATCCCTTACAAAGATATCGGGGGGGGGGGGGGTTACGTACTAAGTAGACGCTGAAATTACATTTGACCAAGAATCGATCACGGTTCTGCCTTTCAATGGTTATAGTGTCTGGCTTCACTCAAGAGCATGGGGAGTGTGTTCGGTTGTAGCAATAGCTCTCTTTTGTACTAGTAAGTACACAGTTGTGAAGAGTAAGGCTAATGCTGCAGTTGACCATGCTCCCTTGATCACAGTGCTGCCCTCCAACGATAAAAGAAAGTACATGTATTTCCTCTCAAGACTGTGGGGCGTGTGGTTGATTGTAGAAACAGCCCTACGTTGTACCACTAGTAATGTACAGAAAGGCTATTATTGCAGTTGACCACACTCCCCCCGATCATCGGAGATACTGCATGTTACCCTTCGGGGGAGAGGTACCTCCTTTTACCTTCGGGAAGAGATACCTCCTTTTATCTTCGGGGAGAGATACCGTATCTAGAGATACCTCATTTACCTTTGGGGGAGAGATACCTCCTTCGTATTCAAAGGAATACCCTAGCCTGAGCATTTCTTTCCAAAAATACTACGGTAGCTAAGTAAGCATCGACCAAAAAACAGCCTTTTTAGAAACATTACAGAAACCTTACATACCCATTCTGTCAGTTTTACCAATTGATTCAAACAAGAAAATCATATTATGATTTTAATAAACAGCAGGTGATCGAATTATTTCGATTATCAGAAACCCATAAGAAAATATCTATTTATGTGATATATTTATGATATTAATGACTATAAAACCTTTTATCACGTTAAACGGATCATGTGCTCTTCTCTTTGACATACCCTAAACGCTTATTTTGTTATTTATCTTTAAAGCATTCCATCCAATTTGGGTACAAGGCTTTTTATTCCAAGTAATAGGATTATCAGCTCTTCAAGAATGCCTTTAGGACAATTTCAGAATTTCAACACGGTTGACACAGACTTTGATGGTAGTCTCAGAGACATTGTCTATTCCTTTTTTTCGTCATTATCATACATGTACCACCCACACCGATTATATTAATAGATCTGTGCTGTCACTCGATTATTACAGTGGGCGTTTGTGCCGCCCGTTAATGAACTGACTTATTGACATGAAACTACGGTATATTTATTCCTGTTTACAGAATAAGATCAATTCGTTCACAAAAATTCCTGACGTGATTAGTTTATAGACTCGATATCTTTATCGGCCAGTTGTAAGTAAAAAAATCACAACACATGTGCTTTTATTTCAGTGAAATACACATACCCTTGAGAAAATCATTCGCGCTGGCAAAGAAACAGAGGTTTAAACTCAACTCACAGCGGAAATCGTAAATGACTTAATTTTGGAATCCACAGGTTTGCTGGCATTTTTCACCTTTTTTACGTTCCCGTTGTGTATACAGGCAATTGATACAAACGTACACCACAGAAAAGTGGCTGCTAATACAAGACGAGTTTGCCCTGTAGCATCGTTAAATGCAGCTACCAAGGTTAACATTGGGAATTTTAGATTTTAAACGTCAGATGAAACTTCCGGGACCTTTCATGTCATGGTCATGTTAGTTCTACTAAAAATTTAGACCTACTATCCTGTTTCGCATGATTGGTTGAAATTCATTTGAAGACATGATAAGGTGGTGAAAACCATGACCATTCCAATATAACCTTACTGGAGAATATTGTAACTCGGACGTGCATGCATACGAATAACATCCCTTCTACAACGAAACTGTAAATAACCCACACCGGCTGTAACACTATGCCAACAGCAAATTGGAAAAAGAAAAATCATATTGTGCACATAATTGAAAAATATCCTCTCCTCCATCCTATACATGTTTCCCGGTCGATCGCAAAGTTACTCTTCTGCAAATAAATCCCTCATTTCTGTAACCAGATCAGAAAATACTACGAGACAATACCATACCAATAAAAGAAAAACTATTCCCTTGCAGATACTGATAAACCACAAATGACATGAAACTCCGATAAAACTTCCCACCAGAACATGATCCAAACATCAACTTCTGCTAACTTTCATGCAACTATTAATAAACCACACCAGTTGTAACACTATGCCAACAGCAAATACAAACGTAATAACAGAAACATCTCTTTTGTGTGTTTATTCCATCTGGTGTAATATTCCACGCTTGAACCAATACACTGATTGCAGATTGTATGATATCCTCAGGGTAATACAATTTCGGGAAATGTCCGTTCATTTGGAAATGCGGGTTGGAAAGATTTCTGAGGCCTAGCAATATTTTTGTATGTTGAATTGAAAATGGATCTCTCCCAGCAAATGACCTGACTTGAGGTACACAACCACCGAATATGGTTACTCTAGATGGCGGTACTGCTTGGTCGAGTGTTCCTGGGGGTAAAGGAGAGGGCCACGCAAAAAGCAGCGAAATTGAAGGGAAATTCATTTGAAGACATTCTAATTTCTTTCTGGTCCTTTAAGGTTCAAATAAAATACATAGACAGAACTTGTGGCAATATGACCATCCCTTGGCTATTTGTCACAACAAACGCACGCTACCCAACCCTGAAAGAAATTCTTTGATCAAACATTTGAGAAGGAAAGCTTTTCTTTTTGCGGTTCGAAGCACGAAATCATGGCAACTGGCTCCCATTATCCACGGTCAGACATGGCCGGTTATAAATCAGGGGAGTCAACGAACGTGACTGTGTCGTCTGCCAAAAACTTCTAGCGGATCGCCACGTAAACATCCGGAGACCAAGACATGATATTCTTATATTCTTCTCCATTGTTTACGGGCAAACAATCCTATCCCAGCATCTCCAGGGAGAACCACCTCGTGATTTCACGCTGGTGAATAACGCGGGAAACTATTGTGTCTCTGTAACACGACCGGGAAAAACCAAACGTGCGTGTGTGATGATGAACGCCGATAAAGACCAACATGACTAGAAATATGGTATTTTTCCTCAAGAATAAAGCTTTATTGTCTGATGTTCATCCTGATCGGATCATTCGGGTTTTTATGGAGGGATATTTTGCTCTTAGATAGATAGAACAGAAAGGCAAATCGTCTTTTCAGACGCATCGCGGCGACATCATCATATTTGCCCTCTGAGCAAACAAAGGATACAAAATTGTTCAAACATGAAGTTAAAGCCGAAAAACACTCTTGTAAACCCGCACTGTTTTCTGGAACTGTTTGCATTCAAATCTGTCCTTGTATAAGAACGTATCTTTTACGGAAAAGAAAGTGAGTTCCAAGGAAAACAAGAAGAGTTAAAAACAGCTGTACTCTGTGATGGCTGAGCTGGTTTCAGAAAATTTTCGAAAGATTTGTAGAAAAGTTGAAACTTGTGCTTATATCATGGTTTCAGATAACGTCTCTCAGATGTCTTGGGGGAAGAAAAACTGGTTTCCTTTGTAGCATCACTGCTAAAATCGCTATCCACCATGAAAACAAGAAAATTAGAAGATAGCAACAAACAAGAAGACAACTGTCCTTCACGATAGCAAGAAAACAAGAAGACAGCTGTCCTTCACGATAGCAAGAAAACAAGAAGACAGCTGTCCTTCACGATAGCAAGAAAACAAGAAGACTAGAAGACAGCTGTCCTTCACGACATCAAGAAAACAAGAAAACAGCTGTCCTTCACGATAGCAAGAAAACAAGAAGGCTCGACGACTGGAAGACAGCTGTCCTTCACGATAGCTATGATGCTTTTGTTAAGAAACCCACAGCCAATTGTCAATGTGGAGGTGGCAAGCAAACTCCTATCCTACAGACCTGTCCCCTGACGACCACTGACAGGAAATCTTGCACCGGCACCAACCACCGTAAGACAAAGCTGTGGGGAATGGCGGAGGATCTCCGGTGGACGCGGGCAAGTTTTGTCGAACGTTTGATGGACAAACCGACGCAAAGGAAGAACTCCACCAAAGGAACCGACTGGACCGGAATGGAAACTGGCCGACTGCCCTTCCTTAGAGGTAGCCAGAAATGTTAACATGAACGAAAACTGACACCTCCAACTTCACTCATCTTCGATCATCGAAGGCCGATCTGCTCACCACTACGTTACACCCCACTTCGACAAAGTGACCGGTCCACGGCGTATCTGCCGCCTCGAGAAGAAGAGGCCAACCAGAATCGGTGTTGTAAAATTTGAATCGTGATACAAAGAGTTGTAGCCGAAGACCCGATATAAAGTGTCATATGATTGGTAGACCGGTAAAGTTGGCATGGTGCCAAGATACGCCGCCGACTGGTCTATTTCTCGAAGGGTGATGTGCGATGTAACGCAGTGGAGAGCAGATCGGCCTTCGATTATCGAAGATGACTTCACTGGACATTGAGACAGACTGTATCATCCCGAAGTGTGGACCCAAAAGCTCCGATCAACTTTATTCGCCCTCATGCCAATATGGAATATGAATATTTTATGGGACGATCGTCAGAGAAGCGAGTAGTGTTACTCAGTCATTCTTCAACGAGGTGATAACCGTCATAGTAACTGGAAATATGCAGTTTTTTTAATGGAATTTTAGGTTTTTTTGACTTCTCGTGAACTGGAGTGCCAGCAGTATTACACAGCGGGATAATCTTGGTTAGTCGATAGTAAAGGTCTCCTTAATATGTGGTAGTTTTTCTCGCAAGTTGACTCTTTATCGGCAACTCAGTCTTCGAGAACTACCTGTATATGGGCAGTCATTTTCGCCACTTTCAAGGCTTAACCTGTGAGGAAACCATGGTGAATTGCCTTTTGAGAGGCAACTCGCGCCAGAAGGCTCGTGGAAGGGCACCTTGACTGAGTCATTCAGCGAGATTATACTCCCATAATCAAAGGAAATGAGCAGTTTTTTATGGAATTTTGTACTAGATTCTTTCGACTTTCGTGAACTGGAAAATCAGTAACACACAGCGGGGGGATCTTGATTCGTCTATAGATTACTGTGGCCATGAAACTTTAATGTGACGCATACACATGTCATAGAAACAGGAAATAATTATACGAGGCTTCCTCCTTTTTAAGTATTCTGTGCTACGTGCTCTCTCAAGGGTCCATTAACTCATCTGCTTTAGGAGAGAAGAACACAAGGCAAAATGTCACCCGATGCCAGTCTCTTTTGATGCATTGCTAACGGGCATCAAGAAGTCGTACATTGTGGGCGTTAACAATGGTTAATCTCAATTCCCTTAAAGGCGTTTTCGGTAGGTTCGTTGCCCTGTTCGAAGCCTACCTTGACACTCAGTCAGGGGACCGCCAGCGGCAGTGTGCGGGTACACCAGCTTCTGAACACTCCTGGCTTTCAATAATATTCATACTTTTTTCACGAAAGCTATAAAATATGCGTACATTTCAGGATCTGAAATGTATCGGATTATATAGTGACATACTCCTTTAAGGTGTGGCACAATCCTTCTATTGTTATATAGAAAAGCTTTCTTTGATCTTAAGAAAATATTAGCGCTGAAAGGATGGGAACATGTCTGATTTCCGCGAATGACAACAACTTTTGTGACTTTGACGGAATGTTTCCTTTCTGAGCCAGCTCAATTTTCTGCAAACGCGAAAATTCTTCCTGAACATCCAGGTGAAATGTATTTTCTGAAAGAATATACATGCAGAACTGTTCTTTTCTGTTAGCAGGACATTAGATGTATCAAAAACACCACGACTTCAAAGCCATCTGATCAGTTTTAGGTTAGGTTCTTAAAATTTTAGCCAAATTTTATCAGCGTTCGTTTTGTTGAGAATAAGAGATAGAGATTTGGATGTAAGGATTGCCAATTGTGGTTGGAGTAAGACTTTAGGAGGAAATACCTGTATGTGGATGAACTTAAAGATGTATCATGACTTCATTAAATACATCAAAAATATATCCTCTCTTATCTATTTTTGATTACATCCAATTTGTAAACATGGATATTTACGTTTACGTTACTGTGGGATTTTAGGACATGCCAGCCCATCAAATTCAACACTTTCGGTATCAAACGAATTTCTAGAGGGGCACCAACAAATTTAATACTGATAAAACAAAAAATACTGGACACAAACAAATAAAACGTATTAATAAACAATCTGCGTGGCCCGCGAAAATACCCGTGATACATAATCTTTAAGAAAGGGCCGTAAACAAAATAATCATCGTGAAGTTTGGTAAACAACAATATGGAATGCTTCGAAGTCCAGAGCAGCCGATGAAAACGATCTTCGGCTGCTTTTCGGTCGACCCCATGATTAGGGACAGCAGGCGCTACCGACAAGAGTATTTAATCCTACCGGTGAAATCGAGAACCAATCTACGAAAGAAAGACACAGCTTGACCTTCACGTGAAAAACAAAGAGAAACAGCTAAACCAACAAGATGGTGATGTGGACGATTGTGTGTCATCATGCATAAGGCAACGGCTGACAACATTTATTGCAGCATTGGTTGAACCAACCAACCCATCAAATCCAATACCATCTGCGTCTAAAGTTGCCGCTGCATCAACTGTACGTAAATCGAAACCTGGCTGCAACTTTTTTCCACCCCCAGTCCTGGCGGTTTAATATCTGCAAGTGGAGACAGCTTGGTTTGGTCTTGGCTTGGGCATCCAGGGAGCTTACGAGCTTAAACAAAGCACGCTGGCTCACTGCGGTGATTATTTTTGTGCTTGCCAGGTTTTGTATTGACAATGAACGCTGTGGAAAGACAATACCAAATGTAGCTAGGATCAACTGCCTTAGGGATGCAACGGCCTTTGTGCAATATGGTAACATTTTTCCAACATCCAGAGTTATAATACCATGTTGGACACATGCTGTTTAGCGTGAACAGGGGAAAAGAGTTGTCCAACATCAATGTAATATTGCCAAAAGAATTGGCCACTGTATACAAGGTCAAAAGATCGTGTTGTCCAGGTATGTTGTTCAAAGCTTCAGTTGCCCCAGCCAATCTTTCAGACCTTTGCAAGATACTAAGTGAAGCAAAGGAATCCGAACCCTTACAAGTTGGTCTAAGGCTAGGAGCACATTTGACGGCAAATCTCAAAGCGGCAGGGATGATTTTAAAGTCGACTGACACAACGCTGCTGGACTCGTCATTCAGCCGGGGCAGTCGACTTTGAAAACACCCCCAGCACATTGAGATTTGCCGTCAACGTGCGCCTAGCCTAACAATGGTGTATATGGGTTTGCCGTGTATGTAACTTAAACTTTTTTTCTTCCTTCTGGTGCTGGCGTGACAAAGATAGCTGATAGCCAAGACACAAAGTAACGATCGCTTTATGGGCAGGCGAATGGTGCAAAAAACGTGCTGAATAGGACGAAACTATATCAATGCATAACAGACAGAGAGGAGGAAGAAGCTACCCAGGACAACATCGCCTGACAATCTTACACTGGTCATCTCTCTATCAGGCAACCTAACTTCTAAAAAAATGTCAGGCATCGTGTCACGCTGTCGAACAATAACTGTACACCATCTAAAAGAACCTTTGTCATCGAATGCAGGACAACCCTTCTGCTGCATGCAACATACGTTCACCATCGACGTGCTAAGAAGTGCTGCAAAACCTTGCACCGAATCAATGCACAGCTGATAAAAGGTTCAATTTTTCGTTTGTAGCTTGTCCGTTGCTGTGAGCGTAGGGTATTCTGCAAGGATTCCCATGGCATGCAGTGAAAGCTTTGAGGGGAGTTGTTCGTGCCAGGATAGCTCAGAGGTTGCAAAAAACCAGGGAATGAACGTCACTGAAGTCAGCTGGAGGGCATGTAAACACCCCAATGACATGACAGGGAAGACCTTGATTGTGACAGGTATCTGCCATTCATGTCAGCGATGGGTACTTCAAAAAGTGGCCTTGATTTGCGTGTCACCTTGGTTCCAAATCCAATGAGGAAACTGTAGAACTTAACTACCGCTACTAGGAGGCGCTGCACTGCGTCAAGGATGTCGTGACCCGACTTCATTGCATTCCTTTGCTTTGCTGACGTCTTCGGTCGCACCGCTCGCAGCGCCGATCTGTCAGGGTAAAAGGTTATGCGGCTCCTAATGCGTCTCGAATATCTTCTTCATCTTGAGTCGGCCTCATTGTGGCCCTCGGAAGGAAATGCAATGTATACTCAATGAAAGCGAAGTCGGTGTCTTGCTCAAGGAACCAGGAAACGAACCAGTACAGTAGACAGGCTGCTCAAGCGAAACTGAAGCGTTACCTGCACGGAAACTTGCTAATGGCAAAAGTGAGTACGCTACGTTCCGTCGGTAAATACTAACTATTCCTGCCGCCTAATGCACACTCGAAGCTTGATGAGAGTGTTTTTATCGGAAACGGTGTCACACCTCAGATCGGGTTCTGTGTCAAGATTGTGAATTGATAAAAGGGCCGAGGGGATGTGATAAGACTCTAAATGCGTTGTCAATCCCCAACCTCTTTTTTGTCTTGTAATAAGGCAACGAGTACATGTATCATATTTCATGGTAGATCAGTTTTACTAGCCGCCATCTTGGATTGTTCCAACCAGACGATGTGCAAGTGCGCATGTCACTGTACGACTGCTTTTCCTGGAATCCCGTAGCAACCCAAAAGATGGCTGCCGGTGATACTAGTCCACCGAGACGTCGGCCAAAACAACGGGACCCTGAAGACAAAGCTGTGGGGAATGGCAAAGGATCGTCGATGGACGGCAAGTTTTGTCGACAAAGCTGTGGGGAATGGCGAAGGATCGTCAATGGGCGGCAAGTTTTGTCGACAAAGCTGTGGGGAATGGCGAAGGATCGTCGATGGACGGCAAGTTTTGTTGAACGACAAGACTTACGTGTTTGATGGGCAAAACCGAACCCAGAAGAGGANTATACTCAATGAAAGCGAAGTCGGTGTCTTGCTCAAGGAACCAGGAAACGAACCAGTATAGTAGACAGGCTGCTCAAGCGAAACTGAAGCGTTACCTGCACGGAAACTTGCTAATGGCAAAAGTGAGTACGCTACGTTCCGTCGGTAAATACTAACTATTCCTGCCGCCTAATGCACACTCGAAGCTTGATGAGAGTGTTTTTATCGGAAACGGTGTCACACCTCAGATCGGGTTCTGTGTCAAGATTGTGAATTGATAAAAGGGCCGAGGGGATGTGATAAGACTCTAAATGCGTTGTCAATCCCCAACCTCTTTTTTGTCTTGTAATAAGGCAACGAGTACATGTATCATATTTCAAAGTAGATCAGTTTTACTAGCCGCAATCTTGGATTGTTCCAACCAGACGATGTGCAAGTGCGCATGTCACTGTACGACTGCTTTTCCTGGAATCCCGTAGCAACCCAAAAGATGGCTGCTGGTGATACTAGTCCACCGAGACGTCGGCCAAAACAACGGAACCCTGAAGACAAAGCTGTGGGGAATGGCAAAGGATCGTCGATGGACGGCAAGTTTTGTCGACAAAGCTGTGGGGAGTGGCGAAGGATCGTCAATGGACGGCAAGCTTTGTCGACAAAGCTGTGGGGAATGGCGAAGGATCGTTGATGGACGGCAAGCTTTGTCGACAAAGCTGTGGGGAATGGCGAAGGATCGTCGATGGACGGCAAGTTTTGTTGAACGACAAGACTTACGTGTTTGATGGGCAAAACCGAACCCAGAAGAGGAAGACGACGAGCATGTCGACGGTTGACTGCAGTATTCGAACTCTATACCAATTCACAGGCGAGCCCAACCTTCTACACCAATTCTGATCCTTAAGGAAGGATACGAACTACGATTTCTTGACCACCATGCAGAGGGTATAGATTCTTCACCACTGAGACTTCTAGAGGAGATGCACAGTAATCGAGCCGGGGATTCCCCGACGAGAAGCAAGAACCCCAACACAACACTACAGTGGCAACTTTACCCAGGAAACCTGGCTCTAAAACGTACAGCGTTCCTACCTTCTGCGCAGCTCATCTCTCAAAATTTCAACTCGGCGAACGCGAGCACTTATCAAGTTAATGGCAACCCGAGACATCATCCCATGACATCCTTTTAAATTCTAATTTCAGTTAACTGGAGAATAAAGTCGTTGTTGAGACGCCAGGAGCACTGTTCGGGTGATCGATCGGACTCTTGACACCGATCAGCCACGAGGGAAAAGATTTCAATCAACCGCAACATCATTCACGGGAGAAGGAGAATGCGATACAATGTCAGACAGAAGAACGAACAGACAGCTACCGTATCATTTAGGATCTAGGGTGAAGTCGGCTGCATTTTTAACATCGTGGATTGTCAGGGTGTAGGTGGTGCTGTGGAAACATCCGTGGCTGCCACCAATAAGGTCGTGGGTTCGATCCTCATCGTTCCTGTGGCTATTAAATGTAGGAGAGAAACTTTCCGATGAGAGTCTGAATGAGATAATTTCTTCCTGCCAATAGTTTGATTACCAACCCCCTCAAGTTTCTTAATGCTAAATTATAATTAGAAACAATGGGTTTCTGCACATTCTCCACAAAAACATGGCCATTATAAGCCTTTTTGCTGGGGTTCGATTGCAAATACGACAGTTACTAAAAAACCAATTAAACCGAGAAACAATGAATTCTGCACATTTTCCACAAAAAACCACAACCAGTACAAGCTAAAAGAGAGCTTTGAACTGTTCACGCGAAAATAAGGTTATCTCCTTGTGTCAGTCTTACCATTAATCCTTATTAGTTTCTTAATGCTAAATGTAGCTGCATGTTTTGTTTTTCTCGAGTGTCCTCTGCTCCGAGAAACAAGAACGAAAGATCCATTAGATCACGAAGATCAGGTCAGAGACGATGCTAGAAGGATTACGAATAAGGCGATTTTTTTGTGCTTGGCAGTAAGTCCAGGATAAAGGCTCGTTTTTAAATGGTTATCGGGAAACACGGTTTCTTGTCTTACAAGGCCAGGTGGTTTTTCATTTGTTGGCTGAAAAGTATGGCAAGGAACAAGTGGGTAGCAGGACAGGGATGGTGGGTGTTGACCTCAAAGAGTGGAGGGTTTGTTGATCCACACCAAGAGAGATCTACTCTACACTTCAAACCGGTAGCACATCAGAGGCGTATTCGAATCCCCCGTTCTTGACAACACTCCTGCTGACCCAGTTCATGTAGATGTTGACTCAACTCGAGAACGGCAGTCTCGAACGCCGAGAATGCAACTCATGTCGGGCCAAGAACGTGTTCTTCCCAACCCTCCGCTGAGTGCGGAGTGAGAACACGCTAGGACGTGTTTCCACGGGCTAAAGGGGAAAATGACGGGTTGCCGGCCGGTGGCCCGAGGACATCTACGGCTGTCCTGAGCTCGACAGGTATCCCGCCAGCCACCAACGGGTGCGCGACCGAGTCCCCTCGGGTGTGCGGCCGATCTACAAAATCACCCGATTGCGGACGGACAGTGGGCCGATACCCACTGAGACATCAGTGGGAACCGGACGGTATCGGCCAACCATTTTTCAACTCGTCGGAACAAAATCCGACAGACATCGGCCGATTACTGGCCAGTGTCCCACGGGGCGTGCCCGTAGAAAACCATCTTATTCTAGGATTTGTGAAAGATATGTGGGAAAATCCGTCCCAGGCCGCAACGTCGCAAAAAAACACCGATGTCAAGATATCCTCCGGCGGCTGCTGCATTTGTGACTGAGGTATAAGGCGCCATTCACTCTCGACCGACCACGCTAGTCACTAGTGGAGTTTCTATGCGGCCACCCCAGATCTCCCTCATGTCGCCGGGTGTGCTGCCGGCTTCAGGTCCAACAGCAGTGCATGCCTATACAGTCAGGTAAAATAAACCATTCCAGTGCGTCAAGAGAACATCTCGACTGGCTCGCAAATTGGCAAATTCATGTTCTTCAATTACTTCAACAGGGAACACGTTCCAAGTACTTACCCATAAACATTTGGACGCATTTGACTTGTGAGCGGATGAATTACCTCCATCGATCACAAAAATACAGGGCACTGAGTTAATGTGCGTTAAGTGTATTGGAAAAACTTTGAAATAGCCTGATAATTGGTCCTATGACATCAACAGCCGGAACAAAAATGTTACGGGGCGATTCTGACGGACAGATAAAGAGACTTATTTTTTTGGACAAACTGAAGTACATGTATCATCGTCCTGTGTGGGAAAGGCTGAGTTTGAATGGTAACGTCGGTTCTGCTAGTTTCAGAATTGGTAGGTATTTTCCAGTGCCAGAGAGGGCGGACCACAGCTTTTTAATGGGTGAAATACCTGTCGTATGTTGATAGGCAAGTCGGTGGTTGTCTGCGACTTGGAGTCGCGGACACATTTACTGGCACATTCTACACGTAACGGACTCATCGCCTCTGACAGCAAGGCCAACTGATGATGAGTTGGGATGGAGTAATGTATGGAGTATATACGTGTCCCTGTGCACACCTAGGCCAAGGGCGCAGTCCACTCCTCGTTACTGTCCGGTCAAGCATTTGAAAACCTGCTACGTTCCAGACGCACATGCAGGTCTGAAGACGCAGCTCCACGTGAGAGTCGGCTTTCAATGAGAAATCCACCACTATTGGTTTCTTTACGGCGTACGAAAAAACCAATGACACAAATAACTGCCCATAACCTTCTATGGCCTTAACCTACGCCCGATATAAGATGTCGCCAACAACCCATTCAATTGGACTCTAGAGAGACCAAGACCTTTAATCCGTGACAAATAGAAGATCAGGAGGAGGGGGCATTAGATTCTATCACACCTGACCTGATTCCCCCACCCAAGGTCTTAAATCAAATGAAAGTATGTCCGACGTTTAGTAGTAATGGCAAGAGATAAGGTCGTCAGATCTGCTAATTGACGGTTGGACGGAAGAAAAACAAGGTAATATCGCCTGCCGGGGTCATCAATCGTTGGGCCAATGGTCTGGCGAAGCAATACCTATCTTGGTTACGAGGTGATGTTGGTGCCTGGCGAATGGGAACATCCTATCTTGGCTAAAATCCAGCATTTGTGACATTCAATTAAAAATCGGATTACGGCGTCATTGGTAACAGTTTGGTACTTAAATATTTGATGAGATTAGAAAAAATACACTAGCAGTGAATGATACTCGGCAACGCACATGCTGGAACACGAACTGAAATAATCTGACAGTGTAAAGGGTTTGCCGTTGTGTTTTGCTCGCAGCTAGGCCTTCGTCGATGACAAGTAAAGGCAGGGTGCGAAATCATTCTCCGGTCGGTTTGCGAATTCCCTCGCACTGAGGACACGTCCTGCCTCACAACCTGACCAGTGAGAACCACAGAGTGTTGGATAAACATAAAGACCTGGTTCGAAAACGCCGGGTCGTAAACAAACGAGAGACTATGTCCGACGTAAGGCAGTAAAGAACGAGAGAGAGATACGCCCATCATGTCCAGTTAGTCTATGTTGCCTGAACATCTTCGTGCGAGAGGTGAAATACCATCCTGAGAATATCAGAGGTCGTTAGCGCTCGCCCCGTTCTTCACCGCGACGGAGAGAGCGATCTGATAGCTCAGGATGCGAAATACTGTCTTCAGTTCAGTTAGCTGCTACTTCATCATGGCCAATGCGACTCTACATGCGTATCCTGACCTCAGTCTTACCCATCTTGACTGAAGTCCCTGGACTTGCTTGCTGTGCGAGGTTGAAAACTGTCGTCGGTACAGTTTGCTGCTACTACATTTCTGGCCAACGTGATCCTACAAATCTCGCCTTTTCTTTTATCACAATTATATAGCATCGTACATCATTTCGGATGTCGAAGCCCTGGCAGCCAGAAATGCGAAACCCAAAACGAATACTAATAAACTCGTAGACTCTGTATGAATGGGGCAATTAATTCTTTCCTCTGTCATGATCATTAGTCTATGGCTCGCATGATACAGAATGTCCATAATTTCTCGAATATCTTCACAAGGAGCTGTCAGACCAACAGTTTTGTTGAAGATACGTTGTTGAATCTACGCCAACGATGGGCAAGTAAAAGACCCTAGGCTGGTGAACAGTAGCATGTAGTGTGGTGGACTAAATCACGGGCGGATCCAGGATTTCCGGAAAGGGGCGCGCACGGGTGTCCGCCAGAAACTTTTCAATAAAATGGTCCATGGACCATGTGCTCACCTGGGTGAACGTACCGGAAGAACAAATGACGAGTGTTAAATCGAAATGTTACAGGGCAAGCCTCGAGTTCCAGGGTAATATGATGATGGTCAAAATTTCAAAGTCAAAACATTCTCGTTTGAGTAATTTATGACATATGTGCCAAAGTCCATTTTCCAAGATGGCCGCCTGGTAACCATATATTTGCGGTCCAATTGGACGAAAATTTGCTGTACACAATCTGTTAATAACTGCGGCAACATCCAACAATTTTAAACGCCAGGTGATGGTATATGACACGAAACAGACGCCTGGTTTCATAGGAGGACTCCTGCATGAATTTGTTGATCAGAAGATAAGAAGTCAAGTCTACGCCAACAACGACAGGTATCACACAAACAGAGGCGTATATTCGTAAGATGGATCTGATGCCATTCCCAGTGAACTGGGGACGATTCCTGAATGCAGTATGGGTCATCTAGCAAGGTTTGCATGCAGTTAGTCGGATCATTTATCAGAATGACCAGTGAGGCTGATTTAGGCGGAAGACGAGAAATTTTATAGGTAATTCACCGTCACATCAGCTCGGGAGTCAATCTTTCTGATTGACCCCCTGACATTTAAAATTTCTGGTTTATTGGAAATAAGAGTACTCGTCCCTATAAGGGAATTTGACCTTTCATCGACTACCGGTACACTCCGACATCAGCGATGGCGTCCGCTGGGTTATCAAAGGGGCCGGAAACGTACGGGATAAACCAGCACAGAGTGATCCCACAATAAATACATGTAGAACAGCCCGAATGCTCTATTGTTGTCATTCACTCATGACTTGGCTTCACAATAGGGCTTTTCACAGTCAGTCATGTCAGTCGCATTTTCCCACACAATAAGTAAATAGAACAGCCCAAGTGCTCTATTGACTTGGCCGTTCAATAGGGCTTTCACAGTCAGTCATACAGTGAATAAATAGAACAGCCCAAATTCTCTATTGTTATCATTCACTGACTTGGTTTTACAATAGGGTTTTCACAGTCAGTCATTCTTTGGCCCAATTTGACCACACAATAAATAAACAGAACAGCCCTAGCGCTCTATTGTTATCATTCACTGACTTGGCTTTACAATAGGGCTTTCACAGTCAGTCATTTTTACCAATTCGGCCCACACAAGAAGGTGGTGACAAAAGACACAACTATTCTGACAGTTGTCCCTGGATCACTCTGTGCTGATTTATCCCTTAAGTTTCCAGCCCCCTTTTGTTTACTTACTAATACAAATACAGATATCAAATAAACAAAGTGGACACAAGGGATGGGACAAAGTTTAAAGGCAATCAGTGTAAACAAGTTGACGCCAAATTGAGTTGGTGTCAGCTCTGGTTGGTTAACATTTGTCTCTCCTGAGCAATCATATTTGTTAGATGAATTCGAATGAATATGGGTCAGCGTTCTCAGATTTATGTCACGTAGAATGAAAATTTCTTGCCGATGAAATCATGTTATGCCAACGACCGTTCATCTATGAAGATTCATCTGGTAATAAAATGAATTACCAAGGCAATGGGTGGCCATGTTGACCGATTTCTAGTTTGTAGTAATTGATACAAATCCTTTGATGTTCACGGCTCTGGGAGATCTATGGTGAGATGTGACGGTAGGCGGGGTTCATGCTGGTAACTCTGAGGAGGTGGAGGCCAGAAATATCGAGTCGAGAGCCGCGCCACAA